>CM053787.1:129556962-130121962 GCA_028749045.1 Cupressus sempervirens
ATCATTTTTTAATCAATTTGGGCCCTCCTCCTGAGTCCTTGAAAAGCCTGCCTCCTCTGGGGTCCTCTAGCATACCTCCATCCACAATAGCACCTGAAACAGAGGAATCACCAGCTAACTATGATCGTAGTCCTAGCGCAAATTTCGTAGAATTCAAATTCACTTTCCTGCCCGATCCCTTCACACCGCATCCACTTCTGCGTGCCATATTCAAGATGAATGATTATTAACATTACAATTTTAAGAAATTATTTTTCTAAGATTTGATTGGTTGAATTCATTTAGCTCTTATATTCATTAGGTGGATTGTAAAACAAATAATTTTTAAGAGTTAGTTTTTATTATGGTTCATTAATGTTTAATATTTTTAATGTAAATGATTTGGTTTAAATTTTTTATATTTTAATATTGTATTTTTCTATAATATAATATCTTTCATTCAATTAAAAATACTAAAACATATCTTTCATATATTATATAATAGTTTAAGAAATATTATTATATATTATTATTATAAAAATATTATTATTTACACATTTTAATATATTTCTAAATTAATATTATCATATGACATATATACAATAAAACATATATATTAATAATTATATTTATAAATAAAACTCAAATTTACAGTATAATTAATATCATTATAGAAAACTATAATTATCTAATATTTTTATTAATTAAAATATTTTCTAAACTATAATAAATTTGTTAAATTAAAACTATATTTATATAAAGCTAAAGGCAAGTACTAAGCCACTATGTGGCACTTGTTATCATTGCAATATGTGAAGATTTATTTGAAACATTATGTCAAACAGTTTGTCTCCCCTCTTTATATACTACATTTTTCACATGTTGTCTTTCAAAGATAATGTCAATCCATTATGTTAATGAAGGGGTGCATTCATCACTATAGCCCGCCCACTAAGAAATAAGGACATTGAATGGTATTGATTGTCGATCCTCCTAGGTGCTTTGCAGATAAAGCCCTCATCCCAAGTGCATAACTCCATTAGAAGAGACATGAATAATGTATAGAGGAGTTGCTAGAATGAACATAAAAATAATCAAAGAGAGACACATCAATTTGTACTTGTTTAGAGAGAGAGAGAGAGAGAGAGAGAGAGAGAGAGAGAGAGAGAGAGAGAGAGAGAGAGAACCCTAATTCAAAGATCAAATGAAAGCTTGGATTTTACTCACAGATCCCACCCACAAGTGTACTATTTTTTGTCTATCAAGATGATTCATTATCTTGCTTTTGATTGTAATCTTGGCATCCATTAGGGATCAAGTGATTGAATCCCACAACTAAGTACCCTATGAAATTCAATTCGTCGTTGAGATACCCACTGTTCTATCATTGCAAAGAGTCTTTGTATCATCACTCCCCACTTTGAAAGCATCATCTACATGCAATATAAATTAACATTCATTGTAACAAAAATTATAGAGATAGCCAATTTGATAAGATACCCACAAGTGAAATTCTACAAAAATAGTTAATTTTATATGATACTTATGTTTCTTAGCTCTGTTTTCTTCTTTGGTGACTGTGTTGGCCAAGTAAGACCCCTTGTTGATGTCATTGTTAGGCATGTTCATAGGCATTTTGTCGATTGTCCCCTCTTGTTGTAAAAAAAAGTTTTCATACAAGTCAATGTATGGTGGGGCTAGTCATACCATCGATTAAAACATTAACAGAAATAAGAGAAATACAACAACAACAACAAAAATATGGCTAACAAATATTCTATTGACTAAATAAATTATAGAAGCTAAAAAATAATATTTAAAGAAAAAATAAAACTAAAATCTAAACCACTTTTAAAAATCAAAAGTTAAATGAATAAGATCACAACATGAGCTAATGTGGAGATCACAACTAATAAATAGAAAAAGAAAAACAATAGTTAACAACTATATAATCTTATGTGAATAAATTAAAATATTAATAATTTAAATTTAAATAACATAATACTTACTAAAATATTTTAAATAGATTAATAAATATTATTTATTTAAATTAAATTTATCAAATATGGAAAAAAATTATTTTAAAAATCTCATCAAAAAATATATTATGAAAAATTAATAAGAGAAATGCGGAAAAAAAAAATGTCTAACAAATATTCTATTGACTAAATAAATTATAGAAACTAAAAAATAATATTTAAAGAATAAATTAAATTAAAATTAAACTAATATAGAAAAATAAATTAAAATAAGTTAAAACTAAAATCTAAAAGTTGAATGAATAAGACTAGAAAAGGAAAAACAATAATTAAAAGTGGAGATAACAGCTAACAATTATCAAAACAAGAGTGCAAAGTGGAGTGAGAAAAAAAACTAGCCGGTAATTAATAGGAAAGATTTGCAATTTTGCGCCCAAACTGACAACTTTTCTGACCAACTAACAACTTTTCAATAAAAAATTAAATTTCCTGAACAAAGTTCCACAAATTGCCTATCGGCTAAATAAGCCTATCGACTTAATAAAGAATTTAACAATGATTCTAAAATACGGTGATAGGAGATTTGAATTTCACCTATAAACATTAATTATGTAAGTATAGATCTTTGTAAAAGTAAAAAATAAAATAAGTAAAAAATTTTAGAAATTAGCAAAACATAGATATGAATTTTAGAATATTTTAGAAAATATGAATATTGATTTAGAAACATATTCAATAAATTTGTGCCTATCTTTTATTCACATTTTCATAGCAACAAACAATTTTATCTAAATTTAATTTTTTCTTTTATAATTTTAATTTATTTATTGAATCACATATTAATAGTATTTAGTAATAAAATATTTATAAATATATTTTTCTTTAAAATGACCTTTAACATTTAAATATAATTTATTATTATTTTGATTAGTAATTATGAAATTAAAATTTAAAATAATTTATCTTTGCCAAGTTCTTTTATGCTTTATTCTAATTTTTAGTGGGATTTTCTATAGAAATGTACATTTTAAACTATAAATAAATTAGATTAGAAATAAGTTTGCATCAAATTCTTTTGTTCCAATGTTATGCACTGACTCTCAAATAGGGGATTGTGTTTAAAATTTCTAAATGTAAGGGAGGTGTATTAGAATAAAACTCTAAAAGGAAAAGGTTGAGTTTTCTCTAAACTTTGGATTTGGATAGATATTGTTTTTATGATTTATTCCTATCATTTTTAGAAATGATGACTAGTTACTATTTTAGAAAAATAAATCTGAATTGATAAGTATGGTAAAATATCCTTCAAATATGTAATCAACCTTCACTTTGTGAGCGATTACATTGGATAGAAACTTATAGACAATAATAATGAATGTGGGTTGCTAAATGATAGATTTATTATCTATAATTTAAATACATTTCTTTCTACAAAGATTTATGTATAATTTGAGCTAGCTTACAAGTAGTCTTGTTTATGTATGTATATCATTTTTATTTAAATATTTACAATTTTAATAAATAAAATTTCAATATCATTATTGCCTGACATAGATATTGAGATAAGTTAATGCATTTCATTCACAAGTTCTCAATTTCATAGGTTGTATAAATTTTCTCATTTAGTTCAATTAGAATAATAAAAATTAATTTAGTTTTCTCAACTTTAATTTGAATTTCGATAGATATCATCATGTTGTTCTTTTTTTACAAGATTTACTTCTATACTTGTAGAAATGACCATGATAACAATTTTGAATAAATTGTTTAATAAAAGAAAACTTCACAAAAGTGTAACTTATTAATCACAATTTGTAACCCAAAAAAAATATTAAAAAATTATAACCCAAAAAATCTACAATTATATTATTTTTAAATCTCCCTTCTAAATCTAGCAAAGATTATTAAAATCGCTTGTTTCATTAAAAAACTATCAGTAACGTCATAAAAAACTATTCAGTAACGTCATACTTTTTTTTTTCATAGTTTTTTTTGAGTATTCAACTTCTAATTTCTTATAGATGGAGTATTGACATAAGCTTTTAAATTTTAAATGTTGTATCAAAGTAATTCTCTTGAGAGGCCTGCAACGAAATCTTCATTTATGAATTAATAATAAAAATCTAAAGAGACTTTCAACTATGACATTGAAAATAGGATTTTTGACTGTGTCATAGTCAAATTCAGAAGGTGCCTTATTTACTCCTCTTCCCCTGTCGATCTCACCCTCCATTTCTTCACTGTTCAATTCTCTCACAAACTATTTCTCTCTTCACTTTTCTATTAATCAAAATTCATAACAGAAGAATCAGTATAGAAAAGAATTTGAAAATAGTTTAATTTGATTTTCTTGGTTCCTTAGATCACTAGAATTCCTCCATTCATCCATTCATTCTTTACTCTGTCAAGATGGGCAACCGTTGCTGTTCTGCAAATTGTTCCTCAGAAAACGAAATTGCAATGGATTTTGGGCGTCTTGAAGAAATGGTGCAAGAGGTTACTCATCTTGAACACTTCATCTCCATTATAGACCAGCGTCTTCAATGCATCCCCTCTAGAACTCACAGAGTAAGACCAACTTGTTGCTCCCTACGCCTCTAAATTCTTTGTTGTAATGGACTAATTATGATGATCATAAATATAAACATCAAAATATTTTGCAGGATCAGCAGAATACGTCTACAAAGCAATTGGGAGCTTCCTCCGAGTTTGATTCTTACACAAACTTTGGCAAGGATTTGGTTGTGAAGATGTTGGAGCATGATTTGGTTGTGAAGATGATGAAGCGTGCAGGGAAAAATCATCACATGGTATTCAATTTGATTTGTTCTTAATGTAAAAACTGTTTTCTAACAGCAAATTTGATTTCAGTGTTAAGACTTCCTGTTTTGTTCAATAAAAGAATGTTGTTTATTGATTTGAAAGCAATAAAAGAGAAATCTACCTTCTAAACGAGAAAGAACTATCGGACTAATGGCCAACGTTTCACTTCGAGATTCCAGACATTGCTTAACTACCTCTTGTGTTCTAAGTTTAGTGGTTGTATTGGGCATTGATAGGTTGTCGTGTGGTGCAATGACTACCCTAGCTTGTAACAAGTGTTATCAAAGCTTTGTCACAAGTTTGAATCTCCTCCGATAATGCTGACAGGGGATTGTTGGATAACTGCCAACTTTCCTTTCAAGATTCGTGATGTGGCTTAACTGCTTCCTATGTTCAATAAGTCTAGTGGTTGTATCAGGTATTGATAGGTCGATCTATTCGTGCAACATTAACCCTAGCTTGTAACAAGTGGTATCACAGCTTGGTCATAAATTCAAATCTCACGAGATAATGGCAAAGGGGATTATTAGACTAACCGCCAACGTTCCCCTTCAAGATTTGTGACATGGCTTAACACCCTCTTGTGTTCTATAAGTCTAGTAGTTGTAGGGGGCATTGACGACAACCCTAGGTTGTAATAAGAACAACCCCTCAAACTTTTTATACAAAATTTGATTATAAATTTGGTGAAGAATGAAAATTCTTTCCTTTTTGAATAGGTGGGCTTCAACTTTGGTTACAACCATGAAACTAGGAAAATGGTTTCTGAGGTTTTAAAAGGTGTGTCCCTGATTCAGCAGTTGGCGGCAGGGGTATGTGTGGTGGGATATTTGATTGATGAAATAGAACAACTTTCTGATAATAGAGAGCAGTGTCTTCAGCTGTTGAGATGCTTATGTGCTCTGGCAACACGTGTGAAGCAATTGGATCACCATGTCCCTGCTGAAAGAGACAAGCTCCATGAAGCAGTTAACTTCATTTTTGGTGGCTGTGTTCTATGTCTCTCACAAATGGAATCTCAGAGGCTTTACAGGTAAGTACTTCCAAACTGAATTAATTGTTCACTTTGTAAAGAGTAAGGAGAAGAGGGTTAACTTTCTTTTTCATGGCTGTATAGGCTTTTCCAAGCTTCGGTGGATGCAGGGGATCTTTTAAAGCTTGAGTCACAGATAAGAAATACTTATACAGATTTCACCCCTATGGCTGTGATCGGTGTTCTCGAAAACTCTCATCTCTTTCTTCCTCCAACACAGGAACACGATGCTGAACCAGGTACTTATTATTTACATATATCCATGTGGGCTTTAGAGAAAATTCAATTTTCTTAGTTACAGTTTATAAGTCAACCATATGGTACTCCTACTTCCTATTTCTGAAAAAATAGCCTTATTGGCACCTAGAAGGCTAGAAGAGACAAGTGTATTTTAATATTAGATTCAGCAATTTTGATTGTGAGGATATATTGTAAGCTTTGATTTGCTTGGATAATTCATTTGAGATCATACTAACAGGTAAAATATGTTGAGAAAAATGAGTGTAATTTCAGATGAACCCCCTAAACAAATTGAAACTTAAAATATATTGTTTAAATCTGCAGAATGCAACTAATAGGACATAATGGGTATGGATGACAATTTGGATTATTATAGTTCTTTATCATATTGCACATACTGTTATATCTAAAACATGGCATATAGGTTTATCCTACTGTTAATCTAAAACATGGCATGTGGGGTTTTCTTGGGTGGATTTTTTAGTTGGGAGAGAAGTGGCAAAAGACAGTTTGATTAGGCTTCTGAGAATGGATCCAACTGATGACTCAAAAAGAGCTGTTGTAATGTATGGGTTTGGAGGAGTTGGCAAAACAACTTTGGCTTCGGCTGTCATCAAGACTTTGGACCTTAAGGCCTACAAATATTGCAGAGTCAACATGGATGCGAACTGTTCCGATGATGATATCAAGGAGCTTCAGCAGAAGATGTTGCATGAGTTGTTTGGGAAAAGGAATGTCATGTTGAATGGTTATGTGCAAGGTCAGAAGCAATTAGCCAAGGCTTTTAAAGAAGAGTGTGGTCGTATATTCATCTTTATTGACAATGCCCTTGAAGCAAATAACCTCTCTAAGCTTTTGCCAACTGATCCGTCTTGCCTTCCCAGTGGAATGAGGATTCTTCTGACCACCGGAAGGCTTGATCAGACTGACATGCTTTCACAAATGGGCTTTCAGCGCGTTCCATATGAAGTCGACTTGCTTTCCCCCTCGGACTCTAAAAAGCTTTTATGTTCAATAGCTCTAGGCAGTGCCAATGCATCACTTCCCCCGGGCATAGATGAAATTGTGAATATGTGCGGTGGTATTCCTCTAGTTATAGAACTAATTGGGCACAAATTAAAAAGGCACCTTTCCAGTGCCTCTGAAGTTAGGTCTCTCAAGGAATTCTTCATGGAATCCATAGCAGTTGGTGGAGACGTTGGACTTGTGGTGGATGAAATATATAGAAGTTTGGACAACCTTTCAAAGGAGGCCTTTTTAGACATTGTTTGCTTTTTTGATAATAGGCCAACAAGAGAAGTCAGTGTGGCTGTTGGAAAGGCCCAACTTGAAGTGCTTCAGGATGCTGCACTTGTAAAGCTCTGTATTGATGATGATGATAAACAAGTCTATTCATTCCTATGGGAAACGGAGGAAATTCCCCAGTTTTATCTGGAAAGGCATAGGAGGGTGAGAGTTCATGATATGATAAAGGCAAGAGGAATATTGTTGTCCCAACAATATAGAATTTTGGAGCTGAGATCTCTGAAGGATGCTCTACAAGATGGGCAGGTATATCTGGTACAATTTTTAAATTTGTTCTAGCCTTTTACTTCATTAATGTACTTGAAAGAATGTATTTGATTTTTTTTGTGCTCTTGTAAAATGGATTCTATTAGGTTTCAGAACCAATTTTTTAACATTTGAATTGGAAATATTTTAAGTTGCAGAGCATAAAGGGGATTGAAATTTCAGCCTCTGTGGCCGGTGGCGAATTTGAAATTAAAGCAGAAAGCCTGAACTTTATGCATTCTTCTTTGAGGGTTTTGAGACTCCCAAAATCTGTTAAGGTGAATGGAATATGCCACTGCAGTTTTGAGAGTCTAAAGTACTTGGAGATTCAGGGGAATTTGCCTATACATCCCAAACAACTCAAAGGACTGGCTGTTTTAAAGGGGGTAGATAGTGAGAATGTTGATGAGGTAAGTGCCATCTCTCTTATAAAATTCTCAGTATCTTTGAGCTTTACATTATTGTAAATTTTGTTTCTGGATTTGATTATGTATTTTTTTTTAGTATCAACGTTTCGGATCACACTCCATGATCCATCATCTGGATGAGAGAATGCAAGAACTGATTTCACTATTCTATTCTTGCATTCTCTCACCAAATCCATCCTTGCATTCTCTCATCCTGATGATGGATCACGCAGTGTGATCCAAAATGTTGATGCTAAGAAAACATACACAATGATAAGATTAACTTTACATTATTGTTATAACTAATTGGTTTCCTTTGTCTTTTATTTGAAAAATGATGTGCAGCTGCCAGCATCTTTACATTTCTTATCTTTGAGAAATTCTGCAAAGATTTCGACATTGCTTCAAAATTTTAGCAACTTATCATTTCTGGAATATTTGGACTTAGAAGGCTGTGATACACTAGTGAAGGTTCCAACAAGCTTTGGCCAGTTACAGTCTCTAACTGAATTGAATCTAAGTACATGTAGTAATCTAACTACACTTCCTCACAACATTGAAAACCTATCTGCTCTGCGATTTTTGAACTTATCGCGTTGCCATAAATTGGCCAGCCTTCCGCCCACTTTCGGACAACTTAAATCGCTGCTGTTTCTAAATATGGCTGAATGCAGGGCATTTGCTTTTTTGCCACACAACTTTGGAAATCTATCCTCTTTGCAATTTTTGTCTTTAACTGAATGCAAAGAACTGGCTGTATTACCTAAGAGCTTTGGCAATCTATGTGGTTTGAAGCTTCTCAATTTGAGTGGCTGTTCAAACTTACAGAGCCTTCCACAATCATTTGGGCAGCTGAATTGTTTGAAATCATTGTTTATGGATGCATGTGAGCACCTGAATAGTCTTCCTGATAATTTTGGAGAGCTCAAATCATTGAAATTTCTCACCATCAAAGGTTGCAACAACTTGGAGGCACTCAATGGTGGGTTCCGCTCCTTAACTTCACTTATGGCTTTGAGAGCATCAGATTGTGAATCATTGGACGAAGAGGCAGTGGACATCTTAGTTGAGATAAAAAGTTTACTGTTTCTAGAAATGGATGGATCACAGTCACTAATTCAGAGGTGGGAAGAAATAGGACAGAGCTACCCTTTGATTGTCTCCGGCACTGGGGTGAGTATAAAGATAAGGTTCTAATGGTTTGGCTTGAACATCACAATCTAATTTTTGGTTTGTTTAGGAATTTTTTATAGGATCAGATGAACCATCTAATATATCAGATTTCCAGAAATCCATTAATAAGTGAAGCAAGTTTCTGGATTAGACTGTTTGAATAATTTTTACATCAATGTTTCGAATCACACTACGTGATCCATTGACAGGATGCAAGAACACAAAGGAGGATCCATCATCAAGATGCAAGACATCCTGATGATGCATCCTAATGATGGATCCTCCTTTGTGTTCATCGTCAGGATGCAAGAACACAAAGGAGGATCCATCATTAGGATGCAAGACAACATGATGATGCATCCTGACGATGGATCCTCCTTTGTGTTCTTGCATCCTGACGATGGATCACGTAGTGTGATTATTTCTCCTTTGTGTTCTTGCATCCTAATGATGGATCCTCCTTTGTGTTCCTGCATCCTGACGATGGATCACCGTAGTGCAATTTGAACGTTGATGTAAATATCATTCACACAAGCTAATACAGAAATTTGCTTCACATGAAACAATCTAATCCAGAAACTTGCTTCACATGAACCCTCTAAACAAGTCAGTGCTTAAAGTGTGTCATTTAAACCTGACCGGAGCTGATGTTAGGAAAATATTTCACTTTTTTGTTTAGTGAAAACTTGATTGTTGAAGAGCTTAGCTTGGAAGACATTCTTTGCGGTTATATTTGTTATTCTTATCTTCTGGCCTTGCATGTCTCAGATTGATGATGAGTTCCTGCAAACTGTTGAGCATACACTATTTCATGGTGGAAGCAGATTTGTGGGTGTGGAGGGTGATAATGGACAATTGGTAGACTGGTCTTGGTCTTATTTTGCAGATAAAGAAGAAGAAGTGGAAGTGAGTGTGTTGATGACAATGTGCAATCTTTCTTTAGATTGCAACAAGCATGTTTTACAAGTAGTGAGGAAGGAACTAGAAAGGAGGATGGAGGAAAGCCATGGTAGGCAAAAGTTTCAGATAGTGTATGTAGAGGCAGGGGATTCATTGGACAAGAGTAAAGAGCGTATTCACCAAACTCTTTGGAAGCTTCTTCCCAACTGCAGTTGTGCTTGCATGCCAACAGACAGTAGAACAAGACAACTGTTTGCATTTTCTCTCTATAGTCTACTTGAACCTGAGTCGAGGTATGCAATCCAGTCTTTACATACATGTATTTTTCAATTAAGAGTTCGAATGCAGACAGACTGGAAACAGGTGGAATTTCAAAGTGAATGTTTTCCAAATGATTACAAAGAGATGCTGAGAGATCAGGGAGGGGGGTTTGGGAGACTCTTCTCTACTTTAGATTTGATCTACAAATAGTGTAATCTAAGGTATGGTTAAACTTCACAAAACTACGAGTTTTTGATCAAGATTCACAACAGAATCAACATTGAAAGGAACTGCTGGTTCTCTTGGTTCTCTTGGTCCCATAGACTGATGTTCTCGTAGATGTCATTAAATCTTATTTATTCATTCATTAGAAGTCTTCTTGACGTCCAATGCTAGCAGTGGCTGTCCATTAACTGCAGCCTTTCAAACTAGTATTAATTGCACTTGAAAGAAGCACAAAAATGTGTTGACCAAGAAAATTGAATATTGACTTATAATTATGTTTTATATTTTGAATAATTATTTAATAATATAATGAATAGATAGAGAAATGTTAATAGTGACAAACCCAAGTTAACATTTATTTATTATTTTAGTTATGTAGAATAAATTTTTAATTTGTAATTGTATAATGGTAAAAATTATACATTTATGTGTTTTTCCATGTTTTGGGTATACAAAGATCATTTTGTTTTCAATGCATAAATTTATTTGTAAAATGGTTGGGCAATTGAAGTTATTAGTTTCTAAGTCTTATCATCACAGAGTTCTAATTTGTTAGTTCAAAACTAATCTAGATCAACTTTTATGTCCATGTCCATTGATCAGATTTGTAAGTTTTAAATTCAAAATTAACATGTCGATTCATGTTGCCTTTTTTATTTGCTTATTATAAATGAGCCGACTAACGTGCAAATTTACCAAACTGCATTTTAGGGTGGCGTATGTAAAGACACCTTGATCAGAAATGGATCTTCTTGTGTTTAGGGTCAACATAACACAACTAGAGAATGTTGTTATGGTTTTAATTAAAAATAAAGGTATTTACATCAACATTGTTTATGTGGATATTGCACACTTGCATGTTGTACCTGATATTTCATTCAATGCTAGGAAGCCAATCCATCTAGGGGTCTTATTGAGGAGATTTTGACCATATCAATTGGGCAGATTTTGTAGGGGAAGAGACATGGTCTCTGACAAGGGGTCTAATAATCATGATAGTTTTGTCATAAATACCCTCAATTACCACTCTTAAAAGAGCCTCAAAAAATGA
Organism: Cupressus sempervirens; assembly: GCA_028749045.1. Lineage (NCBI taxonomy): Eukaryota > Viridiplantae > Streptophyta > Pinopsida > Cupressales > Cupressaceae > Cupressus > Cupressus sempervirens. The sequence goes on from CM053787.1 coordinate 129,568,585, forward strand.
AAACACATGGTAATAGTCGATCACAAATGTACTAATAGTTGAACATTTTTTAGTTTTTTGGCTTGGTGATTGACCAATTTGTGCACCACTAGTAGGATATTCCATAAAGACTACTGGAAAATTTAACCACAAGTACTAGTATTTTTTGAGTGAGCAACTATTGGTGTATGAATGTTACAGGTATTAGACGAGCATTTTGAAATGACACTTTTGACCACTTTGTGCTCCACGATTCATATAGAGAGATCCATGAAGTCCCAAAAGTTGAAACCTTGCCTTTAAGCTCTTCACCATGCCACGAAGGTACACCCAAAAAATTGGCAAAATCCAAATTACAATTTAGGAGATCTAAGTGCTTGAAGTTAGCTTGGGCAACTACTGAGTCTTTTCCCCTAGGGTGGAATAATAGAAGTGTGCTCCACTTGTTAGATGCGACATAAAAATGAGCCATAGAAGGAAAATAATTATTGAACACCTTTGATGAAGATTTTCTTTGTAAAAAAAAGTTTGCATGAAGGGAACTTGGAATGACGATCCCCTTTTCCAATTTTTGTTTTATTTTGTACACTTAAATTACTTGTAGGAAAATAGATTCAATGAAAGGCCTTCAATAGAAAAGCCTTCAAAAAAAAGCCTTTAGTTGAACCTTAAAGTTACACACACCTAGTTTTTGACCAAAAAATGATGAATCAAGGCACTGTCTTAGCAACCAAATGAAATCACAATGTAACGAGCTTTTACAAAATTGTAGTCTTAGAAGTTTTTATGTAAGTTATAATTTGTAATATGTTTTTCATTATTTTATAATTCTCTATTCTCTATTCTTTATTCTTTATTGAACATAAGCTTTTTACAAAATATAAAGTTACATGCATTCAAGACATTAAAAATAGATTAAAAATTAAAATTAAAATTAAAATTTCACATTCCATTTTGATGTTCTTGTTTCAGTAAAATAATAATGATTTGAATAGGCAAAAATAAAATAATAATGATTTGAATAGGCAAAAATAAAATTCTATTAATTGAAAATGCCACTCTAAACTATAATGTATTTGTAATAAAAATTAATAATAACTAGAATATCAGCTTAGTTAGTGAACTTGGGTCATGTCATGTGGATTCATGGCATATTAAAGAATACTCATATTTAAAAAGTATATTGCCCCATACTCCTTTTGTCACCCCCCTCCAATATCCACCCAATGCCCTAAACAACCCTTTTCCTCTCTGAAATCTCGTAATCCCCCACCCACTTCCTTGTCGACCCCACTATAGATGATAAATTGCCCTTTCTTTTTGGCTATTCTGAACCCCCCAATATGAATGCATGTGGTAGGGTATTGCCTTGTCATTGAAGCCCCTGTATAAAATATACAACAAAAAAATTATAAAAAGGTCTAAGCACATTAGATATAAATGTGAATGGTCTATATTTGAAAAAATATGAATTGATCTTTTTGTAAGTGGTTAAGTTTAAGTCAAATTGCAAAAGTTGCAAGATAATTTGTCAAGCAACTTTTCTTGCTAAGTTGTTCAAATGGTCAAAAGTAGTTTTGATGATGGTTATAGTTCAAACATCAATCAATAACTATTGGAAGAGGTTGTTTAAGCATAAAGAAAGCTCGCAACATTGACCAAAAGGGTTGGCAATGCACTGAGATGAAGACCAAACAAATATAAGACACATAATGTTCCTGCAATTTTACCATTTTTGTAACTATTCTAGACAATTGTACACTTTTGCAAAGTGGAACAGTGATTCGAGACCGATTACAAATGGTGGACAATTGAATCATATTTTTATTGTAACTGACTTCACTGATTTTTATGAAGTATCAAGTGAGCTATTGCCTTTATTCTATAACAGGATTTGAAACCCTTACAAATGAGCGTTTGGACACAAAAATAATAATTTGTGGCACTTCCCACCAGTGGACTTCCTCTAACTTGGTAGAATGGAAGCTCTAGGGGTGCAACTTATAGACATGTTGGATGGTGTTTTTTGTCATCCCAATGATGCCCTAACCTGCTAACTCAATATATTTGGCTTAAGTGACTTGACAAGGGGAAGGGTTTTGTAAAATGAAGGGAGAATAGTCAATTCCAAACATGGAATTTCTGAATTCATATTGAAAAAACTTCTTTAAGCCTTTAGAGAAGAAATTGTAAGTTTGAAGTAGTGAGAGCCGTGATTTTCCTTAAAAAATTGACCTTATTAATATATCTATATATACATATGTGTGTTGATGATTTCAATAAATAATTGAATGTTTGTACATAGGAGAAAGAATGACTAAATAGATTCCAATTTGTACAATCCAAGAAATTTATTGGAAACGATATAGCATCCACTCACCAAAATAGCTCCTTGCATGTGTTAGAGGTGGAGAGGACCTACACATTTTTTGGCATTATTAGTATTATCATTAAGATTTATAAAACAATAATTGTTTCCTCTATGAATGTTTCTTTTGTTTACAATGAACATAAACATTGATTGTTGCACTCATATAGATTATGTGTGTATATGTATTGATTAATATATCTATATGTATATACAAACATACATTGATGTTTTCAATAAATAATAAAATACTTGTACATGGAAGATAGAATGAATGAATAGATTCTAATTTGTACAATACATAAATTATTTTTTAATTAGTAGCATTAGTAAATGATTAGATCAATATATTTTGTTTGGTGCAAATATTGAGAATATGCTGAAATTGATGCATTATATGCAATCTCTTCATCTTCTTGATTGTGTTGGGAAATTGTTTGTCCTTGACTTGGTAAGAGTTAAAATATATGTGTTATAGAAAAATTTAGTCAGTATGTAAGTAGTGATGTGACTATCATCCTTATTTGAAAATTGGATATTGTGATTTTGGTTGATGAATATTGGTATTTAGTGGACTCATTCATTGGTATTTAGTGGACTCACTTTGATGGAATTTACTTGTGAGTTATTGAAGTCACCATGTTGATAAATCCTAGTGCCTTGAACAATTAAACAAAAAAGAGAGTCTAAAAATAAAGTAGTAGTATTTTTTCCTAGAAGATGGAAATGATTGATTATGGCTCAGTGTGCTTTCTTATATGTCATGTAGAGCATCTAGTTGATTCATTATGCATTGAAAAGGGTGATGCTTTGGTTATCCTTCATGTCTTTTATTGTGTGAAAATTGCATGTCCTTAATGGTTTATGATGATTGGATATGTCTTATGTGACTATTTGATAGCTAAAACATAAGTCTATTATATTTTTATTCCTTAATTATGAACAAAATTTGTGCACATTCAATGATTTTGAAGAAATAAGAGCTATTATGAAACCATTCCATAATCGTTAGCAATCTTCATAGAGTCTTGCATTTTCATTGCAATAACCACTTAATTCAATACATGTAAAAACATGTCCATCATACATCATAAATTTATATACAAGAAGTAATGTTATGAAAATCATATCATCAAGTTTAATGAATAAATGAGCATAGAAAGAACAACATTAATTAATTTTTCCCCCATACATAATCATAAATAAATCAATCAATTCCTACCACATTGTGTCAAAAAATAATGGTAAATCACTAATCACAATATTCATACAATGTCTTGAGACAAAGACACATTGTGACGTAGTCAAGGAAAGAAAACCTTCGAAGGATATGTCCTATCCTTGCAACTAGATATGTTGCAATGGAAATGCCCAAACAAACTAACAGAAATGAACACCAAAAAAGAAATATCATTATATTATCATATGGTTGGTTTGCAAATACAAATATTACATCACGATTTCAATATCAATTGCTAAGAAGACAAATGCATTTGTTGTCTTCAACAACCTATTTGCATCTAACCACCACTCATAATTAAGATACTTCAAAAGACCCTAATAACTCCAATTGCTTCTACCAAATCCTCTCCCTAAAACAAGAACTACTACCCTACTTATATATAGGATCTCCAACCACAAGTCAACTTATCTTATTATTAAATTCCAAGAAAAAGGAAAAAGAGTCAAAACAAATAGGATAGGACCCAAGTCCATAAGAACAACCTCAAATAGATGTAATAAGATATGTGAACATGCAAGAGGGTCAGTCAATCATATAAAAACATAGAACAATGTGCCATTAAGCATCGCATACCATGAATCTTCACAACAAGTTGCAACTATCCATCCTAATTATTAGAACATGAAAGCCGTAATAGAACTAAACTAAACTTATGATAACTTCACCTAGAAACCTTGGAACAAGATGCCAACATAGAAATAAGATCTTTGTGATGCCTAGAACACATCATAAGGATTGCACAAGATAAGAAGCCAATTGGACCAATTACAACCTAAACAACGTGAAACTATCCAAATGAGCATTAAATAGACAAATAAAAAGGAAATCTTTTAGGGTGATGCAAGATTGGCACCTAACATGCTCCTACATCACATTTCCTCTTTTCTTAAGTAATTTAAGTATAAACATATTGATATTTAACAAATTATATTTGCACTATATATGGATGTAGATAAAGAGATATTTTACTTTCAATTTGCATAGAGAGTTCAATAAATTAAATTTAGTAAAAAGGTTGGTCTAGATATGATGAATATAATATGTCTTGTTCAATTTGAAAATGATAGAAGTCTTATCTCAGTGAAGGATAATCCCCTTAGTAACACATGCACACACACAAAAATAGAAAGATAACAACAAATTGCAAGAAAATGGATTTGGCTTCTTATTATCTCCACAAAAATAGAATTATTGTGAAGTTGTGAATCCAACTTCATGAAGTTAAGATCACCTAATTGCAAAGATAAACTTTCACTAGGAAGAACGGAATAACAAAGCAAGGGTTTGGGATCTTAAAATATGAAAGATTATATTATTAGATCAAACTAATCTCAGATGAATTGGTAAAAGATACAATGATCAATCCTTAAATAGGAGATCAAATAACCTAAAATATAAACCCTAAAAAGTAACCATTTAATAATTAATATAATTATTAAATATCACTAATTCATAAAGTGACATTTTAAGAGAGAAGTAAAGTTAACTTAATAATCAAGTCTAGATGGCTTAATAATAAGTTATTTCTTTATTCTAACACCTCCCTTAAGATAAGCAACAATTGTGCTATAAATAATGCAAAAAAGCAATGAAATTGCAATGCTCAAAGAAAACTTGGGTCCCAACAAGATGGCTAGATGAGGTACCCAATCACAACCAAATCTTTGTAAAGTAGTGAAATAGACAAAACCACATGGAAAAAACTTTACTCCAAAAAAGAGATGGAAATAATGTTGAAAAACTAGTGAAGGTTTGAAGAAGCCTCCAAACTAGAGAATGTCCTATTAAATAGGAACAAAAAGAATGATAATGAAAAAAACCACTAAAGCATGAAGAAGGTACACAACACTGCCAAAAAGTAATTGTTGATTCAAAGAACCTCCATTGTAATAGAACATGACTAGGTAGAGAAGATTGTAGCCTTCATGAGTTCCCTCAGATGACACAACTTGGATCAAGAGGCAAATAAAGAAAAACAAATGAACTTGAAGATAGAGATGTCATTAAACACCAAATCCTAAAGAGTTGATTAATCAAACATGGAACATGACCAAGTAGAGAAGACTATAATTTGTAGAAGTGCCCTCAAATGATACTACTTGAATTAGGAGGAAAACAAAGGCACATAATTGAACTGAAAGATAAATATGTCATAAAACACAAAAGTTTGAAGAGTTGATCAATCGAACATGGAAGGTTAACTCCAAAATATGAATGAAAGAGTATCCATATGGTAAATGATTTGTCTCATTGAAATGTTTAGGTATTCAACCACTACATCCACTTAGTATATAGGAGCAAATATTATATACATAACTCAATCCAACAAACCAAAGAAGCATTAGAGTATGTATAAGAAAGATATGACCAAAAACCCACGAGGTGCTCCTTAAGGGCCAAAAGGGCTTGAAAGTGTTGATATGGTGATGACATTGATAATGAACCTAAATTTGACAACCAAGTGGTTGTCACCAGAAAAAAATACCTTTGCTAGAAATAATCAATAGGGAAAAAGAATTCATCGGAAAAAAGAGTCCCTTGTCAAACAAAATGCCAATAAAATTCAGGTTAGGTCCAAAAAAATATCATTGGCTGAAAAAAAGGTTTGATCATCAAGAATTGCTTAACAAACCATTGAATTTTTTTGGGAAACTGCTAAAGAGACTAAAAGAGATAAACATGCTATAAACTATCATAAATGGTCGAAGAATGGCGATAATATTGGCATTGATGTGGCAGGCTTGGATCATTGTCAACTGGCGTGGTTATAAGTGGGGCCTAGTGGAGGAGGTGGCAAGTCCCTTCATGTGGCTAATATGGTGCAAGGATAAAAGAAGTGGCTAATGAGGAACATGCTCGTGGGTAGAGTGTTGAGGTTTGAAGAGAAATTGACAAAGTATAGGAAAATGGAGCGGAGCAACCCATACACAAGTGACATATGATGTAGGACGCAAGGTCTATTGGTAATGAGCACAAAAGGGTATGTAGGTTAGAGGGCTTGTACATTCCATTAGGTTCATTTGCCCTCCCAGATTTTAAAAAGCTACCCTTTCGATGTAAATAAAAAAAATTCTATTTATTACTTTAAAAAAAAATGTTAGTAATTTCTTTTATTTTTTAAAAAGGTGTTTTTACCAAAAAAAAAATTATTATTTAATATATTTGCTCCAATATTTGTGCCCAAGGTTGTACGACCTTTAACCAATTTGTTTTTTTCCTTAGAGATCAACCATGTTCAAATTGGACAAATATTATATGAAAATAGGGGTTTTTGAATGCTACAAACCCAATGGTGAGGTCTATTTGGGATCAAAGTGCTCCAAAATTTAGGTAACCCCCTATTTTGTAAAAAACTCAAATAGAATTGCAATCCATCTAAGAGAACCTTGTTACTCCAAAATTCTTCAAAACCAGAACAAGCTATAAATTGTCACTGCTTTAATACCATGTAAAAGTTGTCAGTCCAACTTCATGAAGGAATGATCGCCTGAATGCAAAGATAACTTGTCATGGTGAAGAATAGAATATCAAAACAAGGGTTTGAGCTCTAAAAATATGAAAGATTATATTATCAGATCAAACTAATCTCAAATGAATCAATAAAAGATATAATGAACAACTTACTAAAAATAGTAAGCTTCCATAAATAGCAACTCTATGCTACAATAAACCTTATTGAAATAGAAAAAAACACAAATATTTATGAGTGATGCAAGATTTCCCTTACACCCATGATACTCCTGCATCAAACACCTAGGATAACTTGAGAAGTGACCTTGTCACATCTCAAATGTTCAAAGGAAAACCAAGATGGTTAACCTCCTCCCATGCCAACCATGGTGAATCTTCTATTGAAAACATAAGGTAGGCTAGGTTACTGAGAGGGGAGGGGTAAATTAGGAACTAATAAAACTTTATCTTACTTCACCAATTAATCCTTCATCTATTATTTTGATCTAATTGCATGCATGAAAGAATCAAAGCAATAAAACATTCATAACACTTGGACAAAAGATATGGTGACCCAAAAAACTTCCAATTAGAAAGCAAAACTAGGGTGGGGATAATACCCACAAGCTTTAATACTATAGTATAAAGTTAAATTGTTAAGGCTTACAATTGACCACTTCTGGTGATCTTCCCTGTTAGGAGCAATAAGGACTGTGAGGTCCACCTTGTTAAAGGATTTACAAACATACAATAAAGTATGCACTCAATTAAGAGATTTAGAAAAAAATTGTTAAGTCCACCCTATTAAAGGATTTGACTGATGCACCTATTATGATGAATGAATGTCTGATCTTTGATCTACAACTCTAATTTGTTGAATGAGATTCCTTTTATTGCAATGATCACCTGATTGTGATAGATAAATCTCTATTGTCCCTTATGCTACTTGTAGCCTTCTTCAATTCGCACTTATCCACTTCTCATTGACACAATCATGTATTTGGATATGATATAATGCATTACATATGTACTAATCCAATTTATCATCTTCTGGAGTCGACTACAATAGAAACTTCATCATAATTCACAATGTCAGCCCAACTATTGTAACTCTAGTTTTGAAGACAAACTCAATGATGTTATGATACATGAAAAACATTGTTAATGCTTAAAAAACTCTAGCACTTAGTTGAAGTTGAAGCTCGATCCATATTTATCACTTTCAAGTAGCTCAAACTCGGTCATCATTGAGTGACTTGGTGAACACTGAGAAACTCAATAACAACTAAATCAATTGGTTGACATTGCAAGAGTTGGTCAACACTAGAACCACTTTGTTAACCCCATGAGCTCAGTAGACACTGTAGGACTTGGTTAACACTAGAGTCTCCATCACTTCCACTGAATAGATCGGTAGACACTACTATGCTCAAGCAATAATGCAACCTGTCTCTGATGCTAGGTAGATACTATGTAGCTTGGCATGAATTACAAACTGTCTATTTGGCTTAGTAGTAACTGAGACACTTAGTTAACATTGTTGGATGAATGATAGGCTCGGTAGCAATGTAACCATTTGACTAAGTGTTGAGTCACTAATAGACAAATTAACCTTAATATCAATAATCTCCCCCTTTAGCATTAGTGAAAAAAAAACTTATCAAACCAAAAATATGAATACTCAAAATTCAAGTCAAAACCTTCTTTATCGCCATTCTATGTCTTCAACTTGGTTTTGGCTTCCTGTAGTTGTAGCTCGATAACATACTCTATTTTTTTTATTTTTCAAAATTTCTTTTGTAGAGACATTTTCTACTTATCTGTAAATGTATTTGCATAATATTATACTACTCCCCATACATATACCTCTTCTATACACATATATCTGGAGTATAGTATACTTCTCTTCCTTTTTATCAATAATATTCTATACAAATAATCTTATCATATCTACTATAATTGTATCATATTTACTTCTCCCCCTTTTTGACATAAATGCCAAAGATGTATAATATCTATAAGTTAATACCAAAATATGACAAGAAATCATAATGTACCTTTAGAATTAGTACCATAGTCTTATCCCAATTCTCTTGTAATACCTTATTTGCATGCAAGGCTATTTAAACTTCTACTAATAGTTTCATCATGTGGTCAACTATGGACAAGTTATTATCATGGATTAGAGTCTTTGCATGTGCAATGTGTTTTTGCAGTGCATCTATATTTGGAAGAATCATGCCCTGAATTTATGCAAGTGTGGCCTAGATTCTGGCTTCTTCCCTCAACAATTATGCTTGTAGATTTGTCAGATATCTAATCTTTGTGTAATGGGAAAAACTATAACTTGGATCAAGTGACAGTTGGTGTACACTTTCCTTCACATCCTCATCTATCTTGGACAATTTATCCTTGATCTCCTTTGTGAAGATAGATGTGTCACTTAGTTTGACAAAAAATGAAACAACACTACTGACAGATGTTGCTAGTGAAGCAAGAATGTTAGATAGTTCTACTTGATCTATTGCAAGCTTCAATGAAACTTTCTCCAACACTTTGTTTTCAAACTTCCTTTCAGCTCTTTGCAACAATTTATCATGTCCATTCAGATATTCATTATATTTGTGCACAATTTCAACTAATTGGTCCATAATAGGTTTTTTTCCATCAACCTCAATACTCAAAGCATCAAAAAATATGCTCTATAAATCCACAAGGACTTAATTCTTCTTCTTCTTCTTCTCTTCTCTAAGCTTCTATTGCTTAGCCCTTTTCTTCAATAGTTCACTCAGGGTATCCATTTGATCAAGTACAGGAATAAAGATATACCAATTTAGAATAACTATGTCCTCATCCAAATCTATTTCTTCCTCTTCTTCTTTATCCTTAACCTTTAGAATTGTAGAAACAATTTCTTTACCCTTATTTAGAACTTTAGTGCTCGGTTGAGACTGATTCTGAACTGTCATTGCATTGGCTATGGACACACTCAGAATAGAAAAAACTATAGAAATAGATGGAATAGAAATAAATGTAGAAATAACACTAACAATAGGAATACCTTGTTGTTGCTTAGTCAGGCCTGATGATGGAGGAACTTTCTTCTTGACAGATGAAGTTCTGTGCACTTCCATCAATGAAACACTATGTGTTAGAGATTCTGAGATTGGTTGGGTGCTTGGTGTAGTAGTGGTAACCATAACCAACTCAGTAGGAGCCTTCTATGAGCCTAATTGCACTAAGGCTTTGCTTGGAGAATGAGGAAATGAGGTGATGACTAATTTTGCAATCTTCTTTGCATCAATTTCCTCATTTCAGTTCTAGATTTCTGGAAGACTTTCCTCAGTGACTTTCTATCCCTCCTCCTCATCATCAAGATCAACATTATCTATTTCATCATCCTTTATTTCTACTTCTTCTTCAACAACCTCATCTTCAATAGCCTTATCATCAAAATGTACTACAAAGTCACTAGGTTTGTGCAACCCATAAATATTCTTCCATGTGGCAGAAGTTGACTGCATCATAGATTCAATATCCTTAAGAAATATCATACATGTATCGAAGTTGAGAGTGAGTTTCTTGTCATTCTTCTTCAAGGATTCCTTCACCTCCTTCTCATTGAGACTCGGCATAAGTTTTCTCAAGGTTTGTTTACAAATGTCTTTTGTAGTCTTCATTGCCCTTTCCCATCTAGGTTTAACTGCATTCAAAAGTTCATCCAAAATTTGTTGTGAAAGTTCATAAGGTGAGTACTTTCATTTGCTAATTTTGTTAAGACAGTATCTTCTATCTGGTTTTTCTCTTCATCATTTTTGGTCTCATACTCAAGAGACTTAAAACATGCCATGTTAGATCCTTCTTCCATTTTTTTCAATTTTTATTGAAGTATAGGTGCAAACCATTTAGAGATGATTTGATTGGATTCATCTTCACCTAACTTCATCTTTTTCTTGGATTTGGCTACTATTCTTGTGAATATCATAGGGGAGGACCTAGCAAATTTGGTTATAATTACCTTCCCCTTCTTCTTGGGAGGCTCTTCCGTCTCAAATTCAGATTCCTCTACTTCATCCTCTTCATCTTCATCTTCCGCATCATCCCTTTTTCCCTAGATAAGCATTAGAGGAGATCTTGATGATTTTGTATTCTTGATTATCTTTTCTATCCTATTTCTTCCTCTACTCACTATTTGAGGTAGTGCAATGCCTCTCGTGTTTGCATCTTGTACCTTGATCTATTTTGGTTTGTGAGATACTTTGATTCTCATGTTGTTTTGCATTAGAGATGACTTGTTGGTCAGATGTTATACTTTGATTTCCAATATCATAGATGCTAGATGAATATGTTTTTTAGTTAACCATATTTTCATGATGATTCCATTTTGAGATGACAGTAGGTTTTATGATGATATCTAGTTATCTGGTGTTTGGACATATCTCTGATTATGTTGCATGTTGGATTTAATGTTATGATTAGTTACTTCATTCTCAATTTGTTAGGCTTTATGAGAATGTGAGTGATGTAAATGGATCATTTCAGTATAATTGAATAAATGGTTAAATTAGGTTATTTAATGCATTTATTATTTTGGCTATGTTATTATATGCTTTTGTACTTAATCATGTGTTTTAGTGTGTAGGGTTTATATCCCTACCAGTAGCACATGGAGTTAGTGATTCAACTGTCATATTTAACCAATGTCATCCATGTATGATCAAGGTATCATATTTGATTATTTATATAAAACGTTATGGTGATTTAATAAATCCAGACTCATTTTCATTATGTGATTAGACCTATGAATGTGTCTCTGCATTTAGAGGTTTGCATTTGTCGTGAAAGTTTTTAAGGTTTTCTGTGATATTGTTTTAAGGGTTTTCAGGATTTATTTTATTTATTTTTCAATTTCTGGCAGCTTTACCATAGATGTATTCTAATTACTTGGAATAACCTATTTTCATTTGGGTTGATTAGGGGTTTAACTAGGTTACCTAATTATTTACCCTAATTGATTATTTACTTGAAAAGTGAATAATTATCCAAAGAGGAAATTAATTCCTCACTACTCACTTTTGCAATTTAGAAATTTGAGAGCTTTTTCCAAAATCCTCTTATGGAGGATTGTGTTTTCATTCATTGTGAGAGTTACAGGTGTGGGATCTTCGCGAGATTGGTCTTGTTGGATCCAACTTGGTGAGATCTTTATTTTCTATGACTTTCAGTAGCTTTCGTGGGATATTTATCTTATCTGGCTGATTCTCATTTTAGCTCTTTTGGTTGTCAAGTAGGGCTCTCTCATTTTTATTTTTTAGCTCCATTTCTACTTATGTTTCTAGTAGTTGTATGTTAAGAGGCTGAGAACTAGTGTTTCCCTCTGTTTTTTATTATTAGTTCTACTTGGTTGGATAGGTATGAACATTTTCCTTATTTTTAGGATGAGGGTTTGGGGTTTTGTGTTGTTATGTTATCCATTTTTGCATAAAACATCTAAACTTGAATTTTATTGGATTTTTGAGGCTTTTGTTCCCTAAGACCAAATGGGTTTTAATTTCAAAGTTTTTCAGTTTTGAGGGTTTTACCTCAATTTGTGTGCCACCCAATTTTCTTGGGTTTTCTTGGCATGATGTTGGTTGTGGATTCAAATTATCCATAGGATGTCAGTTAGACCACTGTTGTACTTTTATTTTGCATTCGGATGAGTGTCATATCCATCCTCTTGAGCTTGTGATCGATTGAGTGTGATTTTTCTTGTATTCTCATCCAGCCCTTTTTATGATCTACATGATGGTGGTGTGCCACACACAAGCATGTGCACGAGTATTTGTTGAGTGACTCATGAGGCTCAAACTCTCAGTTGTATTCATTGGATTTATGTTCATTGGGGTTGGGTTGGGAACTTGCATTGCCTCTGGACAATCATTGTGATATGAGCATGGGTATGTAGGGTAGGCATGTGGAGTGGCTTCTCTCGTTACCCTAGTTGTTTTTCGACAAGGTGACGTGAGGAAGTTCTAACAAGTGATAACTAAATTGATAAATGGGTGATAAAACTTAATTCAGATAAGTGATTACCTACACGGTGTTTCCAAAGGCATGGGATGATGGTTTCCTGAGGTATTCATTCCACGTTGGTGTGATGGTTTCTTGAGGGATTTATCCATTCCAATTATAGGTTAGGCTTTTTGATGTCAAGCGACTTACACTCCACTAGAGCCCCTACATAGTTGACCTATAAAGTGTCTAAATAGGACCTGTTGTACTTACATTGTCTCATGATCTTGGTTGTAGTCCTCTTTACTGTCTGGTGTGAGTGTTATCCATGGACATTTTCTTTATGTGGGTTTGTGGTTGGATCATTATCTCCATCAACATGATGGGAGTGTACCTATGGGTTCTACATGGTTGGGAGGCATAACTACCTATACTACTATTGGGGACCATTGTACATAAATGGTATATTATTCTAGTGTGACCAGTACTTGATGTTTCACTTGGTATATTTAGGATTTTGAAGTGTGCTTCCTTGTGATTTATGCTTTCATTGGAATGCTTGGATATCATGTCTAGATGATGTTAGTTACTTTACACATTCTTATATCATGATTTTTAGCATACTTTTAGATTATTTGATTTACTTAGTTGGAGTATCTATTGCTTTACTGGATTACCATGTTAGATTTCCTTGTCCTTATGATGTTATTACGTTTTAGTAGTGACACCCTCATAAGTTAGCTTTGACTATCTAGTTGGAAGTTTGGGATGTTATGCATAGGGGTTGGCTAGGGCCTTCGAGGTCTCATGATGCTATTATGGTTGGGAGAAACTGCGTATGATTTTTATTATGTTCATTCATTGTGATGTTGATTTTAGTATGTTTCTTTTATTGCTATGTTTCAAATTGTTATTTTCTTTTCCATTATGCCTTTCTTCTGTTCAAGTATTCAAGCCTTGATTTGTGGATCTGGTACTCCCCAATGTGGAGGAATTATTTTCCCTATCTTTTCATCTTTTATTTTCCTTTCTTGTTGTTGTGTTTCCTCCTGTGAGATTGTACTCTCTTGCGTGAAAGTTTGATGTTTCGTATGGGGACTTGCATTTCTTAATGTGGTTGCTTGTACTTCCTTGCATGAGCCTTGACATCAGTGTGGTAGTTTTGGTGGATGGGCCAAGCATTTCTTCATGTGAGAAGGTAGTTCTTCATGTGGCTTGGTGTACTTCCTTGCATGAGACTATCAGTTATGTTTTCTCACACAAAAAATAGGAGGAATCTCTGCTATTTTTCAAAGAACACAATTTGGTTTTTCAAGTACCCTTTCAGATGGCTTGAATTTCTATACTTTGAGAGATCAGTGATTTTATGTTCTATTTTCATCCTTGGTTTACTTCTTTCAATTTGAGTGTTTCAATTGGTAGTGGCATTTGGAGATTTTTTGATAGTTAGGATTGTTGGTTAAGTCTTCCATTGTGATCTTTATGATCCTTGTATGTTGATTGTTGTGTGCATCCATACTTGTTTTAAAAAAATATATTGGCTTTTATTTATCCTTATTCTAAGGATCTCCAAGCATGGCATTACATTTGGTATCAGAACTTATGTTGCAACATTGGGATCTATATGTAATGCTTCCACTATGCTATTTCTTTTAGTGTGTGTATTGCTATCTATGTGTTTTATTTTGATATCTTGTTGTGGTTCATGCTTGTGACTCTTATGTTTGTGATGTATGATTCTAGCCTTATCTTGTTGCTTCCATAGTGATGCCTCCTATAAATTGACCTGGTGGTCAGGGTAGAAACCAATGAAATAACCATGCAAAAGAACACTAGGAGGAAGAACATTAGGTTGGTGGTGAAGAACAAGGTAACAACAATCAGGATGGAATTGGGGTATTGATGCCTCTACTACAGGAGATCATAGCTCGGTTGGGACCTTGTATAGAGGAAAACCAATGTGACCATGGTTAGGAAGAGGGGTCTCATCATGGATATTTCCACATGTTTGAGAATAGAGAGGAGGAATGTGAGTGTGAAAATTCCCGCACACCATCGAATGGCAGAAGGCACCATCGAGGTGGTAGGGACTGCATTGATGAAGATTCCATCCATTTGGAGATTATGAAATGCCTTTAGCAGTCCAAACCACCATACTATGATGGCAAGGGAGGTGACCTCAGGGCAGAGACTTGGTTATTGGACATGGATGTTGTTTTTCCATGTATCCATATGCAACCAATTTGGAGGGCCCATTATGCAGTTATACAATTGAGGGACCACTCATCCATTTGGTGTAATATAGAGGGGGAGAAGCTCCAAATCAACATCATAAATCTCACCTAGGAGATCTTTGAGTAGAGGTTCAGAGAGAGATTCTTATCTCCTCAGTTTAGAGAGGCTTGTGCCAATGAGTTCCACAAAATTAGACAAGGGAAAATTTTAGTGGACTAGTACAAGATCAAATTCTTTGAGCTCAAGTAGTACTCATGCTATAATCATGATGAGATACTCCTTACTCAACATTTTATTAGAGATATTAATGAATCCATCATTGGAATTTTCCATATGCATTAGCCGAGAACACTTGCCCTTGCTACTAAGAAGGAAAGGATTGTTGAGGACAACGTGGTGAGAGGGTTTAGTAGTAGTTTGGGTTTGTAGGGGTAGAGTACACAACCTACAAATTTAGTTGATCTCTTACCTCATACCCATTTAATACCTTTAAAAGGTGGGCACTATCAAAATGACAAAAAGAACCAATCTCAACAGCAGTTCCAAGGTGACTCATAGGGTGGTCGAGGCATTGGTACTATTGGAAAGGAGCATGGGGATCAACCTCAAGATGGTCAAACATGATAAATTTACCCTTCTCAATATGGATGGTAGGAGTCTAACAAAGGGAGTGTCTCGCAACATAGTACACCTCAAGGAGATCGTAGTTATGATTATAGTTATGGTAGTGGTGCATGCTTCTCTTGTGGCGAACTTGTCCATAAGGTGGTAGGATGTCCTCAGAAGACATCATTAGGAGTTAGTAAAGGTGCGATGAGGTCAAAGCCCACCATAGGGGATGAAGATATATCCCATAGAGATTGTGTAGCGGTTGGTGACCGTCAGGAAGATCCTCAAGGTTTAGGTAAGAGCTAGTAAGGGTCCTATGGGACCTGAGGGTTGAGACCTTTCCTTGCTAAGAGAATGTTGCATGATTGAGATAGATGTACCCTATCTTTGGCATACTTCTAGGAGTAATCCCATACCTAGTGGGGAAGGATGTAGTGCCTCCCATGTTTGCATCCTATACCTTGATCTATTATGGTTTGTGAGATACTTTGATTCTCATGTTATTTTGCATGAGAGATGAATTTTTGGTAAGATGTTATATTTTGATTTCTAGTACCATAGATGTTAGATGACTATGTTGTTCAGTTGATCATATTTGCATGATGATGTCATTTTTGAGATGATAGTAAGTTTTATGATGATATCTGGTTATCCAGTATTTGGACATATCTCTAATTATGTTGTATGTTGGATTTAATGTTATGGTTAATTACTTCATTCTTGATTTGTTATGCTTTGTGTGAACGTGAGTGATGTAAATGGATTATTTTAGTATAATTGGATAAATGGTTAAATTAGGTTATTTAATACATTTATTGCTTTGACTATGTTATTATATGCTATTGCACTTGATCATGTGTTTTAGTGTGCATGATTTGTATCCCTAGTAGTGGCACATGGAGTTAGTGATTCAACTATCATATTTAATCAATGTCATCCCTGTATGGTCGATGTATCATATTTGATTGTTTAAATAAAATCTTCAAGTGATTTAATAAATCTGGACTCATTTGCATTACATGATTAGACCTGTGAACGTGTCTGTCCATTTAGAGGTTCACATTTGTCACAAAAGTTAGTAAGATTATATATGATTTTTTAAAGGGTTTTTGGGCTTTATTTTATTTAATTTTTAACTTTTGGCAGCTTTTCCATAGATCAATTCTAGTTACTTGAAATATCCTATTTTTCATTTGGGTTGATTAGGGGTTTAACTAGGTTACCTAGTTATTTACCCTAATCGATTATGCACTCGAAAAGTGAATAAGTATCCAAAGAGAAAATTAATTACCCCCTTCTCACTTTTGCAAATTAAAAATTTGAGAGATTTTTCCAAAATCCTCTTCTGGAGGATTGCATTTTTGTTCGTTGTGAGATCTATGGGCATGGGATCTCCATGAGATTAGTCTTGTTGGATCTAGCTTGGAAAGACCTTGGTTTTCCATGACTTTCGATAGCTTCCGTGGGATATTTATTTTGTCTAGTTGATTCCCATTTTAGCCCCTTTGGTTGTCAAGTAGGGCTCTCCCATTTTTATGTTTCAGCTTCATTTCAGCTTATGTTTCTAGTAGCTATATGTTAGGAGGCTGAGAACTAGTGTTTCTGTAGTGCCTCTCTCGTTTGACTTCTGTAAGTCATCCTGATGGATGCAACCTTGCTGATCTTTTGTTGTGATGGGATCATGATTGTGACCTTGAGTGGTCTACACCGTTGAGGTGTTTAGATTTATGTTTCTGTATCAGTTGCTTTGATTATGCTTTTGATTGATCTTTGAGATAATGATGTGATTTTTGGTTCACTGAGGTTTGTGCCAGTGGTTACCAGGATCGATGTGATATCATGAGGTTGTTTCGTGATTACCTTGAGATGTGTGCAAAGATTGCACAATGTTCTATTACCATGCTACACTGGACTAGGTTCTTGTAGCAATGGTTAGTCATGTTTATGACTATGTTTGCTTATGTGTTTTAAATGTCTTTTTAATGCAGAGTAATCAATCATTATTAAATGTGTAAGTAATTAAATGGATTGTTCATGTGGGATTATTTGGTTATGTGCTACGAACATTTACCTTGTTATATTTCTGATTAGAGAGATATTTGTTACTCATGTTATGTTAACATTTGAGAGGACCTAAAGGTCAGATGTTACACGTTGATTCCAGTATCATGGATTTTAGACTACTATGTTGTTTAGTTAATCATATTGCATGATGATGCCATTTTGAGATGATAGTGTGTTTTATGATAATATCTAGTTATCTGGTATTTGGACATACCTCTGATTTTGTTATGTGATGGAATTAATGCTATGGTTATTTACTTCATTCCTGCGTTTTTATGCTTTATGTGAACGTGAGTGATGTAAATAGATTTTTTTAATATAATTAAATAAATGGTTAAATTAGGTGATTCAACACATTATTGCTTTAGCTATGTTATTATATGCAATTACACTTGATCGTATTGTTTAGTGTGCAGGATTTATATCCCTAGCAGTGGCACATGGAGTTAGTGATTCAGCCATTCATATTTTACCAATGTCGTCCTTATATGGTCGATGTATCCTTTATTAAGTGTTTAAATTAAACTTTTCGATGATTATTAAATTCAAACTCATTTGCATTATGTGATTAGGCCAGTAAGCGTGTTTGTGCATTTAGAAGTTTGCATTGTCACAAAAGTTATTAAGGAGATTTATGTGTTTTTGGGTTTTTGAGTTTTTTAATTGATTTATTTTAATTTCTGGCAACTTTGCCATAGATGAATTCCTATTTATAAGAATAGCCTATTTTCATTTGGGTTGATTCGGAGTTTAACTAGGTTGGCTGGTTATTTGCCCTAATCAATTATTCACTCGAAAAGTGAATAAGTATCCAAAGAGGAATTTAATTCCTCACTTCTCACTTTCAAATTGGAAAGTTGAAGAGTAAACTCAAAATCCTCTTCATGAGGATTTATTGTTTTGTTTTTTGTGGGAGCTACGGGCGTGGGATCATCGAGAGGTTGAGCTTGTTGGATCCAGCTTGGAGAAACATTGGATTGCTGCAATTTTTAGCCACTTCTGCAGGCGTTTTATTTTCTAGTTCAACTTTTCGTTTTGCCCTTTTGGCTGTAAGGCAGGGCTTTCTTGTTTTATTGTTTCTGCTCCATTTCTGCTTCTTTTTTTGGTAGCCATTTGTTTGGAGGCTGAGAACTAGTTCTCTCCTCCATTTTTGTATGCTAGTTCTACTCGGTTGGGCGGGTATGAACATTTTCCTATTTTTTGGGATGAGGGTTTGGGATTTTACGTTGTTATGCTGGCCATTTTTGCATATGGTGCCCGATTCCATTTATTTTTTGATTTTTGGAGGTTTTTGAACCCAAAGGTCAAATGGGTTTTAATTTTGGAATTTTTCTAAAATTTGGAGTTTTCACCTTATTTTGCGTGCCACCCTATTTTCTTGGGTTTTCTTGGCACAATGTGGGTTGTGGGCTTGGATGATCCATTTGGATATCAATCAGACCACTTCTGCACTTTTCTGTTGCATTGGGATGCGTGTTGCATCCGTACTTCCGACGTGTTCGGTTGAATGATTTTATACCTAGTGTTATTGTTTCTTTTAGACCTTTGCTTTTGTTTCATGAGTGCTAAGATTCGTGTAGAATTCATACTCTCGGATTGAGGCCGATTGAGTGAGTTCATGATGTTTGGTCTTGTTGCATCATTGGGATTCGTGTAGAATCCATACTCTCAGATTGAGGCCGGTTGAGTGATTTTATGATGTATGGTTTTATTGGCTTTAGGATTCGTGTAGAATCCATTATTCTTGTGTTGCTTTCAGTTAGGTGTTTTCTTTGCATTGTGTTCTCATTCCTGTCCTTGTGTTGTGATCTTCGTGATGGTGGTCAGGGATAACTTTAAGAAACCCCTCCCAAGAAAATAATGTAAAATGCTGGCGAATTCAACATTGAATATGCAGGAAAAATTTCAAACTGAGGGCGATTTTTTCATTCGAGTCAAGGGAGAAAATTATTTTCTATTGGCAAAATTTTCATTTCCATATCAAAATTTAATAATAATTGTGGCAAATTAATTTTCTTTTTTGGTACGCAAATAAATATAGGCGATTTTTTATGTTGGTCATAAACATTTTCGTAATGTAGGAGGCAAATTAATTATTTTATATAACACAAAATATTAATATAGTTGGATAATATGTCAATTTCCAAAGAGAGATTATTTTATTTTTTGGTGAATTTATAGAGTCAAAAGTGGTCCATGGCCCACATGCCAAGTGTACACTATACAATGTACTTGTAGTATGCCAATCCATTAAGATTCAATTAATAATGTACCCTTTTTTATTGCCAACTTGGTTGTCATCACTTTTAATGTTGTCATTTTATGGTGAAAAGAATTAATTTGGACCATTGATTTAATATAGATCAATGGCTTTAGTTCTATTTCGGGTCTAATTTTAAACGACATACAATAAAGTCTCAATCTTTTTAGAATTAGGACACGTGTCCCAAAGACAAACATAAAATAGTTGGCTAAACGAAGATAGTTAGAGACACATGTCAGTAAAATGGTGGGCGATGTGCAACCCAAGGAAAAATATTATTTTATTTTAGGGGCGAAATAACATTGTCTAATAAGAAAACATTAGGGAAACACAGGCAAAAATTTTAAAATAATTGTGTTTTAAATGTAGATTATGTTGGCGATTGGACCGAGATTTGCGACCAATTATGTGTAAACTAATAAGCGATTAGCCTTGGATTTTGACCCAAATTATTTAATATCTTGGTGACATGGTTGACCCTTATGTAGGTTTTATTCGCAAAATTATGATTCCCCAAAGAGACTTAATAGCCAATTGGTGAAGAATTGTCACTAAAAAAATCACTGATGGTGGTGCACCACACACGAGTACGTGTGCGTACATTTGTCGGGTGACTTACGAGGCCCGATCTTTCGTGGTATTTCTGGAAGTGATGATCATTGGGGTTGGGATGGGAGTATGCATGCCCACAGGCACTTGTCGTAGGATGAGCATGGGTAGGGTAGGGTAGCATATGGAGGGGGCTTCTATCTTGCAACCCGACAATCATGATGCCATGGGTATGGCTAAGAGGAGCTTGATTAAGTGATAATTAAAACATTGGGTGGTAATAAATACAAGATAATAAAATGTGTGGGTTGTGCGCCTTCTGTTGAGAAGAGTAGTTGCCTTGGGGTGTGTGCCTTTCGTCGTGAAGAGTTGCTGCCCTAGGTTGTGCGCCTTCTGTTGAGAAGAGTAGCTACCCTGGGTTGTGTGCCTTCTGTCGTGAAGAGTTTCTGCCCTAGGTTGTGTGCCTTCTGTTGAGAAGAGTAGCTGCCTATACTAGTTTGGGATTTTTGATGCCAAGCTACTCTCCATGATGTCAGCCCCTACTTAGTAGCCTTTTGAGTGTCTGACTAGGACTTGTACTCCTTGCATTGTCTTAGATTCTTGGTTGCAACCATCATACTGTCTAGTGTGAGTGTTAGCCTTGGATGTTGTGCTTTATGTGTGTTTGTGGTTGGATCATTATCTCCATTAGCACGACGGGTGTGGACCTACGGGTACCTGCTAGGGATCAGTGTACAAAGATGATCTTTTGTCCTAGTGCGACCGTTGCTAGATGTCTTCATTTGGTACTTCAAGTTTCAGAGTATGCTTTCTTGTGATTTATGCTTTCATTGGGATGCTTGTATATCATGTTTAGACAATGTTATTTTATTTGACGCATTCCCTTATTATGATGTTTAGCATATGATTAGATGTTGTGGATTGTTGTATTAGCATATCTATTACTTATTGTTGTTTAGCATGTGAAAGGTGATGTTATCTACTGTAGGATTATCTTATGCTTTTCTACTAGCATGTTATATTTCCTTATGCTAATATTGTTGCATGTTTTTAGTAGTGATGTCCCTATTATGATAGTATGGACGATCTAGTCGGGGGCTTGGGATGTTACGCACGAGGGATGGCTAGGACCCATGATGGTCTTATGATGCTATTGACGGTTGGGAGGAACCGCGTACTTAGTTTGGTTGTTTTTTTCCTGAGATGTATTTATGTTCATTAGATGTTGCTTTTGTTCTCTTTGATGTTTATTTCAATATGTTCTTTGTTGATGTAGTTTAGATGGATAGATGTTCATTGTTTTGTGTTGTTCTTGCACTTGAGTGTTCATTCCTCGAGCCTTTGTGGATCCGGTACTCCCTAGTGTGGAGGTTCTTCACTCTATTTTAGTCTTTTGTGCTTCTGGGAGTGTTTTTGTGTTTCTATGGGTGATATTTTGTCAGCATTGTGCGACATAATAATGTATTGCACGCCCATACAAATTGTGTCGTACAATACTGTAAAGTATCGCACACCTTCTTGAGAAATGTCGTATGACACTAGAAGACTGTCGCACGCCTTCTTGAGAAGTGTCATATGATCCTGTAAAGTATCACACACCTTCTTGAGAAATGTCGTACGACACTGGAAGAGTGTCGCACGCCTTAAGGAGAAGTGTCACCCTCCCTTAGTAAAAAGTGTCGCACGATTTTTGTAAAAAACCTGCACGTGCCATCAGTGAGCACTTTTCTTTGTGATCCAAACTTTTTGAGAGTTGTTTTGGATACCCTTTTGGGTGTTCTTCGACCATATGTTGTTCCTTTTTGAATTCTGTTGGTTTCTCTTGAAATCTAGTTTTCATGTTTCTATTTTAGTCTCTTGGGGTTTAAAATATATCATTTAAGTATAAGAAATATACGTCAACTTATACTTAAGATATATTTTAATATATGCAATGAATCTTTTGAGATAGGTTTCAGACCTCTCGAAGATAAGTTATGGATTCTAGGAAATTTTAGGGCTTCAAAAATCCAGACTTAGCCAATTTTCAGGGCTTCAGGATTTCAAGCTAAGCCAAATTTCAGGTTTCTGCATTTTACCCTAGCTTGGTGTTTTGTTGATGAGTGGTTTTTTCTTGTGCCCTCATCACGTGCATTTTCATTGTTGGCTTTATTTGTGTGTGTTAGTTTGGTAGTGGCATTTGGAGATTCGTTGGTTGTCGGGATTGTGGTGAAGTCTTTCATTGCGATTGTTGTGATCCCTATATGATGTTGTTGTGTGCATTCATACTTGTAAAAAAAAAATTCTTGGCTTGTATTTCATCCTTGTTTTTAAGGATCTCCAGGTGGGGCATTACAGTTCCCCTCCATTTTTGATACTAGTTCTACCTGGTTGGATAGGTATGAATTCTTTCCTAATTTTTGGGATGAGGGTTTGGGGTTTCACACTGTTATGCTAGTTGTTTCTGCATATGGCTTTTGAACTTGAATTTCATTTGATTTTCAAGGCTTTTGTGCCCTAACACCAAATGGATTTTAATTTTGAAGTTTTTGAGTTTTGAGGTTTTTACCTCAATTTGCATGTCACTTAGTTTTCTTAGATTCTCTTGGCATGATGTTGGTCGTAGACTTAGATTATTCGTAGGATGTCAGTCAGACCATTGTTTCAATTTTATTTTGCATTAAGATGTATGCCACATCTGTCCTCCCAAGCTTGTGTTTAGTTGAGTGTAATTTTTCTTGTGTTATCATCCAACCCTTGTTTTATGATCTACATGATGGCGGTGCACCACACATGAGCATGTGTGCATGCATTTGTTGAGTGACTTACGAGGCCCAAAACTCCCAATTGTATTCGATAGAGTTATGTTCATTGGGGTTGGGTCGGGAACTTACATCGTCTCTAGGCATTCATTGTGATATGCGAATGGGTATGTAGGTTAGGCAGTGGAGTGTATTCTCTCATTACCCCATTTGTTTTCTGACAAGGTGATGTGACAAAGTTCTAACAATTGATAACTAAATTCATAAATGGGTAATAAAAATTAATTCAGATAAGTGATTTCCTGTACAGTATTTCTAAAGGCATAGCATGATGATTTCCTAAGGGATTCGTTCCATGTCAATTTGATGGTTTCTCAAGGGATTCATTTCACGCTAATTATAGCTTGGGATTTTTGATTCCAAGTGACTTACACTCCACTAGAGCCCCTACATAGTTGAACCATAGAGTGTCTAAGTAGGACCTATTGTACTTGTATTGTCTCATGATCTTGGTTGCAACCATCTTTACTATCTGGTGTGAGTGTTAGCCATGGATGTTTTCTTTATGTGGGTTTGTGGTTGGATCATTATCTTCATCAACACAACAAGAGTGGACCTATGGGTTCCATGTGGTTGGGAGGCATACACTATTGGGGACTGCTATACATAGACGGTCTATTATTCTAGTGTGAGTGGTGCTTGATGTTTCACTTGGTATATTTAGGATTCTGGAGTATGCTTCCTTGTGATTTATGCTTGGATATCATGTTTAAATGATGTTAGTTATTTTATGCATTCCTATATTATGATGTTTAGCTTCATGCTTCTTCCATCCCACGCGACAATATTTCACTTAGCTTATTCAACCCAACCTAGGGTTTTGGTGGTCTTTTCTTTATTCAACATTGGTAGTCTAGTGATTCTATGAATCATTTTCTTCGTTAACTAAATGGGTTGATCCAACCATAATCTACCATTATAAACATAGCTTAGAATAAGTCTGATCCATTTGACTTGAAAATCCCTTGGCATATGTTAAATATGTGTCAAACCCTTGGTTTCCAAATGTTTATGTTCGGGGTTCAATACACCATCCACACATAATTCATTAAATGCCTCATTCATTTCTAGAGTACTGAGTTCCTAAATAGAATAGTGGTAGAATGAATGGATGTCATGCATGAGTAATACCTTGGGTAGAATTTGAGACTAAGCACTAACTAGGTTGAGCACCTCTACAATCGCTGAACTCAACTTGAATGTCAATGCCTTGCAATCAATTCTTTGGACTATTTTTTTAGAACCTTTCTTGACTTTGCTACTTGATGATGCCATGCTTGGTAAGAATTCTAAAAATGTGATAAATCTTCAACAACAAATACTCAAATTTCTTGAGAGCTCTAAATGTGTTCTTCACTCTGTGCTTTGAAAATTTGTAGTGAAATGATGCAATTGATTTCTTCCTTTTAATGAAATTCTTCTTTTTGATAACCATTAATGCTTCGTACTCATACACACTCAATCTTTGAATGCTTGGGAGACATTCATAGCTTGGTAGAGTCACCATCACTTAGAATCTGCATCCAATGTTCTAGTGTAACCCAACCTCACTCAGTAAGGTCTTGTGACCCAACCTAGCTCGGTAAGGTCTTGAATTTTCATCATTACTTGGTGATCCTTGTGCATCTTGAATGTTGATATGGATCTTTCTATTAGCTAGTTGGCACTAATCTTAGCTGAATTCTTCTGATTCATAGTTCTAGTGATCTCTATAGGGAACTAAGTTGAAATGATTGTTCCACCAAACTCATTAATTTGGGTGTGATTCACTTCACAATTTTGGCTTGCATTCTCTGGAGATTTTGGTACCCATTGCTGCTTTATTTATTTTGTGGTATTTTCAACTTTGGCTTTCTTTTTATCTTCAATTCTTCCTGTGTTCATTCAGTTATTGGAAACATGTCCAAGTTCTATACAAATAAAACATCTCTTTTTAGTATCTCTTTTCCTCATAAGATGTTTCACACAATTTGCTCCAATGTGTCCAAACTCACCATAGTAGTGACATATACACCATGTGTTGTAATCCCATCCAAATATTGCTTTCACTACTTGTTCTACTAGGTTCCACTTCTTGGTTTTGCACTCTAAAGATTTGTGTCCTTGTTTCTTGCAATTGTGACACTTTCCTTCAAACTTAGGTTTCTCTGTGCATTCATTTTCTCTATGACCATGCTTGTTGCAACTGTAACATTTTTCATTGAATTTTTATTTACCATTGCTCCAACATTTTTTTGATGTATGATCTATCTTACCACAATGATTGCAAGTAGGCCTTTTGTTCTTTTGAGCTCCTTGTTGAGATGATTTACCTTCTATCCTAATCTAGCTTTGTCTTTGTGTCTATAATAACTTTTCTCATTCAATTGATTCATGCTTTCTTGAGATTTCATCATTCTTTCATTATTTTTCTTTTCAATGTTGAGATCATTATGTAGAAACTCTTGATTTGCATCATTGAGTTGATCAATAAAGTCTTCTTGGTGAAGGGATAGTTGTTAAATTTTATTGTCCTTTTCTTCTATCACTTCTTTGGCTTTGTCTTTTTCTTCCATGACTTCACATAATCTAACTGATTGGATTTCTTGCTCTCTTTTCAACTTTCTAATTTCCTCTTGAAGATTGGAATTCTTCTCGAATAGGTCTTTGATTGTTGCATCAACTTCATATGAATTTATTTTTGGACTTAAGTCTTTAATTGTATTTTCAATGTAGAGATTGTCATTCATTTGTACAACAAGAACTTTCCTTCTTTTCAATGATTCAGAGAGTTGCTCCTTTACTTTCTTGAGTTGTCTAATGGCCAATTCCATATCCAAATTTTCATTATCAATAGCCTTATCTATCATGTATACCTCCATTGCCTCTGATCTTACCTCAAGTTGTCAAACTTCTTCTGTAAGAACCAATAGCTCTAATACCAATTGTTGAAAATATAAGATAGGCTACGTTATTGAGAGGGGAGGGATGAATCAAGAAACAATAAAAATTTATCTTACTTCACCAATTAATCATTCATATATCATTATGATCTAGTTGTATGCATGAAAAAATTAAAGCAATATAACATTCATAACACTTTGACACAAGATATGGTGACCCAAAAAACTTCCAATTAGAAAGTAAAACTAGGGTGGGGATGATACCCACAAGCTTTAGTATTGTAGTGTAAAGTTAACCCATTAAGGTTTACAATTGACCACTTTTGGTGATTTGCCCTACTAGGAGCAATACGAATAGTGAGGTCCACCTTGTTAAAGAGTTTACAAACATATAATGAAGTATGCACTCGGTTAAGAGATTTAAAAAATATTTTTAAGTCCACCCTATTAAAGGATTTGACTAATGCACCTATTAGGATCAATTAGTGGTTGATCTCTAATCTGCAACTCTTATATGTTGAATGAGATTCCTTGTATTGCAATGATCACTTGACTGTGATAGATAAATCTCTGATATCCCTTATACTGCTTGTAGCCTTCTTCAATTTGTACTTATCCACTTCTCATTGACACTCTCATGTATTTGGATATGATATAATGCATTACATAAATACCAATCCAATTCATTATTGTCTAGATTCGGCTACAATACCAAATCCATCATAATTCACAAAGTCAACACAACTTATGTAACTCAGGTTCTGAAGAAAAACTCGGTGATGTTTTGATACATGAAAAAAATTGTCAGTGCTCAAAAAACTCTGCCACTCAGTTAAAGTTCAAGCTTGGTCCATACTGATCACTTTTA
Organism: Cupressus sempervirens; assembly: GCA_028749045.1. NCBI lineage: Eukaryota > Viridiplantae > Streptophyta > Pinopsida > Cupressales > Cupressaceae > Cupressus > Cupressus sempervirens. The sequence continues at coordinate 129,595,890 of CM053787.1, forward strand.
ATTAGCTTGAACTCAATTAACATTATGTGACTTGATGAACACTGAGAAGCTTAGTAACAACTAAATCACTTGGTTGAGAATGCATGATTCAATCAATACTAGATCCACTTTATTAACCTTGTGAACTTGGTAGACATTGTACGACTTGGTTAACACTATAGAGCTTGATTAACACTAGAGCCTCCATCACTTGCACTGAATAGCTCAGTAGACACTACTATGCTTAAACTATACTACAAACTATCTCTGATGCTCGGTAGATACTGTGTTGTTCGACATGAACTGCAAATTGTCTATTTGGCTCAGTAGCAATTGAGACACTTGGTTAACACTATTGGATGAATGATAGGCTTGGTAAAAATTGTAGAGCTTGGTACAATGTAACCATTTGACTAACTGTAATTGAATCACTAATAGAGAAATTTACCTTAATGTCAATATCTTCAATAGGTCATCCTTTATAATTGACTAGATACTCTTCATATGCCTTGTCTCTTATGCTTTAGCCAACATGAGTGTCTAAGATATCTTCAATCTCCTTTTTAGTTGAAGTAGTTGTCAGAATATTTTATTGTTCTTCTATAACCTCATCTTCAACACCTTCTTCATGATACTTTTTTAGGTATAAAATGTTAAACACTAGTGAAATATTTAGTTTACTAGGAAATTCTACTTCATAAGTATTTCATAAAGCATACTACTTTAGTATCTTGCATGGTCCAAACTTCTTCATCTCAACTTATTACTGGAAAATTCTACTTTATAAGGATTTCCTGAAGCATACTTCTTTAGTATCTTTCATGGTCCAAACTTCTTCATCTTCAACTTATTATATTTTTTATCAGAAATGAGTCAACATCTAATTAAATCAGCTTTAAATCAATATCCAATAAAGTGTGATGACCTTTCAATTTTGGGGTGTCCATTTAGCTTCTAATGAGAGTGTAAATGCAATAATCTTTCCACTTCCTTGAAGATGCATAAACAGGCTCAAGTTGAATTGAACACCAGATGGGGAATGATATGGAGATACATCTCATTTGTTGAGATTACCAATTTGTACAACATCTCATATATGGAGTTTGTGGGCATACATATCATCCACGGGATTGCCCACCTCCTATGGAGTTCATGGGAATACATCTCATTCACAAGATTGCCCAACTTTTATTAACTTGGACATACAACTCATCCATGAGTTTGCCCAAAAATTGATTGAATCTCAAGCATACATCTCACTTACGAGATTCTTCATAATTATACATAATTTTTAGTATTATGAATAAATAGAAGATTTCATATGGCTTATTATGTGTTAAAAATACCACAATTTCTTCTTTCAGTATTATCCTTTGAATTGATAAAGTAATTCAAATCAATGGTATCAAAGCCAAGTTTGAACATTTCAGATGTATCTATAGTTAGATTTACCCCAAATGAAGGTTTTCTTATAGTAGTCTTCCTCCTCAAAAATTAACATCTAGTTTCCAAATATGAAACTGATAAATGGTCTTTAGAGTGATAGTAAGGCTAAAGGAGTGATTACTTCATGATGAATTGTTGTTTTTTTTCAATTATTTCCTTTAGTGACACTCCATCTTCCAAATGTTGAGATAATCAATGGACTTAGTTGAAAGATATGGTGGGAGTAGAACTGGTCGAGCCACAATAACTTAATTATATTTTCTTGGCGGAAGTTGAAGCACCAAGGACCATAAGTATGGAATTTCTCGTGTTCAACATCTAATTACATTTACATAAGAATGTTTCAGCTACCTAGATAATTGAAAGCATGATAAAAAAATAATGGAGCAACCTAATTTTGTAATATTTTTAGTGGAAGGAACAAGGGCATATAATTTTTTCATCAAGTTGGAGAGAGAAGGAATTTTCTCATAACAAGTTTTAATACCATAGTGATTATTTTTAGAGATTTTAAAATCTGAGGACATCATAATGTATGATAACATGTCCATCATTTTTATTTATGATGTCATTCTCAATCAATGCATTACCTTCAAAATTTTAATTCATTGAAGTTTTCACGAGCATAGAAATTTCTTTCAAATATTGCAAGTGGTGTGAATAGCAAGGTTGTTGACATGTATTCCACCTTATTGATATTTCTTCTTGTTGACACCATCATGTGGACTTTGTGAAATTGAACATTATGGACGTCAGGGAGCCTAGAGATTTACAAAAAATGGCTTGGACAAGTGATGATATGAATATAGTTAAAGTTTTGGTGTTTGAAAATAAATAGAACCATATGAGCAGTTGGCCTATTAGATTTAAAAAACATTAAGCTTGACATTAATACTTATGGATTTTGCTTCCCAAAAAGACCAATTTTATCACTATGCATTAGCTATCTAATATGAATATTTTGATTGGATGGAGAGGATCACTCTAAAATTGCATGAAAGAATTTTGATTTTTGAAAATCCTTGCTTCATTTGGAAGATGACAAGGTAATCAGGCCAATTTCATTCTAAGGAAGGAGGAATGATCCAAAATGAGTCAACATCTAATTGAATCAGCTTTAAATCAATATTCAGTCAAGGATAATGACCTTTAAGTTTTGGAGTGTCCATTTAGCTTCTAATGAGAATGTAAATGCAATAATCTTTTCACTTCCTTGAAGATGTATCAAGAAGCTCAAGTTGAATAGAACATTGGATGGAGAATGATATGGAGATACATCTCATTTTTTGAGATTACCAATTTGTACCAAATCTTACATATGGATTTTTTGGGCATACATCTCATCCATGGGATTGCCCACCTCCTATGGAGTTCATGGGCATACATCTCATTCACAGGATTGCCCAACTATTATGAGCATGGACATACAACTCATCCATGAGTTTATCCAAAAAATGATTGATTCTTAGGTATACATCTCACTTACAAGGTTCTCCATAATTCTACAAATTTTTTAGTATTATGAATAAACAAAAGATTTCATATGGCTTATTATAAAAGTACCACTATTTTTTCTTTCGGTATTTTCCTCTGGATTGATAAAATAATTCAGATCAATTTTCTCACTATAAATCTCTCCTTTCTCAATGAAGTGTGACTTCATCTTCAATCTAAAATTTATTATGCCTCATTTTCTTGTCTTCCTTATCCTTGTAATATGTATTCATTTTTGTAATATGCTTCCTCATGCAAGTTCTTCAAGTATTTTTCAAAGCCTTAAACTTTAGCATTAATTATATCCCCTTTATCCAACTTCCTTAATTTAGAGACATTTATGGTACTACTTCTATCTATCTAAAATGATGATTTCACCATGCTTCTATTGCCATAATTATTGTATGCAAATTCTACCTGTGGTAGAATAAAATGTCATCCCTTTGGCTTATCTCCAACCAAATATCTCAATGGGCTCTTGTTCACCACTTTTGTCTATCCATCAATTTTTGGATATTGTGTTGAGTTAAATTTCAAAAGTTTCTTTAACCTTTTCTACAATGTTCTCCAAAAGTACCAAAGAAACTTGGTGTCTCGATCTGAAACTATGTTCTTCGGTAAACCATGTAGCCTCAACATTTCTCTAAAAGATAATTCTACCACATAAATAACATCATTAATCTTCTTGTAGGGAATCAAGTATGTCATATCTAAAAACCTATCAACCACCAAAAATATTGAATCATTCCATCTTCAAGTCTTTGATATGCTTAGAAAAAGTTCCATACTAATATCCTCCCATAACTTCTCTAGTACAAGTAATGACTAATATATCATTGTATTCCAGTTTTTTTTTCCCCATCTAACATACTTTAAAACTTTGTACAAATTTCTCAATACCTTGCAATAATTGTGCTTGGTAATAAATTTAACTAACAAGAATAATGGTTTTATTATGACCAAAATGTCCATTCATCTCTCTCAAAGAACTCTTTGGTATGCACAAATGACTATCTCTAAATAACATACCATCTTGGATGATGAAATCTAGCCACTTGGTTCTATCTAGACCAATAGATTCTATACAAACTTTCCAAGCCTCACTAAAATCAAGATCCTTTGGGTACAAACTTTTGATTCCCTTGACCCCAACTACCTTAATCTACATCTTTGTCATTAAAAAATTTCTCCCTACACTAAGAGCACTTGGAACCTAGTTAGACTTCCCATTCCTATGTTTCAAAAAAGATGTGTAACTCTACAAAAACTCAACCTAGTTCAAATGTCTCTAATTCAACTTTTCTTGACTATTAAATTATTACAAAGCCTGATGATTAGTATACAAAACAAACTCCTTAGGAAAAAAAATGTATCGACTTATCCAATGCATGAACTATAACATAAAACCCCTGATCATAAACATAATAATTTTTTTGACATCATTTAGATTCTCACTAAAATAAGCAATAGGTCTACCTTCTTGACTCAAAGTTTCTCCAATAGCATCACCACTAGTATCATGGTCTACTTGAATCACCTTATTAAAATATGTAAGTTCCAAAGTATATTATTCTATAACTTTCTATTTTAACAATTCAAAGCTCTTATTTTCTCCTGTAGTCCACTTAAACTCTTTCCTATCCCCTCTCATTATTTCAATCAAGGGTCAATAGACATTATTGAAACTTCTGATAAACTATTTTTTAAATCTATCCAAACTATGAAAATATCTTACCTCACTAGTACTCCTTGGGTTAGGATTTCAAAGATAGACTTCACATGCTCTAGGTCCATTGTAAGATCTTTAGCTAAAACTACAAATCCCATATACACTTAATCCTTTAGAAAAAATCACTTCTTTAGAGTAATCAATAATTTAGCTTCCTTCAACTTCTCAAACACCCTATGAATATGCATTATGAGGTCTTCAAATGTCTTACCGAAGATCAAAATGGCATCCAATTAAACAATGAAAAAATTACCCATAAACTCTTTTAATATCTCATTCATGAGCTACACAAATGTGTTCGATGCATTGGTTATCCCAAAAGGCATGCCTAATAACTCATACAAGACATCCTTTGTCTTGAAGGTTTTATTGCATTCATCTCCTTCTTAGATCCAAATTAAGTTATGTCCACTCTTTACATCTATCTTTGTGGAATACAATAATCCACAAGAAAAAATTGTAATATCATCCATCCATGGAAAGAAAAATCTATACTTGATATTGATCTTGTTGAGAGATCAAGAATATTTACACCTCCATTATCCATTTTTCTTTAGTGCTAATACTAATTATATACCACATGGACTTAAAATATCTTGAATCAACCCGTCTACAATAGCTCATGCACTTGTTTGTTCATTTCTTCACTTTTTGTTGGTGCATTATGTGTATCTCCTTATTTGGAAAATTGACTACTAGAATCAAGTCCATATGATGATTGATCTTTCTTACAGATGGGAATCCATCAAGCACATTATGGAATACAATATCTCAAAACCCATCCAAAAAATCTATAATCTATGTAGGCACATCTTCTACTTCCTCTTTACCATCTTTTAGAATTAAAGAAAAACACATATGCTCATGCCTCATACCTTCTAGGAGCTTCCTTCCATCAACTAAACATATTCTGACATTACTATGTATTATTTCTTTTGTTTCCTTCAATGGCTTCAGCTTATGTCACACTCCATCCTTTCTCAAAGAATATGTGTTTGCATACCCATCATGTTTTGCATGATAATCAAACTACAAGAGCCTCCCTAACAAAAAATGACAAGCATCCATATGCATAATATCACATAGTAACTCATCAATATGATAATTCCCAATCTTTAACTTTACCACACATTGTTTATTAACCAAGGCCTAATGATCTTTTTAAACCAAATAATTCGGTAGGCATTAAAATGCTTATTTTTCTCTATCTTCAACTTATTAACCATTTCGTCATAGAAATGATTATTGATGTTCCCTCTATCAATAATGACATTGTAGACTTTACTATTGCACTTAAACCTTGTGAGAAATAAATTCTTCCTTTTCTTAGGTTCATTCTCATCACTCAAAATGGCTCTTTTGGTGACCAAGAATTCTCCTCTTTTAGTATCTTTATAATGTGATGACTTTCCTTCTTTTTCTATACACACAAATCGTACATTTCCTTTTGGCCTTCTTTTAGTATAGTACAAGGTGGTAATTTCATGATTTTTGGCATGGAAATTGAGATTTTTTGGCATGCAAATTGAGACACTTTTGCACAAAAATCAATGTAGTTTGGAATGAATCTTGAGGTAATTTATGGTACTATTGGTACAATTTTTGATACATTTTCGCACGAATCCTAAGGAAATTATTTTTTTCCCTTCTAGCACTTTTTTGACCTACCTATGGTTTTTTGGTTGTAACTTGCTCATCCAGACTTTATTTTTCGCAAACGAGATATCGTCGGAAGGCTAGTTTCAAGCCTGTTCCAATGGTACAATTTATTTGGACTTCTAATGTTGTTTGGTTGTTAATTTATGTAGTCAAAGTCAAAGGTTCTATTTTTCACTTTGGGAGACATATCTTGAGACATTTTATTTTTTAGATTCTGCTCCAGGCACATTATATTCAGTCTTCTACATTTTTTCATTATGGTGGATATCTTGGTTTTTTCAAGTCTGAAGATTAATTTCATTGCTTAAGATGATTCATCATGACTTTTACTATCTATTTTATGAGTCCTTTTGGCCTATTTAGACATCATTTGTATGCATTCTTGCAAATACATTTAGATAAAGTGCCATATTGCATCTATATTTTTGTTTCAGTAGTTTTTCCTTGTTTTGCCTTCTGATTTGAGCAGTGTCATCTAAGGACACTCATGCAAATTATTGTATTCTTGGGATTCATTGTATCTTGTGCCTTATTGTACATGCACTACTTTGATTAAATTACCATGGGGGGTTGATGTTTTGCCTATGTTTTTCATCTTCCTTTGTCCGGTGAGCTTCCCTTCTATGACATTAGCCTCATGAAGTATCTAAAATTGATCACCTTATTACACACATATGTAATCTTTTGTGCATCTTGATCATGGTTCCTTGACATGTAGTTCTTTTGGTTCACTTTTCTAGTTGCATATCACCTCACCATTGTCTACATTAGAGGGGTTCTTCTATTGTTTCTCATGCTTCCTTGGTTTGATAGAGTGAGCTATGTATTCAATATTTGTTCCTATGTACTAGGTGGATGTAGTCGCTGGGTACCTATGTATTTCGATGAGATGGATCATTTACCATATAGACACTCTTCTTTTCATTCCTAATTTGGTTGCAGCCTTCCATGTTTGATTGATCAGCTCTTCAGGCTTTGGTGTTTCATGTCATCTATATCTTTGAGTTCAGTCATTTTCCTTTGTGTGCCTCTTGATTTGAATGCAGATAACAATCTTCTCTACCTGGTTAGGTTCTATTTCATTGGAGGTTCTTCATATCAACAGTTACTTTTGAAAGAGCTTTACAGATTCTACATGCTTCAATGGTGTTCTTCTTGATCATCTTTTGTTCCTATCTTATAAGATATTCCCTAGTTTCGAGGCTTCTTTAGTCCTTCACTAGTTTCTTTCAACATGTTTTCCATCTCTTTTTGGAGTAGGGTTTTTCTCTCCATGTGGTTTTCTCTATTTCTTCTCTTTTCAAAGATTTGGTTGTGCTTGGGTACCTTATCAAGCTTTGTTTTTGGGACCCAATTTACTTTTAGTAGTAGTTTCTAGGTTTTTATATACTCCCCAAGTTTATCTTAAGTGTGGTGGGGGTGGGGGGGTGTTAGAGTAAATAGATATTTTCTAATTAACTCTAGTTTACTTAAGCTAAACTTTAGGCATATAATAATTAATTATTTTATTAATTATTATGATGCAACCTAGGTTAGACCTTTTTATGGTTTTGATCTCCTTTATAAGGATGATCTCTCTTTGTAATTATTAACCAATTCAATTTTGATAATAACAATATATTTTTTGCTCATCAAGAATGTCTCATCTATGGCTTTGAGAATCATAACCTCTGTAGCTTTTTGTTTCTCTTTTGTGATAGGTGTTTGCATGTATGTGATTCTTGGGAGTTGTGGGGTTGATCTTTCAACTTCAATAGGTTCTCCCTTAATGTTGAGGACACTAAAAAGATCTATGAACTCCACAATGGAAATATGTCCTACAAAAACCTCTTCTCTCTTCCTCTTCCTTTATAATCCCTATTATTTTGATAATGGGATGATTGAAATTATTTCCCTTCTAATTCTAACTACTATTGGAATCATAATTCTTTTTTATCTTTATTTTAGCCTCAATAAGCTCATCTTTTGGATCTTCCAACACAACCTCTTCCACCTTTCTTACTTTCAAACTTCTTGCTTAACTTTTCTTTAACACTTAAAGAAAATTATTTTACCTCTTTAATATCGGTCATTCTAACTAGACTCAACTCCTCCTAAATACTTGGCCTTAACCCATTAAGGTAACAAGAAATTTTATTCTTGTCATCTTCTGTATGGCCTATCTTGGTAAGGACCTAGTAGAACTCTTATGTATACTCCAGAATAGATGTTCTGACTTGCTTCAACCCTTGCATTTCCTTCAATGGATCATGATAAAAATCAATGTCAATGATTTGTCTCTTCAATTTATCCACTATCTAGTCTTATCTTGTGATTTTCTCCTTTCCTCTTCTATTTCGCTCCAACTAAATCTCTTGCCACCAATATCTTGCACGACCCTTCAATTTGGCCTTCACAAATTTGTCCCTCTTAGAATCGTAAATATGTTCATACTCAAAATATTCTTCTAATTCATTAATCTAATTGATCAATTCCTTTGCGTTAATATTTCCCAAAATGTGGGGACTTCAATCTTGAGTCTTTTTCCAATCCTAGAAATATTGGCCCTAAAAACCTATCCTTCTCAAGATCCCTAGTTGCTCCTTCATGTTCAACATGGAATTCTTCTTTAAATTTTTTATCACTTCCATCTCTTTTTACAATATTCATTTCTTTACGAATCTCCTCTTGCAATGCTTTCACCTATCTCTAAAGGGCTCTAAAACCCCTAACTCTTCCACCACATTTCCTTTGTGGATACATTTTCATGCTTATCACTAAAACTTACAACCACAATTTTGGTGTAAAATACCTCACATTTGATGTTATGTCTACACACTTTAGAACTTCTACTATGATACCACTTGATGAAGAGAACTCCCCATATTAACAAAAACACATACAATAAAATAGAAAAATAGCAACAAATTACAAGAATGAAAAATTCACTTCTTATTATTTCTACAAAAAAGGAGTTACAATATTCTGCAACATGATATATAAAGCCATATGGAATTCTCCTTACAAGATTCTATAAGCCAGAGACACCATATATATCCTCAGAAATATGCGAGGCAACCCTATGTGCCTTCATTATATAGGCAATTTTAATCACCCAAGAAGGTTTTAGAAATTTTAACCCTAGACTTTTAGGAAAACCGGCATTGAGATATTATTATTTATATTTAGTTACATCATATTAGGCCCTAAAAAGCTTTGAAACTCAAGAAATTTTGAAGGAATTTCATTTTCTTTGATTTTAGTTAGCCCAATTTCTAGGGACCATAGCTCATCGTCAACTTTTCGGATTGGCTACAATGACCCCATTTCAAAAATGCCACAAACCACTCTATAACATCTTAATCATGTAATCTCTAGTCAGCTAAGGATTGACCCCTTTTTGAAGCCTCTAAATCCTTCAAAATTGAGTTAAAATTCTTTACACCTTATTGTCAATACTATTTTTTTTTAATATCTTCCAAAATAGACTTGAGCTTGAAAAGAAAAGTTAAAGTTGTAGACTAGTATATCCAAATTGAACCTCTAGGGAAAAAATAAGAGCATTTTGAGCTCAGGCAAACAACTTACTAAAAATAGTAAATTTCCAGAAATAGAAACTCTTCACTAAGATAATCTTTACTGAAAAAGAAAAATAAAAATATTTTTGGGTGATGCAAGATTGTCCTTACTGCATCGAGCATACTTCTACATCATATTAACTTTTTCTAAAACTTATAACAAACTATAGCTAGGTATGAATACTATTGATATACTGCACAAGAACAATATTGATATTCCTAATTTTTTTTTGAATGAAGGCAGTATGAAATATATTGATAAAATGGTATAAATTATATGTTGTCTCTCATAGTGACGTCGATATGAATGTGACATATTTGATACTATCCAATTAGAAAGACCTAAAAGAGTTACTTTCTTTGTTGCTGATATCACTCTGATACCATGTAAGAAATTTCCTAAGACAAAGAATGAAAATGTGTAGATCAAGAATCTTAGTTAATAACACAAGAGAGATAGACAAATTGATATGATTAATTAATTCAATAATGATCAAATAATTATTGATGCCTAATTTATGTCTAATAGATAAATACAAGGTAATTGTGTATGAATATATAGCCAATACGTGATAACTAGGAGTGATGCAAGATATAACTTATCAACCACATAACGTGGAATCACATGTCCACTAAAGGTGGATCATCCTCTGTTGTACAACAAAGTATGTGCAAGAATGCAGGGATGATAATGTAAAAGCAACACTAAAGGTGGATCTCACACATTAAGATGTATGGGATAAAATTGACTCCACCTCAATTAAATATCTCCTACATTATGTACTAAAAAATGCAAACTACTATGTTTCTAAATGAAAATATGCAAATGTATTATTAAAGAAGGAACATCCTAGATGTAAGGGCAATCTTGCATCACCAAAATATATTTTTGTTTTGTCTTTTTTAATAAGGTTGTTTCAATGCAAAGTTATTATTTGTGAAAAATTACTATTTTTGATAAGTTGGTCATTCGAGCTTAGAATGTTTTGATTTCACAGGTGGAGGTTCATCTTAGATATATTAGCCTACCAATTGAGTTTCATTGCAATACCATATGTATGAGTGAAGTTATTGTGAATCTTTGGTAAAAAATCTTTGAACTTGTTTTTTAAGGCCTTAGAGGCTCTAAAACAAAATCTAACTGGCAGCACTAACGTGTTCAAGTCATTGTAGATCAAGAGGTGTCATTTCTAAAAAAGTGTCAATTAGAGATATGGTTAAAAAGTTGTGGTCTTCAAGAGTTGTCTTACCTAAAAATATAAAAATAAAATTATTTGAGTCGATTCTAATGTAAAAAAATATAAAATATAAAATAATGAGGGTTGGTCAACCTCAAGGTCTTGGGCTAAAATTCTATAACCTTCTTGGGCAGTGAAAAATTATCTATATAAAGAAGGCCCATAGGTTTGTTTAGGGCAGTCCTGAGTTGTTGGTGGTGGCTCTAGCTTACATTATATTGTAAGAAAATGTCCATATGATTTTTCATGGTGTATTTCATAAATGTGTAATTTTGTACTTTTGGAGAAAATAAGAAGTCAACTTTCTATTCTCGCAACTTCTTATTGTTTCTCTATTTTTTTATGTGTTTGTATGATTAAGGGGAGTGTTCTTTATTAAGTGGTATCAAATAAGGAGTTCCTGGGTGTGTAGATAGATCACCAACATTGAGGTAGTTTGTACCAAGATCATGCTTGAGGATTTGAGTGATAAGCGTGAAAATGCTTCCATGAAGGGAACATGGAAAAAAAGATGAAGGTAAGACACCAGAGGCTTTTAGAGACCTCTAGAGACAAGTGAAATAATTATAAGAGGAGATCTATAGAGGAATACATATTATGGTAAGAGATGAAAGTGAGGATGAATTCCAAGAAGGAAATGTTGAACATGGAGCAGAAGAAGCTAGGAACCTTGAGGAAGAAAGACTTTTTAGAACCATTTCCAAGATTGGAAAAAGATCCAAGATTGAAGTTCCCACATTTATTAGAAATCTTAACTCAGAAGAACTAATCAACTAAATCAACAAATTATAATAATATTTGTATTATGAAGATCTTAAAGATCTTGATAAGGTCAAGTTTGTGAAGGCCAAATTGAAGGGTCATGCAAATATTTGGTGGCAGGAGATTTAATTGGAGTGAAATAGAAGAGGGAATGAGAAAATCACAAGATGGGATTAGATGGTAGATAAATTGAAGTGAAAATTAATTCTTTTTTATTATGAACTTGATTTGTTGAAGAAAATGAAAGGGTTAGAGCAAGCGGGAAGATTTGTTTAGAAGTATACAAAAGAGTTCTATCAAGTCCTCACCACAAAAATCCATGCAAAAGCTAACAAGAAGAAAGTTATATGTTACCTTAATGGGTTGAGGCCAACTATTTAGGGAGTTAATTCTGGATTTAATGACTTGTACTAAAGAGGCATACCAATTTTTCCTAAGAGTAGAGAAAAAGTTGAACAAGAAGTTTGAGAGCAAGCAAAGTGGAAGAGGACATGGTGGAAGATCCAATTGATAGTCTTATGGAGGCCAAAATAGAGATAAGAAAAAGAAGGATGAAGCCAAAAATAGTCAGAATTAGAGGGAAAATAATTTAAATCATTTTTATGACCATACTAATAGGGATCAAAGAGGAAGAATAAGAGGAAAAGTAATAGGAAGAGGAGGTTTTTGTGGAACATGTTTTCATCGTAGCAAAGGTCATAGAGCTTATGAATGTCTTCAATGCCAATGAAGGATAGGTAGGAAAACTAAAGGCCAGAAAATAGTTACACATGTAGATGAAGAATTCAAGTCACCACATTTTGAATGTGTTGGAAAAGGATAAGTCATAGTTAATATAATATTCTTGCTGAGTAATGAAGATGAACCTAAATAAAGGAGGATCTTGTTTTGTACTAGGTGCAAGCACAAGGATAAATATTGTGATATAATTATCTATAGTGGGAGTACTACATTTTTTTTCCAGAGGATATGGTCACAAAGAGAGAGAGAGAGAGAGAGAGAGAGAGAGAGAGAGAGAGAGAGAGAGAGAGAGAGAGAGAGAGAGAGAGAGAGAGAGATGACCAAAAGGTCTTGGTCAATGAATAATGTCTAGCAAAGTTCAATATTGGGAGCTGCCATGATGAGGTACTGTGTGACATTATGACCATAGATGCATGTCATATGTTGTTGGGAAGGCCATGGCAATTTGACATGCATGTTCTACATGATGACTGTGTGAATACCTATTCCCTGAAAAATGATGGAGTGAGACATAAGATGAAGCCATTGAAGGACACAAAAGACAAGGTCTGTAGTACTTCTAGAATATGTTTAGTTAATAGAAGGAAGTCCCTAGATGGTATTAGGCTTGAATATATATGTTTCAATTTAATCCTAAAATCTAGTAAAGAAGTAGAAGATGTACCAATCTAAGTTGCAAATGTTTTGGGTGAGTTTAGGGATGTCATATCTATTAGAAAGATTAGTCATCAGATAAACTTGATTCCAAGAGATAGTTATCCAACTAAGGCAACACAAAGAATGAAACAATAGAAAGTGAAGAGCTAAACCAACAAGTACAAAAGTTGTTGTATAAGGGATCAATTGAAGAAAGTTTGAGTCCATATGTTGTACTAGCAATATTATTACCAAAGAAAAATTAAGAATGGAGGATTCGTATATATTATCAAGCCATCAATAAGATCACAATCAAGTATATATTTTCCTATCCAAGGAAAAATGATATAATTAATTTTTTGAGTCAATCATATAAATTTCACAACTTGATTGATTCAAATAGTGGATATCACCAAATTTGGATTAGAGAAGGAGATGAATGGAAGTCTTAGACAAAGGAAGGGTTATATGAGTGGTTAGTCATGCCTTTTGGGCTAACCAATGCACCAAGCACCTTTATGTGACTCATAAATGAGGCATTGCAAGCATTTCTAGATAAGTTTCTCATTATTTACCTAGATGATATTTTGATCTTCAGTAAGACATTGGAGGAGCATATCATGCATGTTTGTAGGGTGTTTGAGAACTAGTTATATTTTATCATCTAAGATTACATCTTGTTGAGAGGAAGTCAATTGTGCTTTCCAAGTAGTTCTATGACAAATAATCTCATCAAGGAGAATCATAGTGGAGGGTTTACTGGACATTTTGGTCAAGATAAACCATTTCTCAAGTTAGTAAGAATTATTAATGGCCACTGTTATAGAAAGATATCATGAAGTTTGTATAGGGCTGCAAAGTATGTCAGATGGAAAAATGAACAAGAAGAATACAAGGTAATATCATCCATTACCTATACCAAAGAAGTCATCATCAAATATCAGAATGGATTTTGTTCTTGGTTTACCAAATACTGAGCACGACATGATTCAATTTTTGTGGTAGTTGATGGGTTTTAAAAGATTACACATTTCATTCCCTACAAGAAGACTAATGATGTTCATATGACAAAATTATTTTTTAGAGAAGTGGTGAAACTACATGGTTTACCATAGAGCTCAATTTTAGATTGAGATAAAAAATTTGTTGGCTACTTTTGGTGTACAAAATGGAAGAAGTTAAAGGAAAACTTGAAGTTCAACTCATAACATCAGCCACAAACTAATGGACAGACAAAATTAGTGAATAGGAGTTTAGGAAAATTGTTGAGATTTTTGTTTGAGATAAACCAAATGGATGGAATTTGATTTTACCATAGGAAGAATTTTCATATAATTATTTTTTCAATAGGAGCCCTAGTAAATCACCATTCATATAGTATATGGAAGAAGTCTTGTAAATATTGGTGAAGTCAGGAAGCTAGAAGTATTCCTATAAATACTATTGAATTAAGGAAGTTAGAAGTAATCGTATAAATACTATTGAATTAAGGAAGTTAGACAAGTAGTGTTGAAGATGAAGATTTTGTAGAGCACTTGAAAAACATTCATGAGGAAGTGAGTAAGCATATCACTTAAATGAATACAAAAGACAAGGCTAAGGCATATGAGAAAAAGGAGGCATAAATAATTTTAATTTGGAGATGAAGTCATGGTTCACTTGAGGAAGGAACAATTTCTAGTAGGAAGATATAATAAGTTGAAAAGGAAGAAGTTTGGACCATGCAAAATACTGAAGAAGCATGATTCAGGAAATGCCTATAAAGTAGAAGTACCTAGTGAATTAAATATTTCACTAATATTTGGCATTTTATATTTGAAAGCATATTATGAAGAAGGTATTGAAGATGTGGTCACAAAAGCATAATGGAGCATCTAGGTAACTACTTCAATCACAAAAGAGATCAACGATATACTAGATGGATGTGTTGGTAGAAGCACAAGAAACAAGACATGAAAAATATCTGGTCAAATGAAAAGGATGACTATAGAAGATTTATCATGGCTGAAAAGGGAGGAGGATAACCATCTTGGTTTCCCTCTAAACACCTAATATGTGAAAGGATCACTTCTCAAATTACCTTGGTTGTCATATGTAGGAGAATCCAGGGTGTAAGGTCAATCTTGTATCATCCAAAAGTATTTATGTTTTGTCTTTCTCAATAAGCATGTTTCAATATAGAGTTGTTATTTTTGAAAACTTACTATTTTTAGTAAGTTAGTCACTTGATCCTAGAATGGTCTAATGTCATAGGTGGAGGATCATCTTAGATATATCACCCTTCTAGTTGAGTTTTATTGCAATATCATCTATAGTGGTGAAGTTATCATGAATTTTTAGTACAAAATCTTTAACTCATTTTTGAAGGCCTTAGAGGCTTTGAAACAAGGTCGAACCTTGGTTGATGACACTAACACAATAGGGCATTGTAGGTTAGGAAGTTTCATTTATGAAAAGTGGTTATCATAGTCAATTAGGGCCACTATTAAAAAGTTATGGTCTCTAGAATTTAGGCTACCTAAAAAATATAAATATTAATTTATCTGATCCTAATCTAATGTAATAAAAAATGATATACAAAATAATGTAGGGTTGGTCAGCCTCAGGATCTTGGGCTAAAATTCTAGAACATTTTTGGTTGGTAGAAATTTTCCTATATAAAGGTTTGTAGGTTTGTCTAGGGTAGCTTTGGGTTGTTGGTGGTTGATCTGGCTTATAGAATATTGTAAGAAAATGTCCATGTGGATTTGCATGTTGTATTTGTAAAATTTGTAATTCCATACTTTTGGAGATGATAAGAAGCCAACTTTTTGTTCCCACTTTTTTTTTCTTTGTTTCTATTATGTGTTTTTGGATTAAGAGGATCAACCTTCATTAATTATCCTAAATAAATTTAAGTAAAGTGTAATTAGTGAATATATAATTATACCAACATCCACCCTTAATTTCAACTTAGGAAATTGTGCTTAAGCTTATAATTCTAGATGATGATGTATGATGTGTCCCACCTACTAGGCCATGTTAGGTACTAATATGCATCTTCATGAGTAATGAAATCTCTCATAAAGAAGACAAAGAGAGAAAACCTCATGAGAAAACAATCACCCAAATAGAGAGATGAAAAAAAAATAAGATGCATCGATGGGTGGAGTAATAAAGGATGTCCCCACATAAATCATATATACACAATAAAGGATTCCCTAATAGAAAGGAAATAGGGAGACATGGTATCCCCCTCATATTGAATAATCTCCTCAAGTATGGAAAGTGCTTGAAGGAAACACATAGTCCAATGCATAAAAATATATTTCTCTCCTTAGGAAGAAGATATACCAAGTATAGGTGCAAGAAGGTTTCCCATTGTGGATAAACAGAAGGAGTGGGAATAAAAAATGAAGTTTGTGAAGTGTGCTCATGTTTCCATGTCCTTGGTTGATGAAGATTCCATAACCAATCAAAAGCGTACATAAGAGAAGGTGAAAAATAAGAAACCAATGGTAAATAATTATGATCATCCTCTAAAGGCAAATGTCTCCTCAAGATATGTAGTAGGAAGTTAAGAAAAGAAGACCCCCCATCAATGTAGAAGCTACACCCTTTCTAGATGCTTCTAGATCAATGTATAAATTGCACCAAGAAAACTAAATGATGTTCCTCTCTTTGGATGAAATAATGTCATAGGTGTATCAATAAATTCTCCTCAATATGTTGGAAGGATCTTCAAAATATATGATGTCTTACAAAACTAAATAGGAATCTCCAACACATGAGTATGATCAACCTAAACCATGCAAAATGTCATCTCAAGTAAAGTTTGAGACTCATGAATATCAATCTCAAAAGACTCAAATGTCTTCTTTGAAGAGAAATAGACCTCCTCCAAATGTTGTATCAAAAGATTCATAATCATGTCTAACTTGAAAGAAGAATCAAGAGGAGAATGAAGATGAAGATCAAAATGTTCCCATGTAACAACTAAATAAGGATAATCCTCATCAAAAAGAAGATGAATTTCATCAATACTGTATCCCAAATCCTCAATGTTGGACTCCACAAATAAATCTACAAAGTTTGTTAACAAGTCATCCCAAGGAACTATAACTGGAAGACAAGGAATATCTTGCCACACTGAATCACAGGAACCCATGCTTGTAGGAACATAATCTTCATCAAGATAAATAGTAAAAATGATCCCAAATAGAGAAGTAGGAGATATAGGTGAAGTATTTGGATCATCAAGACTTTCAATCTTCAATATGATATACTCATCATAGGAAGTGTCAACTACATCATTAATGGAAATAAAACAATTTTCAACAGAATCTTCTTGAAATGGAGGAAGATGTGGATATCCAAAGCATTTCCAAATAATGCTCTAAAATATGAATGGGAAGTTAATATCATCAAGAATGGACTTGACTTTGGAATATTAAGTACCCTTGTTGTAAGTAGTCAATTCCATGATATCCAAATTGCTTTCCTTCAAAGCTCACTTTTTATTCTTGCACTTTGGCCTAGGAATAAGTCTATAAATATTAGATGAAGATTTTTTCCATCTACAATATGTGATGACACCCTTTTCCAATGATGTGTAATCACCCCCAGTAAAAAATAATAATTGCAAGATGAATGGTACATTCCATTATTTTACCCATGATGTACTTCTCTCATGAAACAAAAATATCAAAAAAATCATTGTACCCCCATAATGAAATAAAGTAAAGAACCCCCCAACCCCCCCCACCCCCCCCAACCCTACTCCTTCCTCCACCCCTGCCCCCCACCCCTTCCGCAAAAAAAAATACAAATAAAAAATAAAAGATTCTTTTCACACTTATATTTAGTATATGTCACATGTCAAAATGGACCAAAGTAGATTTCTAATTTTGATAATTAAAGTAGAAAACATGAAGCTATTGTAGACTCAAAAAATGATAAAAAATATCACTCAAGGATATAATCAATTACAAGTGCCAAAAACAGACCAAAATAGACTAAATGATAAAAGTGATAATTTTGTCTCAAATAAACTTATAATATGATTTTAAAAATAGAAAAGATTCAAAAAATCATACACTTTAAATGTGTCCATATGAGCCTGAACAAAGCCTCTAAAGTTACAACATAAGGATTAGACACATACAATCACCAAAATCTACAACTTGTGCATAATTCATTCACCAAAAATTTAAAGAAAACACCACAATTTAAAACTTTAGGAGATTCTACCTAAAATTAAAAATTATTGCAATGACCAAGTTATGACCTCTCAAAGTTGGATTGCCAAATCAAAACTACATTTGGTGAGAGGCCCAAATTTTACAAACCAATGTAATTTAAGTAAATCTAAGAGCCTAAATGTGATGATCAAGTCATCATCAAATTTAACGCATCAAAATGATGATGCAAGCAAAGGATCAAATTTGACAATTATAATGCCATCAAATGTAAATTACCAAAGCCCAACGACGCCTATATGAGCATCAAATTTAACATATTGAATAAGAAATCTCAATAAAAGTTGACTAGTATTATAAAATGTTATCCTACCATGTGGCAAGCTCTAATTGGCTAATGTCATTAAGCTTGCTAGTGATGCTTACTAGCTAGAAACTTTTTTTGCATTGGATCTGCAATGTCTCTACATCAATGTTCACATATCAAATTGTAGCTCAAGGGTTTTTTACTATAGATTGGATGTTTGAGTTAATGAAGATAACATAGGTTTGCAATGCTTTTTCTAGCATCTCTAATGTTTCTTGGTGTCTCTACAAGATCAACTCAATGTCAATGCATAGTAGATCAATGGTGTTAGATCTCATTGTGTGCAAAGTGATTCTATGCAATAGGAGGGATCTTTCTTTACCGATATATGCATAGCTCTATCAATAAAATTTTGGCCACTTATCTCCAATGTTTTAATCATTTAATTTTTGACAATAATAATTCTTAGATGTCTACAAAATTTACAATTTCTGGATGTCATGTAGTAATGTCAGAAATTGGATACAAATCTTGGTGGTCGACTTGATGCTAAGTGCAATGTCATTATAATAGATGTAATGTTAATGCTCTTTGTAATTCCCTTCGAGTTCACCTCCAAACACATCCCAAATGCTTTGAAAATAAAATTGTGTGGTATTTACATCTTATTTGGCTCATGTTCAATGTATATTCAAACCAATGCTTGGGTGAATGTTCATCAATGGTTGTGATGTCAATTCTAATCGAAACTTGTGATGTTGATGCTCATGGATGCGATGTCTCTTGAGCACAATAATAAATTGACAAAAATAAAAAGAAAATAATAAATTGATAGAAAAGGAAAATTCAAAAAATGGAAGTGAATTATACAGCCAAAATCGGAAATAAATTACCAAATTTTCAAATCGAGTTTCTCGATTGCAAAAACAATTTGCCTTAAATTTAACGTTTGTCCAAGATAGACAAATTCACTGGTAACTATTGATACTCTAGATCTATGGCATGACCCTCTAAAATTGCACCAAACACTCTACATTGACTATACAATGAAAACTCCTATGGCTTTGATACCATGCACAAATTTTAATATCGCTTTGATACCATGTAAAAAAATTCCAAGGCAAAGAATGAAAATGCCAACGTCTAGAAGCCTAATTGATAGCATAAGAGAGATAGGAAAAACAATATTGTCAATTGATTAATTCAATAATATGATCAAGTAATAATGGATGCCAAATTGATGTCCAATTGATAAATACAAGATAGTTGTGTATAAATATACAAACAATGTGTGATAACTAGGAGTGGTGCAAGAGATAACCTATCAACTAGAGAAGGTAGAATCACATGTCCACCAAAGGTGGATCCTCTTATATTGTACAAAAAATTATGTACAACATGTGCAATAATAAGAGGATGGTAATATGATAAGATCTCTAAAGGTGGATCTCACACATAAAGAGGAATGAGGTAACAACTCAAGTTCAAGTGGATTTCTTCTACACCATGTGCTAAAATGAAATGCAAACTCCAATGTGTCTACATGACAATGTATATATAAATGTATTATGCTAAGTAAGTGTAATTGGAGAATATTTAATTACACCAACATAACTAAATAAATGACTAAATTGATCAATCAAAACAACTAAATAAATGACAAAAAAAGGGCTGACTCATAAATTTGATTGCGTTATCAATGACTAATAATAAACTACCACTGATTGTTTGACCAAGTTTAGTCATTTATAAGAATTTGTTAGTAATTCATTACTATTTTTCTACTAGTGATTGCAAGAGATCTGATTGAGGCATATGAGGAAGCATTAGAGATAAGTTTCTTGGGAGAGAAGATAGATAGATGCACTATTAAGCTTTTCCCAAAGGAAGGGAACATATGTAACATATAACATATTAAATGTCTTATATAAAATAATAGTCAGGGCTCTTGCAAGATGAATAATATCCTAAAATTATCTACAAATTCAAATTTGGGCTCATTAAAGGATGATACATATTGGAGAATTCAATTTCTAGTTGGGAAGGTATGAACCAGGAAAGTTGATTGGTCAAATATTGGCATCTTCCTTTTTAATTTCAAAAAATCTTGTAATGGGTAGAATGGTCCTTTATCTTCACCATCCTTAAAACTAGAGGTTTCCTCCTAGAATTTGTAAAATTGGTTTGAGTATTTTCATGGATGTCAATGCTAAAGTAGATATTGGTGGAGATTTATTAGATAACTTGTTATTAAAAAGATCAATAAGGCAAGAGCCCCCTAGCACTAGCACTCTTTTTTATTGCCTCATAAGCATTGCATTATGCTCTAAGAGATGCACAAATATGTCTTGATCTTGAAAGATTAGTATTGCCTAGTAAGTCTAGCCTTATCAACATCCAATTTGTAAAAGGTATTGAAATATTCACCATACTAGATATATGGAATGCCAAATATTTGTTGAAAAGGTTTGGATTCTTTTGTTTAGCTTTTAGGGCCAAGGTATCTCAAAAAAAATTTATATTGGCTTGAGACAATAATCCCCCAACTTGGATCTCTAAGATAGGTTGTCAATGTTGGTCTTAGATGGTTTTGACATTTGAGTGTCAACACACTTAACCACTTTCTACATTGAAGTTGAGTACACTATGCATGCCGAGCCACAGTGTGTGCTGAGTCAGATTTCCAACAGGTGCTAAGTGACTTTAGGTGTCGAGCATCATATAACTGCCAAGTGATATATAGGTGTTGAGTCATAGTTGATGCCGAGCAAGTTAGAATGCTTCATATGTCGAGTGAGTCAGAACTATACATGTGTTGAGCAAGACAGAATGTAATAAGTGTCGAGCAAACTAGGATAGTGTATGTGTCGAGTACCAATAGTCCAGTATGTGCAGAGTAACACAGAATCAACATATGAGTTTGTACCCTCAAAAAATCAAATGTAAACCATTTTTGGAGCTAACATAGAAGGATTTTGAAGGAGAAAAAGGATAAGAATGGATCTTTTACATTTCCTATGCAATCAACATGTAGCTGATCAAAAAAATGAAGAAGACATGCAACCAATGAGAAAAATGCAAGGAATAAGTGAGAATTCAAGATTCAATATAGATTGTAGATCCATACCTAACCCTAAGTCTTCATAATCTTTAAAAGGAGGAAAAAAACCACATTATGTGTGTGGAAGAGAACAATGTATGGGTAAGCTATAGTGAAATTTAGTGTGAAGTGTGAAAGACTTAGAGGAACATAGCAGCAATTACATATCCAATTAATCAGAATAGTACAAGGGACAAGGGACACGATCATATATCAAATCTCATAGGATCAAGACCATAAGGAGCAGATCAAGTGCCTGATATTAGAAATTTAAGATTGTAAGAAATCAGATCAAAGGTTTCTAATACTTTCTTGCCATTGTATTAGATAATGAAAACCCTATGTTGGTAGGTTAGCTTAATAGCTAGGTGGGAGAACCTTTGAAGAAGGTGATTGAAAATCCTATTGAATTAGGTGGGTTTAATAGCCTATTGTAAATCCTTTAATAGGGTGACACTTCATGTAAAGTGTTTGTAAATCCTCTAACCAAGTCATTATTGACATAGTGTAAAGCCTTTAATAGGGTAGGCCTTTCACAGGGCAGATCATCAGAAGTGGTCAAACATTTATTGCTGCAGTGATTTTGTGGGTACCATCGCCACACCAGTTTTACCTTCTTATTCGTGGAGGGTTTCAGGGTTACCAAACCTGGTGTTATGTGTGTTATGTGCATGTGTTTGCTTTATGTTTACTTAATATGTTTACATGCATGCATCTTATTTTTAGTTATTTGATTTAAAGAATCATAAGTACTCTTCCCTTTTTGAACATTCCAACAATTGGTATTAGAGCTCTACATTCTCACAAGGAGAAGCCTAACAGCTAAGAGAAAAGTTCTAAAGATGGAAGTATGTAAACTTGGGAAGATTATAGACAATCAGGTGATTGATGTGCACCTCGCTCTACACAAATTGGAAGAAGCCAAAAAAGAATTGAGAAAGTCCTTAAAAAGAAGGAAGGATATAGCCATAGCTGAAAATGACATACGCTACAAGGAGATTGATACCACACAATTATTTTCATATGGAGATTCCAAGGAATTTGATGCAGCAATAGTAGATCTGATTGAGAAAAATAGAGCACAAGCTGAAGAAATCAGAATACTCATGCTTGAACAAGAATCACAAGCCACAATGCTTTGTGAAGTGACTAAACAAAAGAAGAGAGCCATTGAAGACAAGGCCATGATAGAAGATGACAAGAGAAATCTTACCAATATACTGGAGGAGAAGACAATTGAGTTTGAAAGGATCTCAAGCATGCAACTAGACACCTTAAGCTAGATGATGAACACTCATCATGAGCTAAACATGAAGGACATTGAGATCTCCACTCTGAGAATGTAGAATGAACAATTGTAGAATGAAATGAAAAGAGAGAAGGAGATAGAAAAAATCTTCAACAAACCCAATGAGGTTATCAAGTACTTTGAACAACTACTGAAATCACCAAGGGTTAGTAATGATACTTCAAGACTTGGTTAGACTAGCACTAAATAAGGAGAATCATCCAAGACTACAGAAGAAAGGAGTAACAAAGGTGAGAACACTAAACCTACTTGTCATTTCTATGGTAAAAAGAGACATACCTCTAATGTATGTAGGAGCAAGAATGGTCATCAGCATGATAAGCTTAAGAAAGTAAGCTTTTGTCACAAGTGCAAAAAGGAAGGACATCAAACACATGAATGTAGAACCAAGACCATAAGGACACCAAGATTTTATGGTCATTGCCGCAACTGCAAAAAGTATGAGCATAGAGTATTTGAATGTAGATCAAAGCCTATATAGACACTTAATCAGCCTGCAAGAGGAAACAACCATATTCATCACCACAATTGGGATTATAACACCAAGTATAGTTGTCACTATTGTCAAGAGTATGGACACATTCCTGAAAATTGCATAAGGACACATTTTAGAGGAAATTACAACAGATGGTTAAGTCAAAATACATGTTGAAGACTAGAAATATCACCAGGAATTTCCCAACAAAGTCAAAAGCACCCAAGATAGAAGTCAACAAGGGAAAAGAGAAGGTTTATGTTGAACAAGTAAGAGGGAAAATGAACAAGACTTGGAAAAAGAAAGATGAGTGTAGCACATCAAATGAAGAGATCACTTCACCCAAGAGGTCAAGTGATCACACTTCATCCAACTAAGTGAAAGAAAGGTGTATGGGACTGATAAACAAAGTTATATCATACATCAATTACAAGAGAAAGAAGTACTACAAGGAAGAAACCTGCATGAGCAAAGATGCCAAGTCAAAATTTGAATTTTTTGTAAATACTGCCAAAATATCCTCAGATGCCAAGTAAAGCTCCAATGGATGCTGAGTTTCTAATAGTGACTGAGCTGATAGTTGAAGCCGAGTGAAATAGAAATCTAGTGGAAGTCAAGTAAATGAAATACAATGGGAGCCAAGTCATCGTGAAACCTTCAAGTGTCGAGTTTATAGTTGTATGCACTAAGCATTTAATGCTAGGTTTTGACAAGTATGAGGTCAAATTTTGATCATTTTCATGCCATTCAAACATAGAGAAAAGATAAGAAGAGAAAAGGAATGATCATACAACAACCTTGAAGCCATTTGCATCAATCTCAAAAAAAATTCAGCATACATTTCAGCGATCTAAGGTATTTATCAAGTGTCGAGCTACATAGAGTTAAAGTTTTTAATACATTTAAACCCTAGTTCGATAAAATGGCTTCTAGTTCAAGAAACCCCAAAAGAAAGGAAGGTCATGAGGTTTAATTAGTTAGTAACGAGGTCAAACAACTCGAGCTCAAACCCATTCCTGAGGTTGCATATTAAAATGATCCAGCCGATGCTTTATTTGTTATCCCATCCAAAGTAGTCATGGTGCAAGATGTGAGAAAGTGTTATAACTGCAGAATTGGTGCCATAGGTGATCTTGAAATATTCCAAGCTTATGAAAAACTATGTGAGAACAAGATTTTGAAGGAAAAATTCCAAATAGTTGAGAAAAGGGGTTTGACCAATGCCCTAGTTTACCCTACAGGATTCAAAATTGAATGGATACAGATTGTTTTGAGTAGAATTCACAATGGATGTTTATGATTGGAAATAGGACTAGTAAAGATCACAAAAAGGATAGTGCATAGGGTTACGAGTTTCCCAACCCTAGATCAGCCTAAGACCCTATGCAGTGATTCCAAAGAGATCATTGAAAGGAATACTAGAGCCAAATGGAATAAGAGGGGTATGACTATTAAAACTATCACTAATCCTCTTCTAGATTTTTTTGTGAGAATAATATCCCACAAATTCTATCAATCCAATAGTTTGAACAGTGTGCCATGTATAGCTGTTGATGTAGCATACAAACTAGTGAAGAAATATCACACATATGATCTGTCAAAACTTATGTTGTAGAAAATTAATGAAAACCTAGGAGCAATAAGGAGATCAAAAGGTGCTCGATGCAAATTTGGTTCAGTTCTTATGTGTATATTATTTTATGTTATGGAAGAGTTTCCTTCTATAGGAAAGGTGAATTGGAACCCTAACAAAACTGCAATTACACAAATCAATGAGTTCATTGATCATATGGGTGACAATTTTGAGGCACAAATGACAAGTTACTTTGAAGATTTTAATAAATCCATGAAGCAAAGGGTTAGAATACCAGTTCCCCTAGTGGAAAAGCACATAAATGACATTTGCTTCTTGGTTGACATTGACAACACCTACATCCAGGCAGCAATACCAAGAGTAAGATGGCTAAGTCCATTTGGATATGAGCTTGATATATATGAAGCCTCAGTAGCAATCACAACATTGCTTGCAGAAGATATAGACAAGAAGCCTCCTCACTTTGGAACATATGATGTTGTCAAGTCAAAAGTTGAAACTAAATTAAAGACAACCACTATTATCAAGAAGAAAGATAAACTAGTAAAGAAGATAAAGAAGAAAATTGGAGCAAGTATTGAAGGAGAAGTAGGTGGTGAAGAAGAAGAAGAAGAAGCAGAAGGAGAAAGTGAAGAAGAAGAATAGCAAGGCCAAGGCCAAATAGAGTTGATCCAAGGTTTAGGAGAAGACAAGGAGGAAGGTGTGAAGGAAGAAGAAGCCAAGGATGCACCTACACTTGCTGAGCAAAAGAAGAGAAAGGCTAAAACTCAGCCTCCAGCTCATCCCAAACCCAAGAAGGTCACTAAGCCACCTCAAGCTAAGCCAACTCCAGCAACAAGGGCTACTACAAGGACATCCACATAAAAGGACAAGGAACAATAAAAAGACAAGAAGAAGGCTAATGAATAGCCTGCTGAAGAGCTAAAGAAGAGAAGAAAGTATGTGGCATAGCTAGATACAGATGATGAAGAAATAACAGAATCAGAGGATATTAGCCAATTCAAAGTGGTAAGTCATCCTCCTAAGTCTGCAATTGACAAAATTTGTGAAAAGATAAGGAATGTAGATTTAAATGACTTAAAGACTCTTGATTTTGATAAGCTCAGTAGAGAAGAGAAAAATAAAGTAGAGGAATCTGTGTATGCCAAGATGGTAGAATTCAAAAACAAACCTCTAGAACTTGACAATACCATGCCCAAGGAACTATATGAGATAGTTGAAAATAAATGGCATTATTATCTAAAAATGGAGAAGGAGATTAGAGAATCAACCTTAGCTCAAGTAAAGCCTGACATAAAAAAAGGTCAAATAAAAAAGGCTAATAAGAAACATGGTGGAAAATTTGCACCTAAGTATAGAGCCTTTAGCATCCTACAAAAAAAAATTAAGGATGTAGTGAATAAATCTACACAATTGTGGAAAACAATTTATAAGATAACTGATGATAAGGAAGAAGAAACAAATAAGGCAGAGACCAATGCCAAGGAAAAGATAGAGGAAAAAAAAAAAGAAGAGAACAAAGGAGAGGAAGAAAAGCAAGAGGAAGCAATAGCTAGAGCAGATGAAGGAAAGAAGAAAGAGGAGGAAGAGAAGAAAGACAAGGAGGATAAAAAAAAAGTTGACGAGGAAGGAACACAAAAAGAAGATATGGCAATAGTTGAAAAACAACAAGAAGATGAAAAAAGTGTGCAAGACACACAAATGCCACCTCCTAGCCCTCCTCATACAACCATCACACCTGCAGACACAAAATCATTAAGGATGTTCTTGACAATTTAGCTCAGAACATCAATCCCCTAACTGCAAAGGATCTCTCCAAGATCCTTCACCAATCCACTCTACAAGCACAGTTATGCACAAGCCCTATATTGGTGAGTGTAGATGAACTACAAAAGGCAGTAGCAGAACCACAAAGAGAAAAGTTGAAACCAAAGGAATCACCTTTCACCTACACAACTACTAGGACTAGAATTTTGATGCTTCCACCACCTATAATAGTAGGTGACATCATACAGAAGCCGAGTGTAGTGGAAGGAAAGTTAGATGAGAAGGAGGATACCTCAAAAGAAAAGGAGCAAGCCGCCATTCAAACATTGGTAGAACTACCAAAAATTGGCGCTCCTACAAAGACCCTTCAAAAGCTGAGCACTGAAGCCATTCCTTTGCAAATATCAACTCGAGGCTTGAGCTCAACCAGAGTGGCCAGGGTACTTCACTATGGAGACCCTAAATTAGATGAAGATATTGTAATACCTTCCTATGACTCCAAGACCATCACAATGGTGCAAATCAATGAAATGCAAGATGCATTAGATAGAAGGAAGAGGCAGGAAATTATTAAAAAAGAGTACAAACACAAGTAAACATTACATGAGATTAAGGACATCTTTATGGATGCCTTCAGCTTATAGTGACTAGATGAAGCAAAACCTATAATAGAGCAACTATCAGATATAGTTGACCAAGTGACCAATGAAGACCAGGATACTAATGCTAAACTCATGCAATGGTCAGAAAGAAAATTTCAAGGGAAAGTAAATGAAAAGATATCAAGTGGTATAGCGCTTGAATAGGTTGAGTTGGCCAAGAAAATAGACAAGGTCAAAGCTGTACTTGACAACATTTTCTCATTGTACAGAAAGTTGTGTGATTTTTCCAACTTCACACATGAAACAAGTCAAAGAATAATGAGCTTGGAAAGAAATTTGAAATTTTCTAGCATGCAACTACCAAAGGATCTAGCTCAAAGTGAGAAGCATTTTTCACAATCACTTCACACTCAAAGGGAGTTAGCTGTACTAATAGCAGAAGAAGCCAATATAAAGGCTAAATTGATGCAAATTCAATCCTCTATCATCCCACATTTGGAAGTCTTTCACAAGGATCAAGTATATGCAAAAATAGTTGTAAAGAAAGATCCTAATCTTTCTACACTTGATGGACTCATACACCTTGTTGCAGAGGCTGCCATCTAGCACAAGTCACTTGAAATTGCTTTGGAGAATTGGGATGCAGCTCTGAAAATAATAATGGAGGTAAATAGTAATTTTTTGCTAAATATGGTATTACTCATTAGAACCCTTTGACATAAGTATCAAAAAGGGGGAGATAATAAGGAAGATAGGGGGAGAAATAATAGTAAGGAAAATATATCTAAGGGAGATAAATACTAAATTTTAATTACATTCTTTCATGGGGAGAAATAATATTTTGGGGGAGATATGAATAAAATAGCACACAAGTACAAATTACAGATACAGGACAAAGGCAAAAGAGTATCAAGCACAATCAACTCAGGGGGGGTTATAAAGTATTTTGAACAAATTTTGAAATTTTGTGGATAAGGTATTCATAAGGATAGATTAGTAATGTTTAGTTAAGTTTTTTTGACACTCATGTCAAAGGGGGAGATTGTTGGTCTTAGATGGTTTTGACATTTGAGTGTCAACACACTTAACCGCTTTCTACATTGAAGTTGAGTACACTATGCATGCTAAGCCACAGTGTGTGCTGAGTCAAATTTCCAACAAGTGTCGAGTGACTTTAGGTGCCGAGCATCATATAATGCCAAGTGATATATAGGTGTCGAGTCATAGTTGATGTCAAGCAAGTCAGAATGCTTCATATGCCAAGTGAGTCAGAACTATACATGTGTTGAGCAAGATAGAAAGTAATAGGTGTTGAGCAAACTAGGATAGTGTATGTGTTGATCACCGGTAGTCCAGTATGTGTCGAATAACACATAATCAACATATGAGTTTGTGCCCTCACAAACTTAGATGTAAACCATTTTTTGAGCCAAAATAGAAGGATTTCAAAGGAGAAAAAGGATAAGAATGAATCTTTTACATTTCCTATATGATCAACATGCAACCAATCAAAAAAATGGAGAAGGCATGCAACCACTGAGAAAAATGCAAGGAATAAGGGGGAATTCAAGATTCAATATGGATCGCAGATTCATACCTAACCCTAAGTCTTCACAACCTTTAAAAGGAGGACAAAAACCACATTGTGTGTGTGGAAGAGAATAGTGTATGGGTAAACTATAGTGAAATTCAGTATGAATTGTGAAAGACTTAGAGGAATAGAGCAACAATTACATATCCAATTGATCAAAATAGTACAAGGGACAAGGGACACGATTAAATATCAGATCTTAGAGGATAAAGACTAAAAGAACTAGATCAAGTGCCTGAAATCAGCAATTTAAGATTGTAAGCAATCAGGTCAAAGGTTTCTAATATTTTCTTGCCATTGTATTAGATAGTGAAAACCCTATGTTAATAGGTTAGCTTAACAGCTAGGTGGGAGAACCTTTGAAGAAGGTGATTGAAAATCCTATTGAATTAGGTGGGTTTAATAGCCTATTGTAAATCCTTTAACAGGGTGACACTTCATGTAAAGTGTTTGTAAATCCTCTAACTAGGTCACTATTGACATAGTGTAAAGCCTTTAATAGGGAAAGCCTTTCATAGTGCAGATCATTAGAAGTGGTCAAACATTTATTGCTATAGTGATTTTGTGGGTATCATCTCCACCCTAGTTTTACCTTCTTATTCTGGAGGGTTTTTGGGTTACCAAATCTGGTGTTATGTGTGTTATGTGCATGCGTTTTCTTTATGTTTACATGCATGCATCTTATTTTAGTTAT
This sequence comes from Cupressus sempervirens, assembly GCA_028749045.1. Taxonomy (NCBI): domain Eukaryota; kingdom Viridiplantae; phylum Streptophyta; class Pinopsida; order Cupressales; family Cupressaceae; genus Cupressus; species Cupressus sempervirens. The sequence goes on from CM053787.1 coordinate 129,625,747, forward strand.
TTGATTTAAAGGATTAGAAAAGGTTAAAAGTGAGATAATTCTGATTCAACCCCCCCCCCCCCCCCCCCCCCCCCCCCTCTCAGAAGTACTCTTCCCATTTTGAACATTCCAACGGTTAATGGGGAGGGCCAGGTAGTATTGTCAAATATTCTCTTCATATGTTATTTCTTATGCCTCAATTCATTTCTTTACATCTTGGAAAATCACTAAGGTAGAGAAAGGTATCATGATATTTTTCTGGTATGATGGTAGAGCAAATAATAGGACATGCAGTTATCTGGAACTAGTGTTTCCTTGCAAAGAAAGATGGAGGTTTGGGATACAAAAAGCTAAAGAGTCAATCGATTGTACTAGCTACTAAATGTTGGAATTACAATTAGGAAAGGTAAAATTTTGAGAGGGGAGCGGGTGAATCAGTAGTTTAAACTTTGACCCATAAAAACATTCACCACACATCCATCTCATACATTCAATAAGTAAATTGAAATACCATGTAAAGCATGTACATCTAAATCATGTAAACATATAAGCATTCACACACAAATGACACCAAATATAATTACCCAGAAACCATCCAATGAGATGGTAAAACTAGGGTGGGAATGACACCCAAAAATCTTCACTACTACAATAATAAAGTGTATCCAATGAAGGTTACAATGGTTTGATCATGAGACATGATCTACCCTGTGAAAGGTCTAAAAGGCTTACAAAGACTGTTAACTCTCACCCTGTTAAAGAATTTCAACACCTTGTTAGAAGTGTTCCTTGCTAAAGGACTTCAACTCACAATTAAGTAAGCACCTTGTTAGAGGATTTCAATACAACTTCTTAGGACTACTCTATTAATAAATTTAACTAATTCACCTGCTAGAATGACTCAACATTGATCCTGCGGTTAGTAATTGGTTTCTTGATGACATATCACCTTTAAACTGATGTATTCTTGATCCTTCGTGATCAGATGTCTCTTTGTTATATGCTCTTCTCTTCCTCTATTCTCCTTTAACTAATTCTATAATGCAATCTCAGATCATAACTCCTTATGCACCATGAATTCTTTTTTTGTGCATGCAAACTTCTCTCTTTGCTCCTTCATACACCTTCTTTGCTCTCTTGAAAGTTTAGGGTTTTTCCTCCTTAAGAAGACTTAGGTGAGCTAAGGTTAGGTATGAATCAATGACTATAATTCATCCATTTTTTTTCTTAAACCTTCCCTTTACCTAATTGGCTACATGTAATTATATTGGGAATCCAACTTAAGATACATCCTTATCTCCAAAATATCATAATTCATCTTTAAGTTGGCTAAAAAATGGTTTACATAGTAGTTTGTGCCTTTACAAACAACTATGTCAAAACTATCTTACTCGGCATCTAAATTCTTTGATGCTCGACATATATTATCTTCTATACTATGACTCAACATCTGTATCATTTGACATTCACTATTTTTTCGGCTCCTAAATCACTTGGCATACACTGCTTTCTTGGCACTTGAGTGACTTGGCACATGAGTGGCTTGACACTCATTATGGACCTGACGTGCTCTATCATATACATGTTGTGCTCGACATGTACTACTTGTTTGGCATGAACTAAGTAAATGACTTAAGTGTGTAGACACTCACTTGTCAAAACCAATTCGAGATCAACAATCTCCCCCTTTGACATGAGTGTCAAAAACACTTGGTCATGCATTAATATCCTTATCCTTACGAGCATAACATATCTCTTATTCAGCTTCTGTGCAAAACTTCAAAATTTTGTAACAACTTATATACCTTAAATTTTGATAACTCCCCTCGAGTTGATAGGTCTATTTTGTATTCAAATTTCTATACTTCTATTGAGTAGATGTGTCTCAAATGATACTCTTTAATCTGATACTCTGTTACTTCATCTCCCCCTTTGTTCTTATTCTCTTCTTTGTCTCCCCCAACTTCTATATTTCCCCATTTCTTTTTATCTCCCCCTTTTTGACACTAATGTCAATGGGCTATACATTTATAGTGTGTTTGTCCAAAAAATATTTATGGACCTCTAGAATAATCTTGAGATTTGCATCAAAATTTTCCCATGCTACATCCAAAGACATGATTTGGATGGCTAACTTAGTAGCAAGGTGGACTAGGTCATCTAATATTGAAAGACTAGGGTCTTTCTTCATAAGAGTTTCTACATAGCCTAACTCCTTGTGAAAAATTTCCATGTACGGGGTCAATGTAGTTTGGTTGCTAATCAGTTTTTCCCTTATATTGGCTTCTTCTACTGATAATGCAGCTAACTAACTCTGGATTTGTAGCAAATTTCTGAAGTGCTTAGAACTCACTTTGAGCTGGCGTCATAAGAAATTTTGCACCTCATGCATTTATTTGACTTTCCAAACTCAAAATGTGACTTCTTGTCTCCTATGTGAAGAGTGTTGGATTGTACAATTTAGTGTACAATGATAACATGTTCTCAAGTACCTTCTTCACACTTTCTACTTTTGTTGCCAATTCAACTTGTGTGAGTGCTATGTCACCTGATTTTTCTCATTCACTTTATTCTGAAATTTCTTTTCAGACCATTCTAACAATTTAGCATTTGTATCAAGGTCTACATCACTAAAATTTTCCACTATAGTTGTCAGTTGCTCAATGAATGGCTTGGTCTCATCTTGAGTAGGCAGACTAAATGCATCTAAAAAGACATCCTTGACATCCAACAATGCTTTCTTCTACCTATGCTCCCTTTTGAGCAGTTCCTAATGCTTCTTTCTAGCTAGGGCTTCTTGGAGTATACCCATCTGCTCAATTGTCATTGTGTTATAATCATACTTTGGTAACACAATCACTTCATCAAGGCTTACATCTCCATATTGTATCACTTGTTCTGCCTTTGATGAACTTGGACTTGATACTAAGATCTGCAATGGTGTTGCATTTTTGCTCAACTTCTGAAGAGTATGATTTGAAGGAGTGTCAAATTCTAGTATAGTTACCAAGGCTTGAATTGCTACTTGCTCCTTCACCCTTGGTGTCAACTTGGTCTCTTCATGTTTTTCCTTGTGTTCCACAATGCCTTGTGATGCACCTTGTACTAGTGCTAGAGGTACAGATAAGATTATCTAACCTGTTTGACTCTGTTCTTCAATAGTGGCTAGAGTTTCCATTGTATCTGCTTTAACTGTATCAAGCTTTTCAATTGTATCAACCTTTTCTGATGTGGCTTCTAGTACTTTATCCAAAGGTTGTACTTTTGTGACTTGAGGGGTGATAGTAGGTGGTTCTTGAGTATTCATCTCTTCCCTTGTTGTGTCAGTTACTTGTTTTCGCAATTCATCTACACTCACCAATACGGGGTTATCACATAGTTTTGTCTGTAGTGTAGATTAATCTAGTATATTTTTCAGATCTTCCTCTATAAGGGGATTGCTCTTCTAAGTAGTTAGATCAGAAACATCCTTAATTCTGATTGTTTCAGTATTTGCACTTGTTACATGTTGAGGGCTGACATTAGGTGATTGTGTATCTTGTACACTTTGTTCTTCTTGCTACTCTGCCTTAGCTATTGCCTTGTCATTTATATTCATTTTTGTCCCTCCCTCAACATTTTCTTTGTTCTTAGCATCTTCCTCATCATCTTTCACCTCAATAGGCTCATGTTCTACTTACTTTATTGTTGCTAGTCCATATGTGATCTTCCACATCTGTGTGGACTTCTTTACAACATCTTCAATGTTATTTTGTAGTATGTTGAACACTCTATATTTTGGAACAAATCTGATTGCATATTTCTTCATAGCCTTAGCAATTTGTGCCTTATTGAGTTTAGGCATGACTTGTACAAGTGAAGTCTCCCTTATCTGTCTTTCCAAGTTCAAGCACTAATGCCATTTTTGTTCAACTCTCTCATATAAGCTTTTTGGCATAGAGTTAGCAATCTCTAGTGGAGCTTTCTTAAAGTTTTCCATCATGGCATATATAGCCTCCTCCACTTGATTCTTTTCCACTTTACCAAGACTATCAAAATCAACATGAGTAAATCTTGACAAATTTGCACTATTCTTAACATTTTCACATAGGTTTTCAAGATTTGATAGTAGATTGTGACTCATCATTTTGAATTGGGTACTGTCATCTAGATTTTATTTTCTCCTCATTAGATTCGGCTTGTGCAATGTATTTCCTCCTTGGATTTTTTTGCACTCCTCCTTCTTGCTTTGTTGGTTTGGGTTTCTCCTTTGCCTTTTGTGTAGTGACACGTACACTAGCCCTTGTAGTAGGTGTTGTAGGTTTAGGCTAGCTTGGTTTAGTAGTTTTCTTAGCCCTTGTCATAGGTTGGGCCTTAGCCTTTCTCTTCTTTTGATAAGTGGGAGTGGGTGCTTCCTCAACTTCTTTTCCCTCGGCACCTTCAACAACTTTTGTCTCCTCCTCTGGCTAATCTTCTCCCATTCCTTGTGTAAGTGAAAGTGGTGCTTGTTTCTAGATGTCTTCTTCATCTTCATCCTCTTCTTCCTCTTCCTCTTCCTGCTCGGCACCTTCACCAAATTTTTCTTTCAACTTCTTCACCAATTTATCCTTCTTCTTTATGATAGAGACAGTCTTGAGTTCCATGGTAGTTTTAGATTTTTCCAACTCATAGTTTCCAAATGCCTTGGCATTTTTTTCTATCTCTTCTACAAGTAAAGTTGTAATAGTTACGGAGGCATCATCTACATTGATTTCATATCCTAATGGTCTCAACCATCTTACCCTTGGAGTTGCTGCTTGAACAAATGTATAGTTAGCATCCACTAGGAAACAAACATCATCAAAATGTTGTTCCACTAAAGATACTAGGATTCTCAATATTTTCTTCATAGATTTCTAAAAATCGTCAAAGTATATGGTCATAATTGACTCAAAGTTCTCACCCAATTGTTCAATGAACTCACCAATCTATAATACCATTGACCTATTTGTTTTCCATGCAACTGTGCCAAATGTGGGAAAAGTGTTTTGAGCATAAAAGAATATACATATCAAGATAGAACCAAATTTACATTGAGCACTCTTTGTCTTTCTTATTGCTCCTAGGTTCTCAATCAGTTGTTGTAGTTGAGTTCTGCAAGATCATATGTGTGATCTTTCTTGACAATCTTATAACCAACATCCACTTCAATATAGGGCACACTGTTTAATCTGCTGGATTGGTAAAACTTGTGTGAAATAACCCTTACTACAAATTCTATCAATGGATCTATAATAGCATCAATTTGCATTCCTCTCTTGTTCCACATGGCTCCTATATTTTTCTCAATAACCTCTTTTGAGTCACTCCTTAGAGTCTTTGGCTAATCTAGGGTCAAATACCCTATTACCCTATGGATTATTCTTTTGGTTATCTTGATAGGTCCATTATCCCACCATAGTGAACTATCATGTATCCTACTCAATACTATCCTTATCCATTCTATTTTGAACACATTCAGGAATCTAGGGCTCATGTTAACCCTTTCTTTTCTACAATTTTAAATTCTTCCCTCACTACACCATTTTCACAGAGTTTATCCTATGTTTGTCTAATCTCCATACCTCCAATACTACCAAATTTTCAATTGTAACATTTCCTAACATCTTGAACCATTAAAACATTCAGTGGTATCATGGATAACACACAGGAGGGGTCTTTTTTGTAAGCAATGTCTGGAATGGCTTTGAATATTGGTTGCTTAACCTCATTACTAACTAGTTGAATATTCAAAACCTCCTTACCCTCTACATTCTTTGAACTAGATGCCATTATGTGAAACTAGGGTTTACAAAAATATAGAGTGAAACTCGACACTTGATAAATACCTTGCAAGATCTAATGAAATGGTGTTGAATCACTCCTCAAATCTTCTACAATTGCTTTGGATGAATTTTCTAATTACCTCTTGCTCTTCTTTCTCTTTCTCAATTTTGAAATGATGTAAAATGAGTTGAAATTGATCAAATTCCCTTTAAAACCCTACAATTAATGTTGAGTGCTTATACAATTGTAAGCTCAACATCAACCAATTTTAGGCTCACTCAGCATCCATTAACATTTCATTCACTCAACAACCATTACAAGCTTGGCATCAACTAGCTAGTCTATTAGCTCAAAATCCTCTTGCATTTCACTCGACACATACATGAAACTTTTCATGCTCGACAATATCATTAAAAACTTAGAGATTTTTCTTGGATTCCTAATAACATCTTTCATTTTTGTTCATGCTAATGTAATGCTTTCAGTACTAAATCCTTTGGAACTAATGTATGATATGACCTTTAAATATCAGTCCCACATACCTCTTGATTACTTAGTTTGATGAGGTGTGATCACCTGACCCATTGGGTGAGCTGATCTCTTCTCCATTTGATGTGTTGCAATCATCCTTTTTCTTCCATGTCTTGTTCATTTCATTTTTGACATTTTCAACATATTCCTTGCCTTTGCCTTTATCAAACTCACAATTTGGTGCCTTTTACTTTGTTGGACAATATCTACTGATGTGACTAGTCTTCAAATAGCTAAAACATGTAGTTTGACTCAACCACCTCTTGTGGTCATCTCTAAAGTGTGTCCTAATACAATTCTCAAGAACATGTCCATATTCTTAACAATAATGACAACTATATCTTGTATTATAATCCCAGTTATAAGAGTTTCCATTGTTCCTTACCTTTGTTTGTCTATTTGATGACTACATGGGTTTGGATTTGCACTCAAAAGCTCTATGTCCATACTTCTAATAATTATAACAATATCCTTCAAATCTTTGTGTGTGTGTGGTCTTGGTTTTTCATTCATGTGCCTAATGGCCTTGTTTGTTACACTTATGATAGTGAACCATGTTCTTATGCTTGACATTTTGATTTGTAGTTCTACTCCTAGACACATTAACAGTATATCCTTTCTCACCACAATTATGACAAGTAGGTTTGGAATTCTTACCTTTGTTGCTCCTTTCTTCAGCACTTTTGGATGACTCTCCTTCTTCAGTACTTGTGTATCCTAGTTCAAATGTATCATCATTGGATCTAGGGGATCTCAATAATTGCTCAAAGTATTTGATGGCTTCATTTGGCTTATCAAAACTTTCAGCAAGTTCCTTTGCCCTTTTTAGGTCACTTTGCAATTGCTCATTTTGCAACTTCAGTGTTGTTATCTCAATGTCCTTGACATTTAGCTCATAGTTGGCATTCATCATTTGACTCAGTGTATCTAATTGCATGTTGGAAATCTTGGTTGGCTTTGATGATTTCTCTTCCAGTTTGTTGCTCAAAATTCTTTTGTCTTCTTCATTCATGGCTTTGTCTTCTATAGCTTTCTTCTTTGGTTCAGTCACCTCACATAGTAGTATGGCTTATGATTCTTGCTCTAACTTGAGATTTTTAATTTCTACAGCTTGGGCGCTGTTCTTTTCCATTAGATCTACAACTATTGCATCAAATTCATTGGAGTCTCTATTAGCAAATATCTTAGTAGTGTCCATCTCTTTATTGTGTATCATTCTCCTCAATAGAAATTTCCTTCGTTCTCTTCAAAAAATTCTTTACTTCTTCTTTTGCTTCATTCAGTTGATGTAGAATGAGTTGTATTTCAATTCCCTAATTCTCAATGATCTTTCCCATCTTGTAGACTTCCATTTTCAAGATCTTTCATGAAAGTTGCAGAGCTTCTTTTTGAGAGAACAAAGCTCTAATACCAATTGTTAGAATTACAATTAGGAAAGGTAAACTTTGGGGGGGGGGGGGGGGGGGGGGGTAGGGTAATCAGTAGTTTAAACTTTGACCCATAAAAACATTCACCATGCATCCATCTCATACATTCAATAAGTAAACTAAAATACCACATAAAACATGTACATCTAAATCATGTAAACTTATAAGAATTCACACACATATGCCACCAAAGATGATTACCCAAAAACCCTCCAATGAGAAGGTAAAACTAGGGTGGGCATGACACCCATAGATCTTCACTATTGTAATAATAAAATGTATCCAATGAAGGTTATAATATTTTGATCATGAGACACGATCTACCTTGTGTAAGGTTTGTCCTGTTAAAGGCTTACAAAGATTGTTAGGTCTCACCCTATTAAATGATTTCAACACGCTGTTAGAAGTGTGCCTTGCTAAAGGACTTCAACTCACAATTAAGTAAGCACCTTGTTAGAGGATTTCAATACAACCTATTAGGACTCTTCTGTTACGATATTTAACTGATACACCTACTAGAATGACTCAACATTGATCTTGTAGTTAGCACTTGGTTGCTTGATACACCTAATAGTACTAGAATGACTCTTTTGTGTATGCTCTTCTCTTTCTCTATTCTCCTTTAACTTATTCTGCAATGCAATCTCAGATCATAACTCCTTAGCCACCAGGAATGCTCTATTTGCACATGCAAACTTCTTTCTTCACTCCTTCATACAACTTCTCTGCTTTCTTAAAATTTTTAGGTTTGTCCTCCTTAAGAATACTTAGGTGACTTAGGGTTAGGTATGAATCAATGGTTGTGATTCATCCATTTTGTCGCTTAAACCTTCCCTTTACCTAATTGGCTGCATCTAATTGCATTGGGAATCCAACTTAAGATTCATCCTTATCTCCAAAATATCGTAATTCATCTTTAAGTCAGCTCAAAAATGGTTTACATAGTAGTTTGTGCCTTTACAAACAACTATGTCAAAACTGTCTTACTCAACATCTGAAGTCTCTGCTCGGCATATACTATCTTCTATACTATGACTTGCCATCTGTATCACTTGGCATTCACTGTTTTCTCAACTCCTGAATCACTTGACATACACTATCTACTTGACACTTGAGTGACTTGGCACATGATTGGCTTGGCACTCACTGTGAACTCGACATGCTCTATCATATACATGTTGTGCTTGGCATGTACTAATTGTTTCACATAAACTAAGTAAATGACTTAAATGTGCAAACACTCACTTGTCAAAACCACTATGAGATCAATACTAAAAGTATTGTTATGGTTATGATTCGTAATGAACCTTAGAAAGTACCTATAAGGGAGAATATCTCAAGAGTTGTTCCTAAAACAACTAAAGGATGAGAAATCCACATATACATGATATTCTTCTTGGCGATTTTAAAGTAATCCCATTAGAATCCAAGGTTTTCCATAATGTCTATAGGGTATGGGAGACTAGTAGAGATTAAATTGGCAAAGAAGTATCATGGGAGGAGTCTATTGTGGGTCATAGATCAATTTAGTGGAACTTGAAGCACAGGGGAAAATATTTAGCATTGTTACAAGGGTATCTGTGAAAAAGTGGAACTCTTTTGATATCAACACCTTTAATGATATTTTGAATAATAAATGTATGATGACATGGGAACACATTCAACAAGTGTACAATCTAATAGATAAGAACAAAAGAACATAGATTGTACTTATCAAAGCTATTAATCTCTCAGATATACCAATCAACATTATGAAGTATAATGAAGATTTTCAGAGTATTAAATAGAAGTGTAGACAACTAAAAATGGTTATCAACCCTAGGTCTCATTTTTAGTCATCTTTTGTATTCTTCATTTTTCTTATTCATTTTAAGTCATTTTGTTTTATCTTGAATTATTTTGATTTATTTATCGTTTTGGATTAAAGAACATAGATTGTACTTATCAAAGCTATTAATCTCTCAGATATGCCAGTCAATATTATGAAGTATAATGAAGATTGTCAGAGTATTAAATAGAAGTGTAGACACCTAAAAATGGTTATCAACCCCAAGTCTCATTTTTAGTCATCTTTTGTACTCTTCATTTTTCTTATTCATTTTACGTCATTTTGTTTTATCTTGAATTATTTTTATTTATTTATTGTTTTAGATTTTTCATATTTAATTAAATAATTATTTAATTGATTCTTAATGTTCTTTCTAGGGAATTAATTAATTACATCGATTTCTTAATGTCCTCTTTCTGCATAAATAAATTTCATTTATTTATGGTTTATGTTTTATTCATCTTCACATTATAAATGAGTTTCTATGTTTTATTTTATTATCTTATTTAAATATTATAATTTAAATGACCTTTAGATTTTTTTGGAGGGAAATATACAAATTTGTTTTATTATTAGACTTTTATTATTAAATCTTAACTCTTCCTTTCCTTTTAGTAGTCCATTTCATTTGTTGTGTGTTGGGTGGATATTTTGCAACTAACAATTTTGGGTAAAATTCAATCACAAAATCAGTAGACTAACCACAATGCATGAGACAGAGTTTCTCCTACCTTAAAGGGAAGGCTCCACCATTTCACCATTCCTTGGATCAACTCAAGGTAAGCAAGAAGTTGAGAGATTTGAAAGGGTATATGATAAATATTATTTCCTCTCAACTTTCTAGAAAGAATCCACTTACTTGCAAAGCGAGTAATGGGCAATATGAAACCTTGAACTACACTTTTATCTAGTTTTGTAAATGGTGACACTAATAAACTAACACTAACTCAAAGGCTAGCTAAAAGCATACTCGTTTGGCTCTAAGTCAGGTCTTAATCTACACTATAAGAATAGCCTTTACTATTGGGGCACAAAGACTTTCATAAGTAAAGTATTCTAACTATTTTTTGGATTAAGAAAGAGATATAAGCTACAATCAAAGCTCCTAGTCAATATATGTCCACAACTGCTCCTAGTCAAAGATTTGGGTTTGATTTCTTCCCAACTCTTTTCATACTCAATTATCAAGAATGCAAAAAATACGTGAAACAAAGATAACAAATGCAAATTACAGTCAAAGCTTCCAACTTCCACAAGTAACAATTTCACTCAATCAAATTCAACTTCCATTGTTTTTTTTATACTCATTTTTCTTTCTAAATAGTGCTACACAATCAAAGTTATGCTTACAAAATTTCTCCAAAGCTCTCCTGCATACAATAAAAGATGATTTTTACAATGAGAGGGCACTCCTTTATATAGGAGAAGGAGTTGAGAAAAATGAGAAAAAAGTGGGAGCAACTCAACCAACTTTGACCTAGTCTAACTAATCAGAGAAATTATTGGATTACAGGTCATTACACATGTAAATCATATTACATGTAATTATACAATACATCCTCTTCATCTACAAACTTAGAAACTAAAGAAGGAAGAAGACGGAAGAGAATTGAAACAATCCTAGCTATTGTTCTAAAGGGCCTTGTACTTGATGATGCAATCCCATATGATAACAAGATCGGGAGTTCCTGTATTTGTGCCATTGCATTCACCTTGATAATCATGGTGTTGCATCTTTTGATAGCCTCTGACTCTCTTTGATGAATTGTCCATTGTCATTTGAACACTTGATGTTATCAAGCTTTTTCTTGTTCAATTGTCATGAATTACCCTTTGTAGATCAACACAAATTGGAGTCTTTGACACTTTGAAGACCTTCTCAATGGTGTATGAATGTAAAATCGAAGCAACTATACACCAACACCTTTCATTTTTTTTGAAGCAAAGTGCTTGGCACATTCCCACACGAACTCCGGTTCTCAAACAACCATTGAAAAAATGAAGATAAAAAATGAATTACTGCTTCTTTGATTTGAAGTACACCTTGTTTATTGGACGTCTTCATTCCTTATCGAAATCTTGTCATATCTTGACTTGCTGCAACATGTAAGTTTCAATGGGATTGAATCCATCATTGGAAGATATGGATTCTGACTCCATGAGAATATTGGCAAAATGGATCTTTGAGGCACAGTATGTTCAAAGTATTGATTTGATACTCATGGAACATATGCAATGAATTGGATGTGATATGGAAAGTACATGCAAAGGACTGAAATGGGACTTAGGAAGATGGATGGCATGTAAATATCCATGGGAAAAGGATGAGTTCTTATAAAGATGCCTTGAGGAATGAAGGCTAAGCACATGGGAATACATGCAAATGATAACTTTTGACTTTAAAAGTGTGACCTTTAGTAAAAAATGGGTTCTCAAGATGCAATTACATGCCATGTGAATTACATGTAAAATGAACATGCATTTAGGTTCGAAAGATAGAAATGCATGTAAATGGGAACAAAGGATGAAATTGTATGTAAATGCAGATGGAGGGTGAGTTTACATATAATTGCATATGGAGAATGATATACAATGGCCTATGACATGTAATGATGAAAGTGGAATGAAACGGTGCACTTGCATGAAAAGATGAAATGGTGAAGTGAAGTGAAACAGGCTCAAGGTCTTGGGAAAGAACTTGCAACTTCTTACAAAAGAAGAAAAATGAGAAAGTAGGCAAACAAACAATGAAAACAAGCACAAATCAAACATGTCAAGAAGGAAGTTACTTTAAAGCACAAATTCAAATTTGGAGTTTGGGAAAAATCCAAGTCGAAAATGAGAGTTTTCATCGTATTTAAATGCAAAATACACTTTTAATGGCATATATATAAAAAATTGTGCGACATCAAGCTAAAACATACATGAAAATAGCAAGATAAGAATGAATTAATGAGTAAGATAGAAAATGTCCACTTACTTGGAGGTTAATGAGCCAAAATGAAGGAGAAAGAAGCTCCAACTTTGAAAAGTTCCCAAAACAAACTTTGACCTTTTCAACCTTACAATAATGAATTCAAAATGAGCAATGAAGAATATGGATGCCAAAAATGTGCTAAAAACCATTAAAAAAATAAATTTTTTTTGCCCCAAAATGTGTTCTTGGATGTTTTTAAGAAAAAACTTGTTCTTGGAATAGATGGAGATGAGTCGTTTTTGTCATTTGAGGGCAAAAATGTGATCTTAACATGAACCAACATAGATCAAAAGGCCCAAATGATTCTTCTTGGGTCCAAAACGTGATTAAAAAATGTATCTCAAATGGACGTTTTTAGCTAAAATTGTGGTTTCAAATCTTCATAAAATGCAATGCTTTCTTCATGGATTTGGACACCAAATGCATGGGAATGCATTCAAATGCAAAAATGACTATAAGTTGAAGAATTCCTTGATTTGAAATTGATGGATTTGGATATTTCAACCAAAATTGTGTTCTTGAGGAGCAAATGCATGATGTTTTCCTTCTATCTTCAAAATTGGGTTCATATGCATGCATCCAAAGGCAAATGGCACTTTGGGTTGAGACTGCATGTTTTAAAACACATCAAATGGTGTCTGTAATGCAAATCACACTCTTAGAGTGCATTTGCATGTTTTTAAAAACATGTATTTTGGACTCCACGTGCAAATTGCACTCTTGGGAGTGCATTACATGTTTTAAAAATGTGTTCAAAAATGGCCTTTAGTGCAAAATTGTGGTCTCTAGAGACATTTGCATATTTACATGCAAATGGGTTGAAAGACTTGTTTTGCACAACTTAAGTCATGAAAGAAGCACATGTTTATTTAATTTTTGAAGAAATATTACTTAACTGGGTCACAAACAATATTTACACTATATATTAATATATAGTGTGCAAATATCATTCAAAAAGCAATACTTACTAAGATGTTTTAAATTAAAACACTAAAATTAAATTAAAATTATATAGTTAATATAGTCACTTAAGTGAAAATTTTAAAAACAACTCAACTTAAAAATATAACATAAAGTGTTCTATAGTTTCTTTAAGTGAAAAATTAAAATGATAAAGTAACTTAAAAACATAACATAAAGTGAAGTTATGTTATATTTTTCAAAAAGTGAATGTTAACTTTAAAATATAACATGATATTTTAAATTGTGTAGTTGCCCTTGAAGAGTCCACTTTTTGGACATTAAAATGGTCATATATTTTGATTGCCAACTCCAATTAAGCCCTAAGATAGATTGAATCGAAGGGAAAACCAAAAGTAATGATTTGAATAAAACCAAAAGACCAAAAGCTAACAAACACATACTCAAAATATGAAAAAGGATGATGAAGGCTTCAAAAATCAAGCATAGGCTTGACAAACAGAAAAAACTAAAAGACTAGATGAGAGTCTTCAGTAAAAGAGTTCATTACACAAATTGGAGTTGATTGGTTAATCAATGTTATCCAATTGGATAATGAATTAAACTCAGAGAAATGCAAAACTAAGTTGAAAAAGTTTTGTATTGTTATCTACATTTTGTGGTGAAAAAATGCAAGACAACATTGTGTCTATTTGTTTTCAAGCATAATTTCTATTTAATGACCTTCGTCATCCATTTCTTTTGTGTCCATTCATTTTCAAGTGTATTTTCTATGTGATGACCACCTTCATCTATTTTTGTTTAACCACATTTCGAGTATCCTCGTGTTGTTATTTCATTTTTACACTTATTTTTCAAATTCATATAAGTGTATTTGTCTATAAAACAACATCAAATTGAAGAGAAAGAAGAACAATGAAGCACAATAAAGAATTTGCAAGATTTTTATTTACATGTTTACATTATTTTATGTAGATCTAATTTTAAAAGCTTCATTGAGTGATTGGGATACTTTGAATATGATTCTTATGCTTTTTGTAATTGAAGCTTTCATATTAAAAAACGGACCGATTTCTCTATCTACAAGAAGGATGATGCCCCCTCCTAAGGTTTAAAGCAAGCCACGTATGCAAATTAATAACCTATTGTTCTAGTATGTATGATCATTCAAATAAAGTCTGAAACGTTAATTTAGACTATAATATACAATCTACTCTTGGTCTAATAAATCAAAACCTAATTATTTTTCTTTTAGATGGCAATAAAGTTCCAAAAATTGGCCTTGATTGGTCATAAGGTTCCTCACTTAATTTGTGGCTATGTTGAGGATGTTCCCCACAAATTTTTTATTGTCCATTTGTTGTCAAGGTTTGGAATTATTCATGGGTAACGACATGGATTAGAATGTTGAGTATCATGTGGTTATGTTTGAATGTTTGTTTGGGTCTACTAATGGGTTAAGTAAAATTTGCAATTTCTTTTGGATGTTTTTATCTACTAAGATTTTTTTTTAATGGGAAAAAAGGAAAAAATATTGCTAACAAGGAAAGTAATGAGTCCTTATTGAGTCTTTTAACAAGCTCACGATTATTTTCAATGTTGAATAGGTTACTCTTACATTGGAGTTGCTAGCAAAAATAATCATGTAAATGGTTGAGGGAGGATCCTATCCAATAACCTAGGATGACATTAAAGAAGAAAACTATTAATTGCAAGACTTTAGGCAAGTTATAAAATAAAATAAGGGTGAATTTATGGATTTCTAGAATTAGTGCCTCAAAGAACATGAATGGGAAAAGAAAAGAGATGAAGCCATAAGATTTATGGAGGAAACACACCAAAACTTCAACACTTCTCACTAGGAGAGGATGTCTTTTCCAACTGGAGCACTTAGGGGGTGGGACTCCTTCAAAATCAATTGCAACAAACCAAAAAGTAGAGAATCGTGATAAGGGAATAGGAAAAGAGATTGTTGAAGATGACAAACAAGCATGAGACAATGAAGAAAAGGAAGGGAATCAAAATGATTGATACATGTTTAGATGGTTTGTGTTTGCCAAAAGATATTGCTTAGATATATTATGTACTATTGATAATACTTGAGACTACTATATCCTCGTAATTGTTTCTTTTTTGACTAATATGTTTGACAATGTAATTAAATGACTAACTAGGTCACCTTATTGTTACAAGCTAGGGTTGTTGTTGCACCATAAGATCAACCTACTAATGCCCAATACAACCAGTAGACTTATAGAACACGAGGCGATTAGAGTCATGTCACGAATCCCAAAGAGGAACGTTGGTAGTTAGTCTAACAATCCCCCCTCTCAACATTTTCTGAGGAGATTCAAACTTGTGACCAAGCTCTGATACCACTTGTTACAAGCTAAGGTTGTCGTTGCACCAAAAGAGTGACCTGTCAATGTCTGATATAATCACTAGACTTATAAAGAATAAGGGACAGTTAAGCCATGTTACAAATCCCAAAGCAGAATGTTTGCAATTTGTCCAACACTTATGTATGCAATTATACCTTTATTAAATTACACCAACCTCACTAACTAGCAACAGGCAATCCCCATCCCGGCCTTGATGATGTAGTAGAATAGACCAACCTCACTAACAACTAGACTAGAACCTTCATCATAGCCCCCATGATCCAAACAATGACATTGACATTAGACTAATCATGACATCATCATTAGACTAAAAAAATCCTAGGGCAAGATTTCCAATCACATCATCATCATCACAGGGAGACATGAGGAAATGATGGGAAGCCAAGGCCTCAATAATGGCACTATCATGAGCAATAGTGATGAGCACCAATGACCACCAAAGGAGCATCCACAACCATAATACAAGTAGACAAAAACTGTTTAGCACATGCAAAATAATAGCAATGAGCTATAGCTCCATTTGAATATTTCATAATTACATAACGATGATTTTTTTTTTACTTCATAATTTATTTATTTTGAGTCTAAATATTTATTTTTAGTCTAAATATTTATTTTTTGTGTTGGCTAAGAATGTATGTGCTTTAAAATCTATTATCATACTATGTTTATACACACTACAAAGTTGGAGTAAAATGTAAGTGTGAAATTAGTGTAACTATATAGTTTTCCATTTAGTTTAGTGTGCACCTAGTTGAACTGCATTAATACAATAACATATTGAAGAGCAACATATTCTTGTATTAAGCCTTTCTATGGATTGATTCTTATTAAGATTTATTGCACTTGTATTTCCGCCATTTATCCATACTATCACCATTTATATATCATTATTACATATCCATATGCACTTACTTTTACATATTTACTCTACCTCAAAATTTTCATTTTACCATAAGATTCATTTTAAAGTGATATAGAATTGATTTGAAATTGAAATTGTGAAAGCGTGTCGGACACATATTAGTGCAACTTTTTACTATGTTACTATATTTAAAGATATTCAATGTGCAATTAATTTCACATGGAGAAATATTAGAGCACACTCAAATTTATAGAGAACATAATGAATCAAATCTGCATTATTGTATAGGTGATCTATGTGCATGTGTATATTTTATCATGCATTACCATTGATCTAATCAACAACAAAATGTTTCACCGTCGCAAAACATGTGGGGAAATTTAGCTCTCTAGAAGATGAAGGCAAACATGACTTTAAGCACAAATTTTATCAAATCAATCACATGCACCACAGATCAAGTCCGTTTCATATTAACTTCATTACACTAGAGATACAATTCGTAGCAGTAAAAAATGAACTATAAGATTTCTAAAGAAATGACATATAACTTTTCACAATTTATAATGTTCTTCGTTTGTTATTCTTGAATTTAATGTATTGGAATTTTACATCAATGTTTTGGAGAGACTTATCCTCATAAACTTGCTGCTTCATTGGCATAGAAAACACATTCTCCTGCACACAAGATGAGTAGACGAGGCAATATCTCCAATCATATTCCAAGATCATATGGCAAGACTACAAGTCATTCACTCGGACATTTAAGTAAACATAAATAAGAACCCGTTAATAAAGCAGTGGGTTACACATAAATTTATAATGGTGTACTTATTTTCTAGGCCCCGCCATACTCCACACGCTCTTAAACCTTTTTCTAAGATTAAGCATTAGAGCCGAACCAAGTAAAGGCCATGCCGTTATGAGGGCCATGTAGGCAAGAAGCCATATTGACCACCTTTGTGATCGAGAAAGATGCATCATTCGTTTTGCTATAGAGATTGTTGACTTTGCTTTATCATCTCCACCTCTTTGTTTCTGAACAGAATCTTTGCTTGATGAACCACTTTCAGCTTTTGAGCATCCTTCAGTATTACCAGTACTTGTATATACAGGCTCTTCGGATGCTCCAGATTGAGGAAAAACATTGCTCTGGGGAGATCTTGCTACAGCAGTTGACATAGCTTCATCTTTTGAAGAAGCCTGCATCTAAAGATAGAAAAAGAGAAGAAATAAATATAACAGACTAATGTCTGCAAGTGACCAAAGTAGGTCAGTGAGACTTCATTAATTTTACAAAGAGGATGGGAAACATCCTCATTGTATGCATTTATCTTTTCTAAAATGCAAACTTAGTTTCATTTATCTCAAGTCCAAATAGTCTAAATAATTTTAAAGCAGAAAAATATACAAAAAATTATAAAGAATGTCTCCCAGCCTAACATGTCTATTAAACAGAAGAACTAGGATTTAAGATGATCAAAATGAGACCTGTTCTAAAAGCTGTTGCAGAGCTGATTGAAGAGCAATATACTCCTTGCCATCTTTCATACATATCTTGAATATAGGCCCTCTCTCCTCATCCGAATGTTTCTGATCAGACTTTTCTTTGTTGCTTCCCTTCACAAGTTTTGATTCTTCTTTGTTGCTGCCTTTTCCAATTTTTGATTCTTCTTCATTGCTGGAGTTTGAAAGATTGGATTCATTACCAGATTGACAAGTATCCAATCTGATATGCATTTTTATGTCATCCTGAACCAATATTTTGGTGGGCATTGCTTCGCCATCTTTTTGGGACTGCATAAAACTACTATCATGTGTACTAACCATCCCGTCATGTGTGACATTCAAATAAGGGCCCTCGCCAATAGGGGATGAAATTTTTGAGAGTAGATCAGAACTCTGTAAAACAGAAAACAGTTACATTTATCAATGGTATAATATTTTGGAGGTCTTGCTCTTAAATAAGAAACTGAAATCAATGAAACCTTTAGATTTTCATGGAGTAAAAAATTGAGTTATTTTAGATGGAGACAATTTTATTCTAACCAAATGAAATCAAATTTTGAGAAATCCAAGTTGCTTCAGTTTAGCCCACAAAATGCCAGCAATTCACCCAAAACTTGGAAAAATCAAGAATTCCAGAGGACAGATTGCAAGAATGTTAAGTATTTAACCTGACAATATACAGGTCTGAAAGTGCAGATTGCACTAGACCTTCTTACCTTAAATATAATTGGTGTTTCCTTGAATGATATAACCTTCTAGAAAGCTGGCAACTTCTTAGAAACTGTTTGGTATTGGTTAACTAATCTAACACACTTTGTTAGTTAGCATAAGTTATAACATGCCTTACTAATCGCCAATTTCTAGATAATATTTTATTTGTTAAGTTAGGAAGGGACATGTCCCTTTGAGGGACAAATCCTTTAGCATCAATATTTAAGGAGTTTATTGGTGCAGTTAGAGAACACACAGAAACAATTAAGTCTGCTCTTCTAAGCACCAATATCCTGCGATTAAGATCATAAGATACTCTCATTTAAAAGGTGTGTGTGTGTGTGTGTGTGTGTGTGTGTGTGTGTGTGTGTGTGTGTGTGAACTTCTTCAATAATCAGATTATTAGAAGACCATTCTCAACTTCCAAGTACTGAAGTAAAAGTCTGATATAAAAAGATACAGAATTTGCAGAATCTTTACATGGTATCAGAGCTCTGGTAGTCAAACCTAGGCTCTACAAAATTCAATTATTAGACTCTATATATATCTAGCAACTATCTTCTATCTTCAATGGCATACACAATCAGACCCGAGGACAGGTTTGATGGGAAAGAGCACTTTGATTCCTGGAAATTCAGAATCATGATGATTCTTGAAGAGAACGATGTAAAACAATTTGTTGATGGAGCATCCAAACAACCTCCAATTGAACCTCACAAATCTATCTGGAGCAGAGGAAATAGAAAAGCTATTCAAATCATCTTGGATGGAGTTAAAAATGATATCATACCTATGCTTACAAAACATCAAACTGTCTTTGATATGATGAATGCATTATGAAATGCATATGAAGTAAACAATGCAACTAGGGTTCTCGCACTAAAAAGGCAACTGAATCACATTCATATAAAAAAATGAGAATCGATAAATTCTTACTTCAAAAGAGTTGGCATTAGAGATGAACTATCAAGTATAGGAACCACTATTAGTGACATAGAATTAACACTTATGGCTATAGATGGATTGCCAGATTCATGGGAGACATTTGCACAAGGAATAAGTACCAGAGATAATCTTTTGGACTTTAACAGACTCAAGAATGATTGTCTTCAAGAGGAATCTAGAAAACTAAAGAAAGGAGGGAAACCGAAAGTAGAAGATGAAGAACTTCATGTTCTTAATAAGGCAAGAAGAAGCATTTCAAGAAGAAAAAGGGAAATCAAAATAATGAAAAACCCAAGAAAGATCTACCTAAAATAAAGTGTTTCAAATGTGAAAAATTTGGACACTATAAATCTAATTGTTCTGAAAATTCCAAACAACAAGCAAATTGTACAAATGTCATTAGAGAAGAAGATACTTATGATCCTAAGAACCGTGTTTTGTATTCCTCACTATCAAATGAAATTTCAAATAAAACATGGGTAATTGATAGTGAATTTTCTAGACATATAACGGGATACAAAGAAACACTAGACTCTTTATCAGAGAAGGTTAACGGTGAAGTTACCATTGGTGATAATTCAACACACTCCGTTGAAGGAATTGGAAATTGTACTTTGAAACTAAAATAAGGAAACTCTCTTCTTCTTAAAGGTGTACTCTATGTACCAAGAATTAAAAGAAACCTAATCTCAATTACAACACTTGAAGATGATGGGCACAATGTTGCATCCGTGGATGGCAAAGTATTAACTTGGGCAAAGAACTCCTCCATCAAGAAAGCAAAGTTAATTGCTTAGAGAAAAGGATATTTATATGAATTGAATACAGAATCTAGTCGATCTATTCAAACCCTAGTTCATGAAGCTGCAGATATAAATGAAATATGGCACAAAAGATTAGGGCATCTAAATTTCAAAACTTTATCAACTATGGATAAGATGGTTACTGGATTACCTAAACTAAATAAAGACCACCCAAGTATTTGCAAAGGGTGTGCTCGGGGTAAGAACACCAGAAGTCCCTTTCATGATAGTACTAGGAAAACAAATAATGTACTAGAATTAATTCATTTAGATTTATGTGGACCTATGTCTGTTCCTTCTCTTAGAGGATTCTGGTATTATATATTGTTCATAGATGACTTCTTTAGGAAAACATGGATATACTTTTTATAATGCAAGGAATCAGAAGAAATCCTACAAAGATTTAAAGAATTCAAAACATTAATTGAAAACTTTTTAGGGCATAAAATTAAAACCCTTAGAACTGATAACGGAAGAGAATATACCTCAGACTTGTTTAAAAGGTTTTGTAAAAAAATCAAGGATTAAGGAGTACATTGTTCTTTATAATCCAGAACAAAATGGGGCGGCAAAAAGAAAGAATAGGAGAATTATAGAAACTGCTAGAGCTATGATTTTTTACCAAAATCTAGAATATTATCTTTGCGCAGAAGCCTCTTGTACTGTTGTATATATTCAAAATAGAAGCCCTTACTCCTATCTTAAAGATAAAACTCCTAAAGAAGTATTTACTAAAGTAAAACCCAATATAAGTCATCTTAGAATTTTTGGGTGTCCAATATATATCCATGTTCCAAAAGAAAAGAGAACCAAGTTAGAACCCTCTAGGAGGAAAGGTTATTTTGTAAGGTATACTGAAACATCTAAGGCATATAGGATTTTCACACCTGGACAAAAAAGTATTGAACTTAGTAGGGATGTAATCTTTGAAGAAGATCTTGCAATCAAAAAAGCCATAAGTTCTAATGAACCTTCTCCTTTATCTAGTTCTAAAAGAAATAGTGAATCTGGGTCCCAGTGGGAGAACTTAGAAGAAATCGAAGATGAAATTCAAAATATGAACCTTGAAGAAAATGCAAAGAAAAGACCACTTTGGGCCATTAAAACAGTTGAAGTAGCTTAAGACTTTGCTACACCTTTCGAAATAGTCAGAGAAAGCAAAAGGCCTAAAAGATTATCTAGTTATATAGAGAACATGAGTAATTTATCCAAAATAGAAGAATACCAATCTATTATGAAAAATGATGTTGGGGAAATTGTTCCAAGACCTAAAGGAAAATCTGTTGTTTCTTCCGAGTGGATATTTAAAATAAAGCATGTTGCTGATGGTAGTATTGAGAAGCATAGTTGGTATAATCGCCAAATAACTAGCGAGTTTCTACTAATCGCTGAGTTTTTGGGATTGGCAAGTTTTTCACAGATTTAATTGTGACTTGGCTACAAAAAAAATTGCAGTTTTTGTGGAAAAATCGCCAATTAATCACCAAGTTTTTGCAAAAAATCAGCAAGTTTTTCAAAAAAAACTCTTTTTTAAATTTTATTTTTTTATATTTAATTTTATTTTTTGGTTAAAAACAAAAGGCAAAAAGCCTATATATATTATGTAGAATAGAGAGTTACAATATGCTAGTAGAGCTAGGAAGAGGAAGATGTGATTGTAATGATGTTTTTATTTCCAGTTTGACACAAACTATTTACTATTATGCTTCCCGCCATTAGTATTCCGCATGAAAATGTGATTTTGTACCCACTATGCATTTATATATATCTAAACTCCTGCTTGTTTCTTTTGTGTTCTCTATAATGAACTCATTAGATGCATCTTCTCATTGAAATTTGCAAAAAAATGTATTTTGAATTAAATTTTAGCGATTTTTTTAGGTTCTCGAGTTTTCCCAATTTTTTTTTTAAAATGGCCGAGTTTTTCTTGATTAAACTTTTGGGGGGCTTGGCGAGTTTTCCAACTATGTTGAGAAGTATAAAGTCAGATTTGTAGCCAGAGGATTTTCTTAGAAAGAAGGGATTCATTATGAAGAAACCTTTGCTCCTATTGCCAGATATACCTCCGTAAGAGTAGTCTTAGCAATTGTTGCATCAAAGGGATGGTAGGTACATTAGATGGATGTAAAAACAACATTTCTAAATGAAAAAATTTCAGAAGAAGTATATCCGGAGCAACTTGAAGGATTTGAAACTCATGATCCTAACACTTTTGTTTGCAAGCTCAAAAAATCTCTCTATGGGCTTAAACAGGCTCCCAGGGCCTGGTATGAAAGAATTGATAAGTATCTCATTGGCTTAGGATTCTCCAAGAATGAAGCCGATCCCAATTTATGTTATAAAAGAGATAAAAATGATATGGTAGTTCTAATACTGTATGTTGATGACTTACTAATAACAAGTGATGATCATCTCATAGATCAGTGCAAGAAAGATCTAATTAAAGAATTCGAGATGAAAGATTTGGGACTCCATTACTTCCTAGGACTAGAAGTATGACAAAATTCTAATAGTATCATACTTAATCAAGGGAAGTATACATCAGATATTTTAAAGAGATTTGGAATGTAGAATTGCAAACCTATGTCTTCTCCAATGGAGACTAATCTACATAAACTTAAGGAAGCGGCAGCAGAATCACCTTCCATAGATTCTACTCTCTACAAACAGATGATTGGGTCCCTTATGTACTTTGTAAATACAAGACCAAATATTTGCTATGCAGTTAATGCCTTAAGTCAGTTTAGTGTGAACCAAAGGAGATTCACCTAGTTGCGGTTAAACACATCATGAGATACTTACAAGGCACTCTTAATTTTGGACTCAAATACGAGAAAGTTGACTTAGACTTACACGGATTCATTGAATCAGATTGGGGTGGAAGTGTTAAAGATAGAAAAAGTACTTTAGGATATTGTTTTAGTGTAGGATTAGCAATGATATCTTGGAGATGCAGAAAGTAGTCTTCAGTAGCTCAGAGCTCCACGGAAGCCGAATACATTGCAGGAGCAATGGCCTCTCAAGAAGTAGTCTGGCTGAGGAAGTTACTTGTGGGATTATTTGGGCAAGCCATGAATCCTACGATTATTCATTGTGATAATCAAAGTTCCATCAAGCTCTCAGTGAATCCAGTTTTCCATGACAGGTCTAAGCATATTGAAATTCCTTACCATTATGAGAGATATGGTAGACAGGAATTCTATAAAATTGGAATACATTTGCACTACAAATCAGACAGCAGACATACTCACCAAACCTCTATCTAGAGTGAAGATAGAACACTCCAGGAGGAGACTTGGTATGGTTGAGTTGTAATCCATTTGTATTTTTTTTATTATTAATAAAATAATTTTATTTTGTCAGGCTATTGACTGTTATGGGCTCCACCATTTGTATTCATTATTTAAAGAGGTGATGATCTCTGAAATAATGAAAACTTGTATAAAAGGCATTATGAGAGATGACGATCTCTTAGATAACGTACTAAACAGTAGAGTTTTACAGTAAGATCTAGATGAGTTTTAGATCGCATTGTGATGTTGACATTATTATGTTCATGAGTCACAAATTGGATAAAGGAAGAATCTTAGTATTCTCCGAGTTTATCCTGTATTCTGGTAGATCTTAAACTCAGGATCTTGTTGTGATATAGAAATACCAGTTTCTATGAATCACAACTTGGATAAATGAAGAGATTACTCTTCAGATTTGTCCTGTATATTATCACTAGTAGCAGTGATTTGTCATATCACATGTTTAGTAATATGACATTGTATCATGTGTTCTATGATAACACATACTAAGAAGATTCAAACAAATATAGAGTATTAATTCTTGCTTATTCATCTGTATTGATGTTGCTAGATATAATATCTCTCTGTATGATTATCAGGTTAAGGGGGAATGTTAAGTATTTAACTTGACAATATACAGGTCTGAAAGTGCAGATCACACTAGACCTTCTTACCTTAAATATAATTGGTGTTTCCTTGAATGATATAACCTTCTCGAAAGCCGACGACTTCTTAGAAACTGTTTGGTATTGGTTAACTAATCTAACACACTTTGTTAGTTAGCATAAGTTAGAACATGCCTTACTAATTGCCGATTTCTAGATAGGATTTTATTTGTTAAGTTAGGAAGGGACATGTCCCTTTGAGGGACAAATCCTTTAGCACCAATATTTAAGGAGGTTATTGGTGTAGTTAGAGAACACACAGAAACAATTAAGTTTGCTCTTCTAAGCACCAATATCCTGCGATTAAGATCAGAAGATACTCTCATTTAAAAGATATGTGTGTGTGTCAACTTCTTCAATAATCAGATTATTAGAAGACCATTCTCAGCTTCCAAGTACTGAAGTAAAAGTCTGATATAAAAGGATACAGAATTTGCAGAATCTTTACAAAGAATTCCTAAACGAGGAAAAAGAAGGTTATCAATTTTTATTGTACAATGACAAATAAGGGGTCCAACACACAAGATCATTAAATAAGTACTCTTATCTTTGCTGGAGAATCTAAAATACGGGATAAAAGAAAGGAGAAATTGAAACCATCTGGATTATGTTTTAGATTTGAATTATGGTACAGATCCAATTGAGGATCCTGTTGGTTTAGGTGTATCAAAATTTGTTGTTATTGCTGATGCAAAGATCAAGTTGACTCCAGTGAGTACTCCCACTAGATCAAGCCTGAACAAGTAATTCCATTTGCACAAAAAAGGGCAGACAAATTCATATTACAATTTTGTCTTTTTGATTGGAATCACTACATAACATTTATTCACAGCTTGATTATTTTGTTTTGGAGCGAATGGTAAATGTCCAAGATAAAGACTTAATATTAGATTTGAATTATGGTACAGATCCAGTTGAGGATCCTGTTGATTTAGGTATTTCAAAATTTGTTGTTATTACTGATGCAAAGATCAAGTTGACTCCAGTGAGGACTCCCACTAGATCAAGCCTGAATGAGTAATTCCATTTGCACAAAAAAGGGCTGATAAATTCACATTACAATTGTCTTTTTAATTGGAATTGCTACATAACATTTATTCACAACTTGATTATTTTGATTTTGGAGCAAATGGTAGACCACAACAAAATTAGTGTAAGAATTTTACTCCCAAGTCCCTACAGAAAATGAAAAACCAGCTAACCTGTACAACTACAAAACATTTACTAGCAGATTCATTCTAGATGCTACCCTCTATCACATAAATTCAACCATACACCACAAGTTAAATGCATATAAAGTAATATCTATATCTAATAATACCAGAAAATGTCATGTCCCCTTTGTAAGCCTTAGTTATCAAAAGACTTTTAGACTACTATTTTATTTTCCAGTCTACTAAGGTGAAGTAAGGAAATAATTTAATGATATGACTTATAGGTTGTTCTAAAAAAATTATGTTTCATTTATAAAAAATAATATTGTTTTTTGTTTAAAAAAATATTTTAAAAGAATTATTAAGGTGTCATTATGACTGTGGTCCAAAACCATTATTTATTAAAACAAGCTGTTTAGACACCTTTTAAATTAATTTTTGAAGTGAAAAGTAAAAAATATAACATGATCCCCTCAAGTGCCTATATAAGGATTTGTGCATTGAAGAAGGTTAACATTTTATAAGATCTCCATGTCTCTTGATATTAAACATATGTTCATTTTTCTGTCTAGAAACAAAAATTTATTTGACAAATGGATTCAAGAATAAAAACCCTCATATTCAATGTGAATGATTCCATTTAGAAATTGCCAATATGCTAAACAGCTATAAAGTTCCTAAGTTACCGGTACTTCAGAAATTTACTTCAAATGCTGGTACGATACGTTGGAAAATCGCTGTGGAATCTGATAGGGTTCGAGTTTTCCAAGTTTGCAACCTCTATCCAAAAGTTTTTATCCTGATGTGGTGATCTGACTTCGAATCTGAGTATTGACATGGCATTTTTTTTTTGTTTTCTGACGAATTTGAGGGTGATGTGTTTTTTTAAAACCCTTTTTAACATTCAAAATCTCACAACTAAAGCTCCATGTCTTTCCTTTCTATATGCTGCAAGCAGAAACCCTCCCAAATGCAGACAGAAATGTCTGCAGAGGTAGCTGTTTCAATCCACTGCAGACGATCGTCTTCTGATCAACCTGCGTTTATATTAATAAATTCCAACTGATTCGAAGTGCAGACATTCGCCTTGTTTAAATCTGTGTACGGAAGCTACGAATGATTTTTTTTTAATAGAAGTTCTTAGACTAATAAAGTTTTAAATTGCTTTCGGTACTGGGGATTTTTAGGACGATTTAAGATTTTCTAAAATTTATTTTAAATATTTAACTTTCAAACACTTACAATCATTAGGAAAGGAAGATGTTAGGGGAATATTTAGAATGATCTAGGATAATAATTAAACTTCAAAATAGTATTAAACTTTAAAATATGATAATAGTATTAACCTTTAAAATACTAAATACATTTATAATAGTAAATTGTATATAATATAATAAGTTGTTAAAGTTTCTTAAACATTTAAAAATTAAATTGCAAGTTTTTTAATGCACAGATGTTATAATATTTAATTATTATATACTTTTCTAATTTATTGCTTAATATTGTATTGTTTAATATTAATATGTTGTTTTAACTTGTTGGCTTTTGTAGATAACATAATGGCTAATATTCTACTTTTTAGGCCGTAAACATCTACTTTTCAGGCCAAAGGAAGATAATTATGTTTGTTATCAAACTAACTAATGTTTTGTTTAGTTTCATACTTAAAACTTTATTACCCAAGGGAGATATCGATCATGCCTTTATACAAGGAGCAAGTACTAATAGGCCTTTCATGCTAGAACAGATCTGAATGATCTTGTGCAATCAGATTAGTATAATATCAAAGTTACAGATTTAACACTCCCTCTTAACTCGATAATAATACTGAGAGATAACATATCTAGCATCATCAATTACGATGAATAAGCATAAAATGATACTCTATATCTATCTGAATCTTTTTAGCATGTGTTATCATCGAACACGTGATATTATGTCATATTACTATACCTGTGATATGACATATCACTGATACTAGTGATAACAATATTGAACAGAATACAATATACAGGATAATCATCTGGAGAATAATTAAATTCTTCATTTATCCAAGTTGTGATTCATAGATACTGACATTCCTATATCACAACATGATCCTGAGTTGAGATCTGCCAGAACACAGGATAAACTTCGGAGAATAATTAAATTCTTCTTTTATCCAAATTCTGACTCATAGGCATAACAATGTCTACATCACAATGTGATCTTGAACTCATCTAGATCTGACAGTAGATCTCTACTGTCTAGCACATTATCTAAGAGATCGTAATCTCTCATAATGTTTTTCATACAAGTGTTCATTATTTCAGAGATCGTCACCTCTAAAATAATGAATACAAATGGTGGAGCCCATAATAGTCAATAGCCTAACAAAAACTATTTTATTAATAATTTAAAGAATACAAATGAATTACAATTCAACCATACCAAGTCTTTTCCTGAAGTGATCTATCTTCACTAGAGAGAGAGGTTTGGTGATAATATCTGTTGTCTGATTTGCAATGCAAATGTATTCTAATTTTACAGTATTCCTATCTACCATATCTCTTACATAATGGTAAGGAATTTCGATATGTTTAGACCTGTCATGAAAAACTGGATTCACAGAATGCTTGATTGAACTCTGATTATCATAATGAATAATTGTAGGATTCATGGCTTGACCAAATAATCCCACAAGTAACTTTCGAAGCCGAACTGCTTCCCGAGAGGCCATTGTTGCTGCAATGTATTTGGCTTCTGTGAAACTTTGTGCTATTGAAGATTGCTTTCTACATATCCATGATATCATTGCTGTGCCTAAACTGAAACAAAATCTTGAAGTGTTTTTCCTGCCAGTAAGACTTCCAGCCCAATCTGAGTATGTGTATCCATGTAGATCCAATTCAACTTTCTTATACTTCAGCCCAAAGTTAAGAGTGCCTTGTAAGTATCTCATGATGTGTTTGACTGCAACTAGGTGAACCTCCTTTGGCTCACACATAAACTGACTTAATGAATTAACAACATAGCAAATGTCAGGTCTTGTATTTACCAAGTACATAAGGGACTCAATCATCTGTCTATAAAGAATAGAATCTATAGAAGGTGATTCTGCTACTGCTTCCTTAAGTTTATGTAAATTAGTCTCTATGGGAGAAGACATAGACCTGCAATTCCACATTCCAAATCTCTTCAAGATGTCTAATGTATACTTTCCTTGATTGAGTATGATGTTATTAGAATTCTGCCATACTTCCAATCCTAGGAAGTAATGAAGGAGTCCTAAATCTTTCATCTCAATTCTCTAATTGGATCTTTCTTGCATTGATCTATAAGATGATCATCACCTGTTATTAGTAAATCATCAACATACAGTATCAAAATTACCATATCATCTTTATCCCTTTTATAATATAGGTTTGGATCAGCTTCATTTTTGGAGAATCCTAAGCTAGTGAGATACTTATCAATTCTTTCATACCATGCCCTTGGAGCCTATTTAAGGCCATAGAGAGCTTTCTTGAGCAAGCAAACAAAATTTTTAGGGTTATAAGATTCAAAACCTCCAGGTTGCTCCAAATATACCTCTTCTGTAATCTTTTCGTTCAGAAATGTTATTTTTACATCCATTTGATGTACTTTCCATCCTTTTGATGCTACAATAGCTAGGACTGTTCTTACGAAGGTGTATCTGGCAACAAGAGAAAAGGTTTCTTCATAATCAATCCCTTTTTTTTGAGAGAATCCCGTGACTACAAATCTAGCTTTATATTTTTTCAATGCTACCGTCAGCAGCATGCTTGATTTTAAAAATCCACTCGGAAGAAACAACAAATTTTCCTTCAGTTCTTGGAAGAATTTCCCAAACATCATTCTTCATAATGGATTGGTATTCTTTTGTTATGGCATCCTTCCAAGTTGTATGTTTAATAGCATCTGAAACAGTAGTTGGTTCTGATTTAGATAAATGATTCATGTTTGCTGCATAACTAAATTTTTTTTTGGGTCTTTTGCTTTCTCTGAATGTTTCAGATGGTGTTGCGAAGTCTTGTGCTTCCTCTACTGTCTTAATGGCCCAAAGTGGTCTTTTCTTAGAGTTTTTGGTTTCTTCAAGATTGAGGTTTTGAATTCATCTTCAATTTCTTCAATGTTCTCCCCCTGAGACTCGGATTCAGTATTTCCTTCAAAACTAGGTAAGGGAGAGGGTTCTTTAGAACTTAGGGCCCTTTTGAATGCTAAATCTTCTTCAAAAATTACATCCCTACTAAGTTCAATATTTTTCTGACTAGGTATGAAAATTCTATATGCTTTAGATATTTCACTATGCCCAACAAAAATACCTTTCTTCCTGGAAGGTTCTAACTTAGTTCTCTTTTTTTTTGGAACATGTATATATACTGGACACCCAAAAATCCTAAGATGACTTATATTAGGTTTAACCTTAGTAAAGTTTTCTTCAGGAGTTTTATCTCTAAGGTAGGAGTGAGGACTTCTATTTTGAATATAGACAACAATACAAGAGGCTTCTCCCCAAAGATAATATTCTAGATTTTGATCAAATATCATAGCTCTTGCAACTTCTATAATTGTCCTTTTCTTCCTTTCTGCTACCCCGTTTTGTTGTGGGTTATAAGGAATGGTGTACTCCCTCTTAATTCTCATTTCTTTACAAAACTCTTTAAACAAATCTGAGGTGTATTCCCCTCCATTATCAGTTGTAAGAGTTTTAATTTTATATCCTGATAAGTTTTCAGTTAAGGTTTTAAATTCTTTAAATCTCTTAAAGTTTTCTTCTGATTCTTTACATTTTAAGAAGTAAATCCAAGTTTTCCTAGAGAAGTCATCTATTAAAAGTATATAGTACCAGAATCCTCCAAGAGAAGGAACAGACATAGTTCCACATAAATTTGAGTGGATTAATTTCGAAACATTCTTCATTTTTCTAGTGTTATCATGAAATGGACTTTTGGTGTTCTCCATAGTAGATAAAGTTTTAAAATTTGGATGTCCTAATCTTTTGTGCCATATTTCGCTTATATCAGAAGCTTCATGAATTAAGGCTTGAATGGGTCGACTAGGTTCTGGATTTAATTCATACAAGTACCCCTTTCTTTGACCAATCAATTTTTCTTTCATAAATGAGTTCTTAGCCCAAGTTATTACTTTATCGTCCATAAATGCAACATTATGTCCATCATCTTCAAGTGTTATAACCGAGATTAGATTTCTTTTTATTCTTGGTACATATAATACTCTTTTGAGAAGAAGAAAACTACCTTACTTTAGTTTCAAGGTGCAATTTTCAATTCCTTTGACGGAATGTGCTGAATTATCACCAATGGTGACTTCGCCATTCATTTTTTCTGATATAGAGTCTAGTGCTTCTCTGTATCTTGTAATATGTCGGGATAATCCACTATCAATCACCCATGCCTTACTTGAGACTTCATTTGATAGTGCCGAATACAATACACGATTCTCAAGATCATAGTTATCTTCTTCCCTTGTAATGTTTGTACAGTTCACTTGCTGTTTAGAATTTTCAGGGCAATTAGATCTGTAGTGTCCAAATTAGATCTTTCTTAGGGTTGTCATTCTTTTGATTACCCATTTTCTTCTTGAAGTGCTTCTTCTTGCCTTTATAGGAATTTGTGTTAAGAACATTAAGTTCTTCATCTTCAATTTTCAACTTTCCCCATTTCTTAAGTTTTTTGGATTCTTCCTGAAGACAATCCCCCTTAAATCTATTGAAGTCAAGAAGTTTGTCTTTGGCACTCACTCCTTGTGCGAATGTTTCCCATGAATCTGGTAATCCATCTATAGCCATCAGTATTAGTTTTGTGTCATTAATGATGGTTCTTACACTTGCAAGTTCATCTCTTAGACTGACAACTCTTAGGAAGCAAGAATTCATTGATTCTCCCTTCTTTATTTGTATATGATTTAGTTGTCATTTTAGTGCGAGAACTTGAGTTCCATTGTTAACTTCATATGCATTTAATAATACATTCATCATATCAAATGTTGTTTGATGTTTTGTTAGCATGCATACTATTTCATTTTTTATTCCATCTAATATGATCTATATGGTTTTCTTGTTTCCTTTATTATGAGGTTCAACTGCAAATTGTCTGGATGTTAAATCAACAAATTGTTTTACATCATTTTCTTCAAAAATATCATGATCCTAACTTTCCAAGCATCAAGTGTTCTTTCCCATCAAACTTGTCCTCGGGTCTGATTGTGTATGCCATTGAAGATAAGAGAATGATGCTAGATATATATCAAGTCTGATTATTTAATTTGCAAAGCCTAGGTTCGACTACCAGAGCTCTGATACCATGTAAATTTTCTGCAAAACTTTGTTATGAATCAGACTTAGATTGTACCTTTTCTATGCTTGGTGTAGATAATCTTCAATATATAGTCTTGAATGAAAGGAGAAATATAATTCTGGAAATGCTTTTAACTTCTGCAAGTCATCTTAGGGCCGTACTGATTTAAGGAGCAGACTTCTATTAATTGTGTGTCCTTAGCCTTCAGCCACACCCTACATAAATAAGGTAACCAAAGGGCATGTCCCTCCAAGGGACATGACCCTATCTAGGTCGGTCTTTGCTTGACTCCTCAAAATTGGCGCCAAAGGAAGATAATTATGTTTGTTATCAAATTAACTAATGTTTAGTTTAGTTTCATACTTTAACATCATTACTCAAGGGAGACGTTGATCATTCCTTTAAACAAGGAGCAAGTATTAATAGGCCTTTCATGCTAGAACAGATCTGAATGATCTTGTGCAATCAGATCAGTATAATATCAAAGTTACAGATTTAACATTGTTGAATCCTTTACAATCAGGGAATTTAGGAACGACGGTATTAGTTTTCTGCAATAGCAATTTCAAAAAATTGTTGATAGCTATTTTATTGACTAGTGTTGTTCTTTGGGGTTATATCCGAATGATTCTATGATTGTCTATCTTTCTCATTTACAACAATAAAGAACTAGAATTTAAGGGTGTTATTCAACATTAAGGGTTTATTATGTTATGTGTAATTTACCACCATAAATAATATAAGCTTTGTAGTTGATTCCAATATAATAATTCTGGATGGTTATGCTCACACAACATCAACAAATCGATTTTTAGTTCTAAAGCTTCAAGAGCTTCCATATAGTCTCTACGACTCTTGTACAGTATGCAGGTCTATTGTCACTGTATGTCCTTGTGACTCTCTTATAGCATATGGCCTGATCATTACAATGCCACATTCCAATCACAATGCTACAGAAACAATATAAAACTTACCATATGACATTTGGACTTGGCCAAACATTTACATGTGAGCATTTTGACCCTGCAATGTATGGACTCCTGGCGTACAGGTCTTGGCATCATCCATGACCCTTGACCCCACTAGAGATGTTGCCCCTAGAGCCTCATTTGATCCCTAAAGTACAGTTTGAACAACACAAGCCATTGTTTACACTCTTTCCATTACTCATTTCAAATATTATTTGATGTAAACAGGTCATCTGGAAGACGGCTTTTTCTTTTTGGGGAAAATGAAGTAGTCAGCGTACAATTCCTACTATTATGTTTGATAATATTGATTATTTGGTGACTATTAATTGTTTGTATTAAGTTGGTTGTCACTCTCAAGTAATTGTAAGTGTTGGTTGGTTGATGATTGTGTTCTTCTTGCTAACCCTTGTTACATCCACTATTTTGTTAATTTTAAATATTCTATTTAGCAGTTGAGAGTTCAAGAAAACTAGAAAAGGTTGGTTAAATTAGTTACACATTTTGATTTCAAGTCAATTGGAATTATTGGTTATTCACATTTTGATTTCATGTCAACTGGAAATATTCGTTATTCTTTATGTTTCATGTGAAATTGAGGATACTGGTTAATTGTTATGTTATTACATGAGATGGGAAGTGGCTAGTTAATAGGGTTATTAGTTATGACAATTAAATTGTATTTGAATAATGCGGAAATATGCTTTCACCATGTTATTTTCTTCTTGCAAGGTGTGGCGAAGGGTGAGGAAGCATTGGCAGAGAGGGAATAGGGAACGAGTAACCACCTGCCACTGAGTTATTAGGTAATTCGTTAAACCACCTCGGTCAGGGAAAAGCCGACCGGGACTTACTAGATAATGTCAAGTGCCCACCATGAGCTGACTAAGTTGTTTAATCTAAAAAGATACATAGAAATATATTCACGTGAACATTGAGTGTTACGAAAAATGTTATCTTGATTTCGAATCTGGATACTTTGCATTTTCTTTGTGTCATCAGTTGCAACTTATTATATAAAAATAACACTCATAATACTTATGTACATTTGTACGTGCTACATATATGTATGTATACATTTACTCAAATATAGCATACATATACATATACATAAGTGTGAAATTACAATGCACGTACGTATATCCATGTATATTTGAAGTATAAAGAATATGTATGTATAGGTACCACGCATAAACATTTGTACCTGGTGTGGGTATAATTAATATGATAATAATAAATTATAGGCAAGGATTATATTTTTCTATTCCGTCAAATTTAGCCTTACACATAAAAGCTATCGGCCCTCATAAACTCTTTTAAGATTTCAGCCTTTATGTTTCTTTTAACTTCCAGCCTTGCATATTTTCTTAATTTATCAAGAATTTGAGTGCATAACTCACCACCTTGCATTCTCCATGCTTGTAACTCCTCCTTGAGCTATACTTTCATACAATAGGCGAATTTGTTGTTATATATTTTGAAAATGCAGCTAGACAAAGGCTTGTCTTTTGTGCACCTTTCCATTCTTGACAGTCTGCAAATCATTCTTATATTATTCCTTGATTCGGCAAGCCCATATAGAGATCGTAACAATTTAATCAAGACTTTTCTGGAGATCATAACTGACAGAAAAAGTGAATGCATTTCAACCTATCACAGCCTCTTTACCAGGTCGATTCTTCATAAAGTCTCAATGCTATTTTATGTAAACAATCATTTGTTATTGTGCGTGCATTTCCTGAATCACCCAATTGGACCCTGCAAGATAAATGCATCTAGTCCGAAGTGGCAAAGACTGATATACCAGTCATGCCAAGTGTTGGGGGTTAGTAAAGATCTCTGCATTATATTGCCATGTGATAAACTGTTTATGTAAAGATTGTAATGAATCTTGTGCATGTTGTGTACACTCCAATATAGGGGTATCAAACTATTATAAGCCTTTGAGATTGGGGAGTCTATCTATGGCTGGAAGATAACCAGCACTTAGAATCATGAGCTATGTTTTGATTTTATATTCATACAAAAATCTTTCGAAACCAAGTATTGGTACTGTGTGTTGTTACTAAGCATTAAGGGAGTTGAATATGTATCCACCAGGATCCATCAAGGAAGCCAAGAATGGCCTAGATGAAAGGTGTCTTCAAGGTAAACTAAGTAGATAATCTGAAAAATCTAAGAGAAGCATCATAATCAATATGTCTATTTTACAAACTGAATTTAGAGAATTAGTAAGCTCATGGTGGGGATGGGATATTGTCTTGTCTATCAAGTTGAGCAATAGGTGATCGGGCACACTGTGTCATCAAAATCCTTGGCCAGGGTAGGTTAGTGGTGAAAAATGCTGCAATAATCACTAGAGGTTGAAGAAGTCATAGTCGGATGGATAGTCTATAAGGAAAGTTCCTCAATCTAGCTGGCTGTGTAGTTGACACTCTAACACCAGGATGCTCAGGTGGCAGGATGAAATGGTGTACTTGTGCTTTATCCCACACAGGTTAGCGGCATTCTCAATTGAGAGTGAGTGGGGATTGCACTAGGTCCATGGTTGGGAGGTTACGCCTTTGCCAATGCTTCTCCTCTCCACAATGCCAAGACTTGAACAACACATAGTGGGTCAACTTCTCTAAGCATTGTGCGATTTGAGCTTTGCTGGTATTTACATTTCCTTTCATGTCTTATTTCAATTTCAGATACATATGCAATTACATTTACTTCATTCAGTCTTATGAAATGGTAGTTAAATGCTTTAGTTAGATATTGGTCACTCTTCATGTGTAATTTATTGTGTTTATTTTTAATTAGATAAAGGAAGCAAATCTTCAATTGGTAGTTAAGACATTTCATATGAATACAATTAATTTTTTACAACCGTTAATCCAATACATGTGATTATGTAGATAGCTATTTTTAATTGATAGAATAGAAGGTAATTAAGGGTTAGAAAATTTGGATGTTGCAACCCTCAAGTCCTTTAAGTATATTTTGAACTGCCAAGGAAGGTAGTATAGTATAATCATATAAATTAGAATTCTTGGCTGACCATCTCTATGTTAAGAATGTTAGCTGTTTAGTGAATTGAAACATCTATTGAAGTATTGATCATACATACATACATACATACATACATACATACATACATATATATATATATATATATAAACAGAATTCGATATGATTTTTGGTGAGAGACTGTTCTTCCCGTTTGTCATTAATAAAACCAGAGTTACATATTATCCATGCTAGATCTTACTCATCGATTAACATTGAAAGTCTTGTCTTATGTTCACCTTGATTATGTTCGGGTGTCTTGGGTTGCAATTGCTTCATTTGATATCAGGTGGGATTCAGATCGATTACTTCGGTACCTTGTTCCTAAACACACTGATTAATATCGGTTATTATGTTTTGTCTTTCACACCAATTCGGTATCGATTTGTCTTGCTTTGTTACCAATTGGTGCAGTTAAGGTATGTTAAGTCATGATCACGGGTCATCATCAAGCTTTCTTATAATAAACTTCAAGATCTTCAGATTAATTCCTCTCAAGTCAATAAATATAATTGCTTAGTCTCCACCAACAAGATCTATTAAACTTTACTTGGTATCAGAGCCAAATTGGTAGAGAGACTCTCAAATTTAATCTTGAATCAAAAGGTGACAACATAACAAGCAATGTTAGAGTAGAGGACAGACTTCAAGGAGCAGCAAATTTCTTTTCTTGAAAATTTTGGATTATTACAATTCTTGAAGAATTAGAACTAGAATCTTTTATTGAATCAAACATTTCGATACTTGAAGATGAGGCAGAAAAAGCCACTTGAAAAAGACGAAATAATAAAGCAAGGAAAATTATTGTGGATTCAATAAAAGATCATATTCTTCCTTCCATCTGAAATCTAAAAAAGACATTTGAAGTATTCAAGACAATCAAGGATACATTTGAAATCAACAACTCAAGTAGATTGATTACATTAAAAAATCAGCTAATGAATACTAAGATGAATAAAAGAGAAACAATCTCATCCTACTTTGGGAAGATTTTCGAAATTAAAAATCATCTATCTTTTATGGGAAGGAAAGTAGAAGACCAAGAACTATCAATAATAGCACTTAGAGGACTACCGCTATCTTGGGAAGCATTGATTCAATTCGTCAAGAAACCTTCAATACCAATGTTTG
Organism: Cupressus sempervirens; assembly: GCA_028749045.1. Lineage (NCBI taxonomy): Eukaryota > Viridiplantae > Streptophyta > Pinopsida > Cupressales > Cupressaceae > Cupressus > Cupressus sempervirens. The sequence continues at coordinate 129,663,008 of CM053787.1, forward strand.
ATCAACTAAAAAACAATTGCACATCAAAAGAATCTAGACTAATCTCTAGAGGTATCATCTCAAATCAAGAGGAAGAAAATCAAGCTCTTTTCGCTCTCTAACAACAAAGGAAAAAAAAGGAAATTCAAAGGAAAGAAATATGACAAAAGGAAAGAGATTAATAATTACAAGAGAAATGACTTCTCCAAAGTTAAATGTTATAAGTGTGAGAAACTGTCACATACTTTCAGAAATTGTCCAAAAAGGGAAAAAATCTTAGCTTCTTTAGCCGAAACAAAGAAATATGAAAATCTATTATTCTACTTTGCTTTATCAAGTGAGATGAAATCAAATGAAAATGTGTGAATAATAGATAGTGGTGATTCTCGACATATAACAGGATTTAGAGATAAGTTTAAAACTTTTGGAAATTATCTCATTGAAGGAGTCACCATTGGATACAACTCCACCTATCCAGTTAAAGGAATTGGGACCTGTTCTATACAACTAAGGACTGGAGTCACACTAAAATTAAAAGATGTTCACTTTGTACCAGGCATAAAAAGAAATCTAATATCAATTTTTGGACTAGTTGATAAAGGGTTTCAAGTCACCTTCAATGAAGACAAAGTTTTGTACTAGCCTAAAAACTCAAATCTAAAAAATGCTATCACCATAGGGACTAGGGATGGGACCCTATATAAACTATGCAATATTCAAATGCAAGCTCTTAACCACAAAGTGACAAATTCTAATTATGGCATAGAAAACTCAGACATATTGGATTTAGTTCACTTCCAAATGTAGAGAAAATCACCACTGGAACACCTAGCCTAAATTCAAAACATATAGGCATCTGTAAAGGATGTGCTCTAGGAAAGAACATTAAAAGAAACTTTTCTCCTAGTGAACACAAGGCAAAATCAGTTCTCAAACTAGTTCACTCTGACTTATGTGGGCAAATACCAACACTTTCTCTAGGAGGTTACTCTTACTACATAATATTTATTGATGATTACTCTAGGAAAACTTGGATTTATTTCCTAAAGGTCAAATAATCAAATGAGGTCCTATCAAAATTTAAAGAATTCAAAAAATTGGTGGAAAAAAAACAGCAAAAAGAATCAAAACCCTAAGATCAGAGAACGGGGGAGATATACTTCTGGAATTTTCAAAGTTTTTTGTGCTTTTGTTGGGATTAAGGAGTATATAGTACCTTATAATCCTCAACAAAATGGGGTAGCAGAAAGGAAAAATAGAACCATTGTTGAAGCAGCAAAAGCCATGCATGAAGATCAAAACCCACACTTCTCATTCTGGGTGGAAGCCACCAATATTGCTGTATACATTCAAAACAGATGCCCACACTCAATACTAGAAAACATAGCACCTGAAGAAATGTTTACAGGAACCATACTTAAGTCATCTTAGAATCTTTGGTTGAACTGTTTACATTCACATGCCCAAAGAAAAAAGAACTAAGTTAGAACCATCTGGGGAGAAAGGGATATTTGTTGGATACAGTGAAAACTCTAAAGGGTATAGAGTTTATGTACTTGGACAAAGATCAGTTGAAGTAAGCAAAGAAGTCATATTTGAGGAAAACACTACGTTAAAACTATCAACAAATATAGAAGATGAACCCATTATAGACTCAGATGAAAATCTACAAATTGAAATTCAGAGTGAGAACATATCAGAAGAGAATGCACTATCACCAAATACAAAAGTTAGAGACATCTCCAATATCAAGAAAAGACCATTATGGGCAAGGAAAATGATTGAAGAAAATAATGTTGAGCCGGATGAAATTTCCAAGGAAAGCAAGAACACCAAAAACAAATCTCGTTAGATTGCATTAGTAATTGAGCTTACTAAATTTGAACCATCAATTGTTGAACAAGCCCTACCTTGTCAAGCTTGGAAAGATGCTATGGTTGAAAAATATCAATCCATACTACAAAATGATGTTTGAGACATTGTACCTAGACCAAAAGACAAATCAATTGTTTCTTCAAAGTGGTTATACAAAATCAAATATGCTTCAGATGGCAGTATTGAAAAACACAAAGCAAGATTTGTTGCTAGAGGTTTCTCTCAGAAGGTAGATATTGATTATGAAGAAACCTTTGCCCCTGTTGCTCGATACACTTCAGTAAGAACAATTATCACAATTGCAGCAGCCAAAGGATGGAAGAAACACCAAATGGATGTCAAGACTGCATTCCTAAATGGGGTCATTAATAAATAAGTATATACTGAACAACCTGAAGGTTTTGTTATAAAAGAGAAAAATTTATGTGTAAATTGAAAAAAGCTTTTTATGGTCTCAAACAAGCACCTTGAGCTATGCAAGAATAAATGGCTACCTCACCAAATTAGGATACTTGAAGAATAAAGCTGATCCTAACATATATTTCAAAATCTCTAATGATGATATGTTAATACTTGTTTTATATGTTGATGATCTATTAATAATAGAAAATGATCACCTAATTGAAAGATGCAAACAAGATCTTGTAGCTGAATTTGAAATGAAGAATCTAGGTCTACTACACTATTTTTTGGCTCTAGAAGTATGTCAAAAGAAAGATCATATCTTTCTAAATCAAGGAAAATACACTCAAGACATCTTGACTAGATTTGGGATGATGGACAACAAACCACTTGCAACTCCCATGGAAACTAATCTACACAAACTAAAGGAGGAAGCAGTACATTCAGAATCTATTGACCCTACTCTCTATAGGTAAATCATTTGATCACTCATGTATTGGTAAATACGACGCCCGATATCTGCTATGCCACAAATGTCTTAAGTCACTTTACGTGTGAGTCAAATAAGATACATTTAATGGCTACAAAACATATCTTGAGATATCAACGTAGCACTACTGGTCTTGGATTAAAGTACAAAAATGTTGAAATCAAACTTGAAGGTTATACTGATTCTGATTGAGTTGGTTGTTCCATAAACCGTAAAGAGTACAATAGAATGTTGCTTCAGTCTTGGGTCAGCGATGATATCATGGTTCAGTAAAAAACAACCTATTGTTGCCTTGAGTTCCACCAAAGCAGAATACATGGCAGCCTCTATGGGAGCACGCGAAGCAATATAGCTGAGAAAACTATTATTTGGATTATTTGGAAAGAAATTAGATCCCATAGTCATTCATTGTGATAACCAAAGCTGCATCAAGCTTTCCGCAAATCTAGTATTTCGCAATCGATCTAAGCACATCAAAACTCCATACCATTATATCAGAGACATGGTTGACAGGAATGTAAACAAGCCGATCTACATCAGCACTAATGATCAAAATGCTGATATTTTCACCAAGCCTCTTGCAAGGATGAAAATAGAGAGTACTTCAGAGGTAAACTTGGTATGACAAATTTGTAATTACATTTGTAAATTTATATATATTCATGAATATTGAAAATTAGATTGTTTGCAAACTTGTTAAATGAAAGGTGACAATCTTTCATATGTGTTTTAGGTCACTATTGTAAGGTGACGATCTTATCAATAGTTGACCGACCTTCTGACACCAAAAGTGTTGAAGGAAGGGGTTATCATTGTTCTTCGGGCCAGATTTCACCAGACACCATAATTGATTAACCACAGTTAGGTGGTGCTCAATATATATATATAAGATGTCTATTTCAATGTGCAGATTATTAATCAATAACATTGGCATATTTGATCTCAAATTTATATCAGAATACTACTATATATGTATAGATATTTGAAGATATCTTGGATTTATATAAATCATCAAGCTTTCTTATAATAAACTTCAAGATCTTCAAATTAATTCCTCTCAAGTCAATAAATATAATTGCTTAGTCTCCACCAACAAGATCTATTAAACTTTACAATCTAGTCTTCTTTTCTATAATTATTTCATAAGCAAACAAGACGTTTTACTCCTGTAGCTAGTATATGCTTCCATTTTTGTTCTTTGATATATGCAACTTATCATATATAAACAATAAAAAAACCTATTGGCGCTATTCAATTTGTCAAATCAAGACATTTCATTCTTAGCTCCCCATGAACCCTTTACTAGTGAAAGACATACCATTGCATATTAGGAGACCCCATTTTTTAATGGTGAAAGGATTTGAACTTAACTTAGCAAGCAGTGCACACTATGGCGACTTGCATTATAGAGGAGATATTATTTCATTGAATCGACAAGCACCAAATTTGCCAACTGCGACATCCAACTGTCATTTCCCATCTCTACGTGCTGCATATTGTGACATCTATCCCATCTACTCCAATGAGCATCATACCTTTGCCTTTCCATCAATCTTCCATGCAACCTTTGCACACTTCCAACTGACATCAGCCCTGACCAAAGTAATCCAAACATCGATCGGGTTACACAGATCTAATCATTGACATTGAAAGAGCTCAATGGATACACAACACAAGGCATTCAGAAGATGATTTGAAAGTTGGATCATGCGGTTTGAACATACATTAACCATTGCAATCGCACTGAGATTTGATACAATAAAGCCTAGACATGAGCAATATTATGATCCAAGTTCGGGGGCCTGCGAGAAGAGCTCGCCCTAATTGGCACCAACTCAAGCTTTCTCACATCGATGATGTGTATTCATTATAGTTAATTTGATTATTTGCAACCACAACCATCTGATGCAACCCTGACCCAAGCTCGCCCCACTTCCTCGATCTTAGCAACATCTAACATTTGCAAGAGCCACGATCAAAGCAGTACTGCATCAGCTTGACAATTTTTTTTGCATTTCGACAAGATTTTTGTGATGTTAAACTTGATACCCGTACGGGCGTCAGAGGACTTAATTTTCTTTTTCCCCAACAAGCATTAAGGCATCAATTTTGACAACACGATGACATGAGTAATTTGTTAAGTTTAAATTGACAACCATATAACTATTAGATATGGGAATTCTTTTTCTATAATGACCATATGCTCACTTTCCTACAAACATCATCCATTTTGAAAATCAAACAGCCTTGACCATATTCAGTTTTAAAAGTTCCAACCCAACTTCAAGAGGCCATATCTTGGTCATATGGACTCCAATTTTAGTGCAATTTTTTGCCTCAATTTCTTGAACTTTTCACTCATGCAAATATTTTTGGATTTTTGTTGATAGATTTTCCACAATGTGCAGATTTTGGTGACTATTCCTATCCAATCCTTGATTTTGCAACTTGAGAGGCTTCGTTTGGGCTCACCTAAACACATTTTCAGGTGTCCTTTTCTTTGAAAGTGCGTGTTTTCTTGTCTACTTTCCAGATCTGGTATTAGTTGGGAAACATTATAAGTGGATGTAGTACTTTCAGCATTTGATCTATTTTGGCCTATTTGGTACTTCTACTTTGTGGATCCTTTAGTGATCTTGTGTCCTAATTGTATTGAGTCTGTTATTGCTTCATATTTTTTATTGTAACAATTAGAATCAAAAGTCCACTTTGGCCAAATTGAGCAAGTCACAATTGTACATGCACTACATATAAGTGTCAAAATCATCTATTTTGGGGAGATTCTTTGACTTGTTGCATTTTGGGGGGTGCATTGATTTTTTGATCTCGTCATGGATGGTTTAATTGACTTGACATAATGGAACTATACACAATGTAGTAAATTAATTATTGCTCATCTTAGTGAGCAAAATCTATTACCCTATTTGTATGAGCATAAACCCTCTAATCCTCCATTTGATAGGGACTCTTGGACAAAAGTTCTCAATGTTATCTATTTGAATATGGAATTGAATGTTATGCATTCCCTTGATGACTATAAAGACCACACAAAGCTGATTACTCTTCCTGGCAATTGGACCTTTCTTGGGGAAAAGTATGGAGATCCAAATGTCCCTCCACTCCCAAATCGTCTAGAACCTCCAGTTGCATCTCCTACTTCTCTAGTTGAGATACTTCTCCTATTGTTGTTGTTGATGTTTCTTGTATTGTTTCAGCCATAGTTGCTTGTGGTTTGTAATAACCACCCCTTTCTTTTTTTGAGGAGACATGCAGACTACTATGTATTATCAATTAGAGTGTTGTTTTCAACATGGCATTTTGACAAACACTTAGCAAACATACAACAATAAATAAGAAAAGTTTGGAACCTCCTTATTTGTTGATAAAATATTGATTTTGCAATAGAAATGTTTACATACAATTGCCTTATAGGTTGCAGCAAATATTCAGACTGGTATTTAACGATTATAATGCCTAAAATGAACAGTATGATGGAAGGAACCTAGAAGTAGATGTTGTAGTGATCTGCAGACGAAATGACAACCTCCCAACCTTTAACTGGTGAGCGTGAACAAGAAACTCAATGCAACACTATTCGAACACAGTAGTAGCGCTATTCACGACACTGTAGCAATTCCACTATTCATGGCCTCATAGCAAAATCACTATTCATGGTACTGTAGCAAAAACACTATTCAGTCACACTGTAGCAAAACACTATTCATGGCTGCAAGCAACTTCTGACCTGAACTTTAGAGCTCTCTTAAACTATGTGCGAACTCACCAATAAATACCATTGTCTTTCCTGAATAAAAAACACCTGATAATCCTCCTAACTGTGTCTTTCAACAACGAAGAGAATGCTAGCAAAGAGGGATTTCGTCCTCCAAGCTCAATAATTAGATTTCCCAGAAATCCAGTAGCATAATAGTAATATCCATCCAAGCATACCCCAACTCATTCCAGCCAAGAGAATATAAAGTTCTTCAAGAAGTCGACTTCATTTGCATAAGCAATGTGGGATAAATGGGAAACACCTTTTTAAAACAACTTTATAATAAAGTGACTTAATTGATGAATCTTTTATTTAATTATCACTTTATAATGAAGTAAATAACTTCGGCATTAAAATCATATAAGAATCGAACTCAGAATACCGTGTATGATAGCTCGTCAAAAAGAGCTCAACAAATCCACCAAGATGAACATTGGAAATTTCCATATCACTTGACTCCCACTGACTTACTAAAAATAGTAACTCCTAAAAATATTGTCCAATGAGCTCCCTAATCACTTCATTAGCCCATGGAAGCTCCTATCATAGGCTAATCTATTGACCGTAATGGTCACATTAAGTAGGGGACATTACATGGTCCAATGCAACGAAATACTCCTTGTGATTTAGTGCAGCAGGATATCCCTCATTTTCTAGTTACAGCTCCTTGATAGACATTGCAAGTTTGTTTGTGGATTCCTACATTGAGGATTTGGGAGTGATTATTGATGGTATTCATCTTCCCTTTGTTGAGGATGATCCTTCTTCAGTTGTTGAGAGGGAACACTCTGACCCTCATCATTCTTCACTTGATCATTCCTTTTGAGTTTGACATGATTATGAATCCTTTGATACAATAGTTGTAGGTCTCTTTCACTTTAAAGAAGACATTTGAGTCTTTGAAGATTGGCATTCATGAGTCTCAAGCTTCACTTGAGATGGCAAATTGCATGGTTGATCATATTGATGTGTTGGAGATTCCAATTTAGTTTCCTATATCCTACATTTGGAGGGTTCTTTCTAGAGATTGGAGAGGATCCATGGATACACCTATAAGACCATTTCTTTGTAAACCGAGGAACATCATTCAGTTTTCTTGGTTCAACTTCTACATTGATCCAAAACATCTATCATGGGTGTAGATTCTACATTGAAGAGGGGGCTTTTTTGCTTCTCTTCCTACTTATTTTGAGGAGACATCTTTGTCTTCGGAGTTTGATCCCCTTTCTTATATGGATCAGTTACCATTGGTTCCTTGTTTGTCAACTTCTTCTATTGGGCTTCATCATGATTGGTTTGTGGCATCTTGTTACATCCCAATTTTTGACCTAATTTGAAATATAGCTATTGAGGTTCACATGAAGTCAATTGATAGTGAAATTGGTTATAATCTTGTGAAATGATAAGATGGTTAGTCGTTATAATTTCATGTGAAGATAACATACTAGTTGATATCATAAATTCATGGAATTGAAAAGGCAGCTAGCCGTTATGATTATTTATAACTTGTTATGATTTAATTTTGGAGAATTTCCTTGTAGGAAACACGTCGAAGGGGTGGAAGCATTGTCAAAAAAGAATTAGACATAGGAGCATCAGCATCACTAGCCAAATGGATTGAGGACCTAGCAACTTGAAACATGATACATCTGTGGGACCCGCATGAGCTATTAGGGAAACAATATAATAAAAACATAAAATAATCTAAATTAAAATATAATTCATATCTTTAGAGATTTATTATAAAATATTCTTATTTTATCATTATAATAAACACTTAAATACGAACACATAAATATTAAAATGAAATGGCACAATAAATTATAATAATATAATCTAATGATGTCACCTCATCAATATACTTATGTGAACATATATAAGAGCATATTCTAATAATAAAATTTAAAACTCTTTTCCCTCTTTATTTCTCTCCTTTTCAAATTCAAATTTATGATGTATTCAAATGGTCTTCTTGATAACTGATGGTAGCCGAGGAGTCTCGGCCAACCATTAAAGAATGTCATGAATCAATTTGGAGATTAATCCTTTCTCCACTCTTTCTTTCTCTCTTTTTCTATCTGCTACGAAATATACTAGGCCGAGTTTGGACTTTCTCGGCAGAATAACCATCTAGTATTTCATACTTCCGATTTCCCATTTTTCCTTAACTCTACCGGTGATGGGAAGTCTGAGAAAAGTATCATACAACAGGTGAATAGGAGTTCCGGCCGCGGGAGGAAGAGCCATATTCAAATCGTAGGTCATGTGTCTTGTTCTATTTTATTATCGCTGCTAAGTCTAAGCCCGACTGTAGATGGCTTTCCCTCTTTAAACGTTGAATGGTATACCAAGGAAGCAATGTTGTTCATAGTTCAATTTCACTGATTATAATGTCTGTTGCTAGACCATATAAATAATAGGCTGAGATTAAATACATTTTCAAGAACATAACTCTCTTCAAATCCGTATCCAACCATAGTCAGCTTTACATGCAGCCTGAGATAATTTTTGGTACCTGGTTGTTGGTTCCCTGTATTACATTGAGACTCTTTCAGATCCTCATCGAGCATCCTTGAGATTACAACATTTTATGAATTCAAATGGTAGTTGTAGAAAGCTTGATTGAATTGTATGAATCAACATCAATGCACGTGTTATCACAAATTTTCCAAACAAATTCAGAATTCTTGAAAACATCGAGGAATTCACTGGCAAGACACCATAAAATTGGTGAAGAGGTGTAGATAATATCAGTATGCTCATAATCTTACGAACACCGAGGAATTCACCGACAAAGAAGCCATGGAATGGTGAAGAGGTGTATATAATAACAAGGTGATCTTAATATTTAAGACACCTAGGATTCACTTGAGCATAGAAGCCACAGAAGGGTGAAGAGGTGGAATTAACCTGCAAGAACCAACAATGAAATCAGATTTGAATAATGAATAATTAATAGCTCATGCATGATCCTGTTAATGTAACTCCTACTGTCAAGTCTAGTGGTGTGGATAGATACCAGGATGCTCCAAGACCAATTTCGAGTAGGGAGGGCCTTTCTTGTTAGAGATTTTGTAGGGCTATGTTATGGTCCGAGGTTGGGTGGTTAAGCCCCTAAAAATGTTTCACCTCTCCCCAAGTTGTCAAACGTAAAACAAACAGAGATAAGCTATACATTCAGTTGGTTACTAGAAACAAGTATTTTTACTTTTATGATGTATATGCAAGATGAAGGTAAGATTAATTGAGTTATATCATCACTACAATTATTTTACATTTAGTTGCAAGAGATAGATTTATCTGATGGATTGTTATATCAATCTTTCATTTATATGAATAATAAATATGAGCATATCTTCTAATCTTGAGTTATTGCCACAGTTAAGCAATTGGAAGGAAATAAATGATACAGTGGTATCTGAAGCCTTAATTGATACAATGGTATCAGAAGCCCTAATCAATGCAGTGGTATCTGATGCCCTAAATGATCCAGTGGTAATTAAAGCCCTAATTGATACAGTGGCATCTAAAGCCCTAAAAGATCCAATGGTAATCGATGCCCTAATGGTTACAGTGGTATGTGATACCCTAATTTTTATATAGTGGTATTTAATGATAATCGTCATTTGATTTTGATTTAGCAATATTGGATGGAAGTTGTTATATGATATTGTTATAGTGGTATTTGTGGACTAATCTGGGTGATTACAGAAGTATGCCTACAATGATTTTCTTGTTTCAAATTCCATGGTATGTGGATTTTAACTTCCAAAGTAATTTCACTGATGGTGTTTTCAGCTCTTCGTTAAGAAATTTTATTTAACTGGTTTTAACCGACAATCTCTTTCATATGAACTAAATTGATTTAACTATCTTCCTATGAAAATGAAGTAATATCTTTCTTCCAATATGTTAGTTGTTAATTTAGACTCGGGAAAAGTGGATGTTACACATCTTCACCAACCAAGGACATGGTGACACATCAACAGACTTCAAAGATATCATACTTCATTTGGATTCCCCTTCCTTCTTCCTCTCCACAATGGGAAGTATACTTGCATTTGTACTTGGTTTATCTTCTTCCTAAGAGCAAAAATGTTGTTTGTAGGTATTGGATTATCTTTTCTCTTCAAACACTCATTATCCTTGGAGGACATTATTCTCTATGGGGGGGAATATCATATCTCCTCATTTCCTTCCTATGGAAGGATTCTTCATTGTATATGCATGATGTATGTCATATTGGGAGGGTAGGGGCAGGGTTAGGGTAGTCTTGATTACTCCAACCATCCATGCATCTTGTTTTTCTTTTTTCATCTATCTTTTTGGGGGAAGGTTTTTCCCATGAGATTTTCCCTCTTCCTCCGCTTTATGAGAGATTGCATTGCATATCTTTTGCACATGTAATTTGTACATGGGTATCTAACATGGCCTAGTAGCCAGGACCCATCTTGCATTGCCATCTAACTTTTGTAAGCTTTATTGCATTCCCCTAAGTTGCACTTAAGAGGGGTTGGTGTAATTAAATATTACTAAGTAATTACACTTTACTTAATTTTACTTAGGGTAATGCATTTGCATGCTAGTTTTCATGTACACAAATAGGAGTTTGCGTTTTATTTTAACGCATGGTGTAGGAGAAATCTATTTGCACTTAGTTGTTGTCTCATGCCTCGGTGTTTGTGAGCTCCACCTTTGTGTTCTTATCACATTATCATCCTCTCATTGTTGGGACATGTTGCACATACTTTGTTACACAATGGAGGATAATCCACCTTTATTGGACTTGTGATCACACATTCTCTAGTTCATAGGTTATCACTTGCATCACTCCTAGTTATCATGCACTACCTATATATTCAACCACATCTACATTCTACAAATTTGAATATCAATTAGACAATAGGTACTAAGCATTGTACTCTTGATCATTATTGACTTAATCAATTGATCATCATTTTGCCTATCTCTCTTATACTATCTCTTGAGCTTCTAGATCTTGGCATTTTCATTCTTTTCCTTAAGCAAATTCTTACATTGTATCAAGCTTGAGGCAGATTCTTAAAGATTTCTTCTAGGTTTAATGAAGCTCTCCCAAAGTTGGATCTAAAGGCCCAAAGCAAGAACCTTGGTAAAACTCAGATGGAGCCAACTAGGATCAAAACCTGATCTGGACCAGTTTGGATTCAGCCAGAGTTCCCATGAACCACAAAGCACAGTATTTGGCTGCTTGGCATAATGTAAATTGCACTTTGTATTCAGGCATTATTTATAATCTTAATGTTGTAATAACAACACATTAGTTATGTCTAAAAGCTAATTTAGAATTAAATTATAATCACCTCATAAATATCCAATTCAATAATAAATAGAGGCACACTCATTAAAGTGTAGGCCAATCTCGAACTCCATGCATTCATTCTTCCAACCACAACAAAACTTATCAGCTTAATTATGTGTATACACTATACACATGCAAACCTAAGTTGCCAAATTGGATCTGGGGTTCAACGTCACACAGAAGTTTGGGAACCAAGTACATAGCCAAAAACAATTACCCAGGTCAGAGACAGCCGTACAAGAAATCTACCAAATATTTAAAAAAGGCTATAATTTGCACAAAACTATCCAAAAAACACAAATTATAAAAAATGAACCATAATATTCTAACTTTTTTCTATCAGTGATGATTTGTTTTTTTGAAATGCCTGGGTACAGCTAGGGCTCAAAGAACCCAGTAAGGATAAGCCCTGGACAAACCTAGAGCCTACCCACGTGAGATCTGATTTTACAATTATACACTGGGGCATACACATGGGATCTGGTATTAAAATTGTACTCTAGAGCATACCAAAACACGGATCAGACTGGGATTGGGACCTAGCATGGATATATAACATAAACATGCAAACCCAGCTACATAGATGGGCACACATGTGGGTGCAGCTACAGACTCTCACAAAATCTCAGACAAAGATTCAGAACAAATTGATTTGAAAAAAATCAATAAGTACATGCATGTATGCCGAACCTCAAACCTCAAAGATACTAACATCAGATCAACACTTCAGTCACATCTCAAGACACAAGATAACCCGGCTAGACATTATTGATACTATGTGATTAAACCTATTGCACCTCACCCAAATGCATTTAGTGTGTATAGGCACATTCAAGTTCATGGAGATGGTGAAAGTAACTAGACTTGAAAATAAATGTCTACAAGACTGGCTTTTAAAATTCATGAACTAGTTATCTTATAGACAAGTGACCAAAACAAACAATTCCAGCATAGCATGAATGTGAACAGGAAATACAGTAGAATGAATGATTCACCTACCCTACATGCAATCCAGTAGAAATGAAGCCAATATACCTTCAAAACATGGCCACCTAGAAAAAGTGTTACTAACATTCCATTTCTGCAGTTGGATTGTTATCTTTAACCTGATACTCTTTTGGTGGTATTTCTGCATTGAACCTGTTCTTTCAAAGTTGGCAAAATTCCATTAGGGATTCTTAATTAATTTCCGCATGATTGAGAGGCTTATTATGATTAGTAATAATCAGCAGACCAGAGGGTGTGAGGCATTATAGGGTATTTAAGAGTGAAGCTGCAATGTGTCTATGCTATTTTAGTGAGCCATCCTTTGTATTTCCTATACATTGTTTGGTAAGAGAAAGAAACAAAAACCAGTTCTTATTTCTTCCTGGAAATTTTCCCATTTTTAGTTCCCTAAAGATGAGCCTGGTGGCATTCATGTGTGTTTAAGTTCTACATAGTTTTCTTTATGTTCTTTGAATTTCTTGTTTGGTATAGTTTGAGCATGATCTTATTCTTCCAATGCACATCAAGCATAAGCCTCAGTATACAGCAGAAAGGTTTATCACTCATTCTAACAAAGGTATTGGTTGTTGAATTATATCATGAATATCTTGAGCACCTGAAGATTCGGATAATAGCTCCAATAATAATTAAGTTAATCAAAATGAATGTAATGCAAGTCTGGCTTTTGATTATGGAAAACTTATACATATGCTAATTAAAAAAGATATGATATTACAAATTACCTTCTTTCCACAATGCATTGGGGAGCTTGAATAAAGAACGGAGAGAAATTCCTCTGCAGCCCGCACCCACCTACATTGAAACAATTCCTCTATTTACTTAGTTTCTCCTTCAACATAAATTCTATATTATGCTTAACATGCCAGATTGTCACTGAGAACACTAGAAAGATTATGTATGAACAGCTGAATGTAAAATAATGTATGAACAGAATTCTCCTTCCATTCTTACCAAGACTTGAGGCAGCCACAGATTTTTGGAGCACAATGTTTATTTCAAGCATTTTCTTTAGCTACAAAAAGTTCTGTGTTAGGAATTAGTGTTTTTAATCCAAAGCTTTCTTGTGTGATTAGCCCTCAAAAAGATTTTAAGCTTGGGCTTGTGCTTCTCTTGGATAATCATGCAGTGCTCCTCTCTTAAATACCTTAAAATTGGTATAAATCACTAAAGGTCCATGATTCAACATGGACACTTTAGATCTTGGTTAACAGTCTGTCTCGCATTGCTCCATCTAATGTTGCTGCAGACGGAGATATTAATCCCCAAGATAAAACCAGAGGCTTTATGTAGCTAAAATCTAAGTAACAATTTCTAGTTGCCATCATATTGTCAGCATAGTTCAAAATATTATAATTATTAAATAATATTGCATTATCTAATTATTATTAAAATTCTATCTTAAAATAGGGACATGACAATCCGCCCTTCCTCAAATTGCTTGTTCTCAAGCAACTAGATAAAGTTATTCTATTGATTTGAAAAATGTACCTCTTTTAGTCCAAATTCTTAAGTTGTAGTCATGGATATGATAGAACCGTGTTGGTGTAATTAAATATTCACTAATTACACTACTTAAGCTTAGTTAGGATAATGCATTGCATAGTAGTTTGTCATTGAGACACACACAAGTTTGCACCTCAACTAAACACATGTTGGAATATTCCACTCTAGGTGGTGATAGTTGTTATTCACTCCACCTTTAGTGCACATATCACATTATCATCCTCATAATTGCACATACTTCATTGCATAATGAAGGATGATCCACCTTTGGTGGACGTGATTCCACCTTGTGTAGGTGGAAGGTTATCTTCTCCATATCATTGTCTCTTATCGCCTTGCCTATTTATGCAGGCCTATCATGCACATTTGAATTATGTCCAGTACTCCATTGATGTCCATTATCAATAATATCATTCTTGCATCTTAATGCAATTGTCTTGTCAATCTCTTGTGGAAGTTGTCTTAGTTTTTCAATTAATCCTATTTAAGGTTGTAGCTTCAATCGGATTGATTCGATCATGAGATATATTGTTGTTGGTAGAATATCATCGAGGCAAATACTTTTACATCTGCTTATATCTGTATGGTTCATATATTATTATTATCTAATGATGGTTAACCATAGAGACATGTCTTTTCATGAGACATGACTCCTCTCTTATTTAAGACATTCAATTTAGCATTTGGAACACACCAATACCATGGCAGTGTTATTAGATTTGCAGAAGCGATCTTAGTTACTCAACATGGTATAGGAGCAAGGCTGCAAATGTAAGAAAGTGATTAAATGAATCAGAGAGATCCATGGAACACACCTTCCCAAACCCAGTCAGTGGTAATAATATGCCTCGACAAAATACACATACAAAAGAGATATACTTCCTGTTCAACTTCAGAGAATTAGCTGGGTCTTTGGCATCTACAGACAGCGAACATCAAATCTGTGAATAAAATATGGAAAAAGAATGCCTGCGTACATACCAAATGAAGCATATGATATGATGATCAAAGTAAGTCCTTTGCAATCCACAGACAAGCAACGATAGAGTGGCCGATGCAGACAAATATATCTGGCAGTTTGAATCAGAAATATATATATTCAAAGCGGATATTCAAACTACCGTGGCAAGGACAAGATGGATAGTTGGGATGATAACTGAACAAACTGTTACATATTCAATGTCCACGAAGGTGAAGAAAAAGTGCAGTCAAAACTTGAGCAAATAAATAGATATTTCAGTCAGCAATGCGTTCAGAATTCAGATGGTTATATTGTACAGAAATATGAATTCAGTTTTTCGAAGATTTTTTCAAGGGAAATATTTAATTGGAGTAATAGAGAGGCAGTCTATTTTGATATGATTCTGGAAGTTCATTCTTATATTCAACAAGATATTTTGCAGAGTTTTGACGGAGTCAATTATTGCTGTGACCAATGAAATATTTTAATTTTTAACATTCTATATAACATGAGGATATCGAACTTATTTAAGCTTGAGGCAGATTATTTAATAATGTTCAATTGTGCATGCGCATGAGAGATGGGAATTTAAAACAACCATTGTCGTGTGTTTGGAACATGCAAGTTCATGGAAGCCTGAGATTGATTCAAACATGGGCATTCAATGATTGATGAATGCAGTCAATATTTATGTGCTAATCATAAATAAAAGTCTGAATATTGAAGAAAAATTAGCAGGAAGGACACTATGCAATGCATGGAAAATTATAAGAAGAAAATAAGCAGCAAGGACACTAAGCAATGTAAGGGCTAAGCAAATTTCAAAAAATTGAAAATACAATGAATTTTAGATTTTCAGTAATCTGGAAAAAAAAGGTTTTGATTGTAGTCAAAGTTTTCTAAATATTTTTTATATTTATATAAAATAATATCAACCATATCATTAAAATATATATCAACCATATCATTAAAGCAAGGGCACTAAGCAATGCATGGGCTAAGCAAATTTTAAAAAATTGAAAATACAATGAATTTTAAATTTTCAGTAATCTGGAAAAAAAGGTTGACTGTAGTCAAAGTTCTCTGCATATTTTTTATATTTATATAAAAAATATCAACACGAATAGAGCTCATTCACAAGGAGTAGTGAAGGTGCAACTGTAGTAGTTTGTCAAAGAGTGGGGCTAAGTTTCACATTCCAACAGCAAGGATTACATTGGTTAAGGAGCATAACTAATAGACCAAATTTGGCTAGTGTCGCAACTAATAGAATCGGTGATTACATTGGTTAAGGAGTGTAATTGATTAAAAGGATTCTTCCTCTGGCATCAACAGGTGAAGATATTAACAATGAACTTATTGAGGAGAACCTTGGTAACATCGATAAGCCTGGAAAACACAGGAATCAACATCATTGTGAGTGCCAGAGAAATTATGACATAACTGACCGTAGACAGGAATCCAGTGACCATCGTTGGGAACCACAGTGCATTTGAGCTAGTCACTTAGAAGTTACAGAGAAATATCCGTCCATTACCAACATTGTCGTTGGGATAATTATGGTCAAGGTACTACTGAGTAAGATGTCAGTTTCACTAACTTACCAGCTCAGGCATGATTCGAACATAGACACGAGAGGAAGGGAAGTGACAAACGGCTAGCTCTGAGTATGACCAAGTAACATTTGTTGATGATGGGATTAAAATCTGAATACCACGTGGAACATTCTTTGGAATTATTCATTGGCAATGAGTCTTACATCGTCCAAATTTAAACATTATTTCTACAAAGAACAAACTACAAAAGAGTGCACATTAACATTATCTGTATAGCACTGGGCTTTGAGCTACAATATTCTTATACGCCATGGACTTATTAGTGGGGCCCAATAGTTTATGATCTTCCCTGAAACTGTTTGAAAGGACAAATATTTGGAGTACTTGTGGCTTTGTTCTTTAAGATCTATCACACCATATGATAGAGGGGCTGCAACAATATTATGGGGGGATGCAACCATTCGCCACAATATTTGTATCATGCATGGAGGCTATGATGGAGTTGGTAATATTATTATCAATCTTGAATATCAGTTACACATTTTACAGACTTGTCAAATCTGAAATGACTTAAAGACCTCATAATACTAGAGCCAACAAGAATGATTTGATTGGCACAAATTTTTATTGTTTAATGATATCAAAAGTAGTAGATATAAGGAAGTTGTTCAACGATATATGAATGGGAACTCTACATTATGGGGGGAATAATAACCAATGTTCCATTCCCATTGTTTGACAAATGCTTATATGAAGGCATTTTCTAACTTGATGGATATGGACTTTCAATGAAGCAACTTGCATCAAGGATGCACAGATAAGTATTCATCAGCTTTGAGTATGTAATGACCCTACTCAAATCTCATTGAAAACTTTTGATTTTTGGCCTTGGAAATTTTGTCAAACACTTCACATACAAGGGTCATATGACTGATATAACATTTCAATTTGCTTTAATGACTCTTTTCTTCAATTAGCATCAATGAGAATGCTTGCAAGAAGACTCAAAATTGACTAAACAATGACCTAACATGAATGTGCAACTTATTTTGACAATATTCAATGCATATATGTGACTGAAACTACTTGCAATATGCAGCTACAGAAACTAGTAATTATGATAAACACTTTGGATGCAACCTAAGATGGCATTAATGCTCTTACAGCCAAGTGGCATTAATACAAACACTTGGTATGCAAAATTATAACATTATTTTATGCCAAAAGAGAACCTACAGCCAATTGACATTTTGTCAAACAATTGGCATGCAAATTAATAAGCTGATCATGAATGATAAAAACATATCCAATTACAACTATATCAGACCAACAACTCATGTCTCCTTTATTGCACATATAATATCAACTACAATGCTAGTATGAAATGGCCAAGACTCTTGGCATTACAACATATGCAAACTATGTAATTTTCTGAGTACAAGTGCAACCTTAGTATGCAATCTAAAATGCAATATATATGCAACAATTGACTTGAGAAACCTGGTACACAAATTGTAGAAGAGCTGGAGACTTGATTGTAACACTTGTTGATGATGAAGACCCCTCCAAATGAAGAAATCGACTCCCTTGAAGTGTCGCCCCTATTCTTGCCTGGCAATACTTTAGATAAATAAATGCAAACTCTAGGCTCCTCGAATTTGTCCTTGAAATGATTGTCTCGGCGATAGCAATTGAATGCAACAATACTCAGAACCATAAGATGCTTCAGTGATGTGCTATGAACCAAAATGTCTTGTCAATGGTGCCCCTTCTATAGTATATCAGACCACTGAAATTATTTACTAGCACCCTGATAGCTACTCCAAAATACACCAAAACAATTGCCAAGCTCTCCCAAGATGAATGCTCAAATACCCACAAAGAGACAATACCCAAATGAGACCATACAAGCAAAAATCTGAATATGATATGCAAAATTGTCCTCCATTAAAATTTGAAAAAGGATTGGTAACAATAACAACAATGTGCAATAAATGAAATCAACCCAATGATGAAATTCCCAAGCTCCAAAATGCCTCCAAATCCTGCAATAGATTTCCTCAAATCGATACCACCAAAATTTGACCAAGGGCCATAAAATTTTTCTTTGAAGTACAAGTAGAAAGTCTGAAGCAACTTCCTCAACTTTGCAATAGTTCAAGTGATATTTCACACCCTCAAAATTGCTCACCAATTGAGAGTTTTCGTTCTCAATGGCCAAAGACAACTGCAGAAACCCTAGGCTTCACAACTATCAAACATCAACATCAACAACAACAAATCTGCCTGATAGACAATGAGCCCTCAATGCCTATTTATTCTTTTTCCTCAATAGGTCGGCCTCCTTCTAGAACTTGCTCAAATCACATTCTAGAAGGAATATTATAATATTATTTTATTATTTTAATATTTCACTTTATAATTATAAAATATAACCCAACTCCTAAAGTGCAATATAACATTATAACATAAAATAAGGTTTCCAAAATTAGAAACATCCATGGTGATAATAGGAAAACCTTCATATGACCAAGAAATGAGCCAACCAAGCAACTAGGTAACTACCACACGATCCTCTTATCAAGTCCCATTAGCCTACAAGGATCAAGAGTAGGCTAATTCCGCCAAAATTCATTGCTCGTGAAAAAGGGGACATTACAAAGTATTATGTTTATCTACTCACTGTATTATCTCTCTTAATTGTATTTTGATACGTACTATAAGACTTATTTTCCTTGATCTTTTCCTTTATGTCTGGGGATGTTCTTGTAGGAAAAGAATGTTGGTACTTTACACATGCTACCACATATTGTGCATACTCAATCTTATGATAGCAGCTCCAAAAAAAATTTGATCTAGAATTCATTAGTTATCTGATGATCAAGTTGGATAAAGTTAGGCTCTTGAAACAAATATCCTTGATGATTGAGATTATAAGTATCCTTCCATATGAAGAGGGAGTCTGGCACTTCTTCAAAAGCAATGTAGGAGAATAGAAGATTAATACTTAGATTGAGTATAAAAATATGTGTGTGACTACATGATTTAGATGGGCCTACCTTTGTGTACATCATGAGGAAATAACAACTTATCACAAGAAAGTCGGAAGATTGATATTAGATTCAGAGGGATTGACGGGCATCCTTGGATGAAGAGAAACTCTAAGAGAGTAACTAGAGGACCTGACTTCCCAAGATCGTTGTTCAGAGGAAGAATTTTGAGGTGCAATCCCTTGTTAATGATCTCTTCTCTATAAGGGAGAAGTTCTTTGTAATGTACTCTCCTCTTTGAGAGAAAAATCTAAGGCGAAAACCCTTGTTCCACCCTCTAGGAGCAGCTATGGTGGATGCACCCTCTAACTTGATTCATGGTGGATATCATTTGAGTTATTACATGATGTTGTTGTGATTTATGTCGTGAAAGGTGACGATCTTTCATTTGATATATGTGTGAGGTCACTATTGTAAGGTGATGATCTTAGCAATAGCTTGACTATGTTATCATGATAGACTTCATTAAGTTGTTATGCTGGAATGTGCCATTAATCATGTTAACAAAATGTATCATGATCAACTACATTAAATTGTTGTCTAGGAATAAGTCGGAAATCATGATAGTGTGGTTATTATGTTGTATTCTTGCTCCATTGTCATGATAGACTACATTAAACTTGTGGTCTCGAACTATGTCAGAAGGCATGACAATAAGTAAATCATGATAGTAACTAGAGGACCTGACTTCCCAAGATCGTTGTTTAGAGGGAGAATTTTGAGGTGCAATCCCTTGTTAATGATCTCTTCTCTATAAGGGAGAAGTTCTAAGTGAAGTTCTTTGTAATGTACTCTCCTCTGTGAGAGAGAAGTCTGAGATGAAAACTCTTGTTCCACCCTCTAGGAGCAGCTATAGTGGATGCACCCTCTGACATGGTTCATGGTGGATATCATTTTAGTTACTACATGATGCTATTGTGATTTATGTCGTGAAAGGTGATGATCTTAGCAATAGCTTGACCATGTTATCATGATAGACTTCATTAAGTTGTTATCCTCGAATGTGCCAATAATCACGTTAAGGAAATGTATCATGATCAACTACATTAAATTGTTGTCTTGGAATATGTCGGAAATCATGATAAAGTGGTTATTGTGTTGTATTCTTGATCCATTGTCATGATAGACTACATTAAACTTGCGGTCTCAAACTGTGCCGGAAGGCATGACAATAAGTAAATCATGATAGTCCTGGATTGAGCCAAAAATAATGAGATCAAGAATGAATATCTAATCAACTATGTTTGTGTCCCAAAATGTGTCGGAAATAAAATAGTATATATATTCTTGAAGGGATATAATTGAGTATAAGTGTCTTTTATGCAAACTTGAATATGAGATTAAGAAGTTGATCATACCCTCCCTCGCTAAGAGGGAGTGTTAAAGTAATAGCCTTGGTTGGGTCTGATAAAATTGATATCAGTATATGGAATAGGTTTACACATACATATACATTATCACAGAGTTCGCCGAATTTCAGGCATAAAATTCAATTTTGGGCAAACTTCACATAATTCCATTAAAATTTGTTGAAATTCGACTTGTGTTCGTATGGAAATGAGGACGATATTTTTCATCAAGTAAAAAAAAATTAAATAGTGTTTAGGGGCTTGAAAAGCCATTGTTAAGGGTTTTTTAACTATTCAATGCAATACAGCTCGACTTCCCTAAGCCGCAAGACAGAAGCAAAGACAAGGTAATACCATTGTTACACGTCCAACGTGGAAAATCCAAAAAATTTGATTGTTCGACGGAGGCAAGATAGGAGTTGAGCCACATGTCTATCATGTCGTGAGAACATTTTGTTCCTTTCCGCCATGTCGAATGATTCATTCGCAAAGGTTTTCTGAAGGTGTTGACAAGGCTTCATGTTTTTATGACTTTTTTTTATGTTTAATATTAATATTATTATATAGTTTTGGGTTTGTCATATTTAGGTTTTATTTTTACCATATCATTTTCATATATGTATTATAATGTTTTTGGATTTTATAATTTTTTAAGAATATTAAATTGTTATAAATTTTATGTTTCATATTAAATTATATTAATAAAAATTTAATCATATAATTTAAATAAAATTTATATTTTATAGATAGGTCAATGTTTTAATAATGATTTTAAAACTATTTAACAATGTTAAAATATTTTGCTCATTTACTATATATATTTATATTAAATTATATTATTCAATAATTAATCATATAATTTAAGTATAATTTATATTTTATAAATGTGTCAATTTTTTTATAATAATAGTAGATCTATTTAACAAAGTTAAAATATTTTGCTAATTTACTATGTTATATATATACGGAGAATTTAATGTCGAACTTCTTCCAAATTTTTACTCTTGTCGAACTTCATTCGAATTTTATGGTTACTGAACTCGAATTCGAATTCGAACCTTGTGACTTAGCATTTACATAAACATATATATGTACATACATATATGCATAGGTTTGATTTCCTCCACATACTGATATCATGAGCTATTTCATACTTTATGATCATGCCCAGTTCTTCACTACATTTGTTGTTCTTGTGTTCTTGCTCTATTATCATGATAACAAATGTATCATGACAGACTACATTAAGTTGATGCCCCGAAGTGTGTTGGAGGTCATGATACTTGTCATAATGGAGACTATATTAAGTTGATGTCACTACGACCATAGTTGTTATCTGATAAACTACATTCAATTGTTGTCCCGTAGTGTGTCGAAGATTAGATAACTCATATCCTTCTTCGGTTATATAAAAATATAATTATTGGTAGGTTCATGATGTTGATGCTAGTGTTTATTATGTTTATGAGATGATCATATTTATCAAATCCTACCTCAAGATCATTGTACTCATCATCATAGAATACATTAAGTTGTTTTCCTTGAGATCATGGTTGTTATCTGAGAGATTGCATTCAGTTGTTGTCCCAGAGTGTTGGAGATCAGGTAACACATCTTTCTAAGATATAACATATTCTTTTGGTAGGCATCACGGATTTAATGTCAATGCACATAAGAATATAAGTATGATGAATATCGTATGATTGATATTTCTTGTTGAAACATACTTTGGATTATATTGAAAGATAACATCTGAGTTGATAAATATATGTTGATATCCTTAAATATGTTATTCCATT
Source organism: Cupressus sempervirens (assembly GCA_028749045.1). Taxonomy (NCBI): domain Eukaryota; kingdom Viridiplantae; phylum Streptophyta; class Pinopsida; order Cupressales; family Cupressaceae; genus Cupressus; species Cupressus sempervirens. Next base: position 129,686,096 of record CM053787.1, read on the forward strand.
AATATCTTATTGAGATGATATCTCTTCATATACTTGAGAGCATAATGTGTTCTATAACAATCCTCCCTAGCTAAGAGGGCATGTTAAGGTTGTAGCTTCAATAGGATTGATTCAATCATGAGATACATTGTTGTTGGTAAATCATCATTTAGACAAATACTCTTACATCTACTTATATATATATATATATATATATACACACACACACACACACACACTTAGTTACCTATGTTGGTTGGTTTTCCCTCATAAACACATCTGGTTTCGACCCAGTTCGAGGTTCTGGTCGAGTTTGACCAAAATCTGGTCAGGGTTCCATTTTGTGGGGGGTGGTTCAAATCCACTAGTATGAAATTCGAACCCAGCTGAATTTGATGAGCCTAGTTCGAATTTACATCAAACCTAGGCGACTTTCCAACAAGAGGCAGCTTTTAAGAGTTTTTTAGAACATATTTGATATTTTTCTAGTTCCGCTGCCCTAAAAAAGGAATGTAAAAAGGTTATTTTGGCCTTAGCTCTATTGCTGAGCCAATTAATGCGGAAGGACAAGGAGAAGGAGGAGGAGAAAATGAGAAAGAAGAAGAAAATGAATATGATGAATATTAAAATTTAATACATTATGATTAGTTGAAACTTGAAACAATGATACTTGAACTTGCTGTTATGATTCATGGATCGTGATTTAGTTTTAATGTTTTGAATCTTTGCTGTTGAACTTGAAAATTGAAATATATGATGGGTATGAGCTTGATTCATGATGCTATGATTACAACTTACATGTTTGTGTAAGTTTATGCCTATGGTGTTTATGTTGTTTAAATGATTAAATCATATAATTTTATGATACTCTATGCTTCTACGCTTCATAAATATGTATATATATATATATATATAAATTTAATATATTTTTTACATGTTTTTCTAGAACGAACCCAAAACTCTTTCCAAATCTTTGTCGTACCAGCGAACCGATTCTTCGAACCCCTATTTTCAATCGAACTCGAACTGATAACTAAGTATATATATTATATATATGGTTATACATATATAATTGTTAATATCATAGATTAAAAAGCGCCGGTATTTTGGCAAAATCGTGATATATCACGCAACAAAATGGACAGCGATTTAAACGCCTCATATATCAGTGTTGAGTATCTGCAAAAAGCGCAGCGATATCTGCCGCAAAAATCACCATATCACGCGAGTTATTGTGGGGGAAATATTGTTGACAGTCAACTTAAAAGTTGTATATAAAAAAAAAAAGATTGCGGGCCCGCATGTAAGTTTGGGGTTTTGGTTTGTTAAAATCTTAAAATAGAATATTAGTGATAGTGAGTAATAGGAAGAATTCTTTCCCCTTAGAATAGTAGGCTCACGGATGATACCCTTTGGCATTTGGGTTTACCATTTGACACAGACTGCGCAGCAATGACAAGATTTTTTTGCGAAATAATATAGCCTATATTAACGTTGTTTCTATTTTTTAACTCTTAAATTTAAAATATATTTTTCAAAATATAGACTTATAAATATAAATACTGTTTTACTATAAAAAATTATAGGGTCTGGTTTATATTATATAATGTACAGTAGCTTGTAATATTGTATATAATATATGAAGACTATAGTATATTATAAAACAAATTTTATTTGTTATGTATACTACATAGAAAATATAAATACATATATATTTATAAATTTAAATACTTTACATTTCATGAATACATATCAAATATCTATAATGAATTATCAATTAGATTCATTTCTTAAATTTTTAGATTTAACTCAAAAAATTTATTAATATATGGTGGATATCTTAAATCATTATATGTTCTACAAGTATTTTAAAGAATATTTTAATATGTTGTATATTTTCTAATGTTTGATAAAAGTGCCGATTTATTACCAAATTTTTCGCCGTGTTTTTGCTGATTCCGAGATTTTCAAATTTTTTGAGTTAGCCAAGATATTGCCGAAACCGAATTTTTCAACTATGGTTAATATATTATTATTATCTAATGATGGTTAACCATAGAGACATGTCTCCTATCATATTTATAAGACATCCAATTTAGCATTTGGATCACACCAATACCATGGCAATGTTATTACATTTGCAGAAGCAATCTTAGTTCTCGATAATCCCAGGGGTGTTGTAAAGTCACCTCATGGTATTAGAGAAAATTTTAATGTGGTATCAGAGCTCTCGAGGTGTAAAGATCACTTCTCAAGGAGTATAATCTTGGCTTAATACAGTTGTGGATGCAAAATTTGACAATTTGTGCATCATCATTGCATAATCTATTTAGAGGAAATTTGAGGTTTTGTATTTTGTACTATCTACTGAAGGTGAAAATTGAAGCTTGTTGATAAAAATCAGAGGTTGGCATCATACTAAGGAAGTCCAAAAAGCCATAAATCAAATTTTATTTCATCCAAATTGGAAATTTGAGGTCAAATCTAGAGCCATTTGAGTTTTGGAAGTGTAGTGGCAACGATTCAATAAAACATAATTTTAGAGGCAATTTTCCAACAGCAATATCCTAGCCATCTGGACTCCTTTTTTGGAGCAATATTTTTTGTTTTAGGGTAGAATTTCATAATCTACACAATGGTGCAAGTAAAGTCTAGTTTCTATTCCTAAGTGTTTTTTTTGTAAATCACAAATCTCAATTTTTGCAACTTTTGAGCCCTCGCTTCGCGTCATATGAACTCTTTAGGTGCCATTATTTTTTTAATGTCCATAATTTTTTAGATTTGGCACCAGTTTTCAGGGATTGTAACCAAAAATTTTGCTTTCAAAATTTGTCTTAGTTTTGCAATTATAATGAATAGGCCTTAGTTTGGTCCTTTGCATAGTGATCTAAGTCTACAATAGCTTGATTGTGGGGTATAATCATTTGTGATCTCAATTTGTAATATGAAAAGTGTTTCATTGATGTAATCATGGGATTGTGGACATCCTACTATAATAGATTCAGCTAGGGATACTTATGAGTCATGGGCAAAGGGAATAATCATACAATGTAGATATCTTAATCTCTTGCCTCATCTTTATGGATTCGTACCTAAGTTTAATATCCTAAAGACGAACTTAGCTTGAAAGTGATCTTGGCCTGAAGGGAATCTCTGTTCGGGGGCAATCTCGATCTGATGGGAACCTCAACCCGAAGGGGATCTTTATCCAAAGGGAATCTCGATCGAAGGGGAAATTGATCTGAAGGGGAACTCAGTCCGAAGAGAATCACGATCCGAAGGGGATCTCGATCTGAAAGGGGAACTTGGTTTGAAGGGAATCTTGACCCGAAGCGGAACTCAATCCGATGGGAATTTGGTTCCGAGGGGGGAACATGATCCGAAGGGAAACTCGATCCGAAGGCAATCTTGGTTCAAAGGGGAACTCGGTCCAAAGGGGAATCTTGACCCGAAGCAGAACTCGATTCGAAGGGAATCTGGTTCCGAGGGGGGAACTTGATCCGAAGGGAAACTCAATCTGAAGGGAACCTTAGTCTGAAGGGGATCTCGACCCAAAGGGAATCTTGATCCAAAGGCAATTGCTTTGATACCACTATAATGTTCCCGACGATTTCTGCCTTTTTGAAACAGTTGCAGGTAGAAGGTTTCTACAATTGTAGATAGTGTCTGTATGGTTACAAAGAGTGCTTGCACATTAGCGATAAGTGTTGTCGTACGGTATGTGTGTAGGTCGTATGGTGAAGAAGGATATCACCGTACAATGAGGGGGAATGTCCTACGATGAGTATGGTAACTGTACGATATGGTCTTGGAGTCTGTACGAGCTGTAAGGTGATGGTGTACGATGTTCTAGGGTTGGTCGTACAATGGCAGATAGAAGGTGAATGGGATGGTCGTACACTAGCGAATACAAAGTATGAATACGTAATGTCGATGTGTGGTGTGATTGTATGCCTTCCTGGTAATTAGTTAGAGTGAAAACCAACAAACCAACAACACAGATGTATCGCCAATGAACACTGCAATTTATTTAAACATGTGCCAATAGTTCCAAAAACAATGATACTCCAAAATAATAACAATACTCAGATTTGTCAGACCCGAGCAAGAAATACAGAGATGAAATAGGGTGAGGGTTGAATCCCACCGAAACTGGAGAAAGCCTAGGGAAGATCTTTCACTTCTGAAATGGCAAACAATATTGAACTTGTATCGTCTCAAAATGGAAGCACTTCCATGTTAAGAGCATGTAGCCCTCCGAGTAAGTGGTTCGAGGTCATGTCGAGCACCTTGAATGGGTTTTTACATGGATCTAGTTATTTCCCCCCTGTTCTACTTCTCTCTCTCTATTTCCAGCCTATTTCTAATAAACTGCTTTGCAAAATGGAGGACTTTGGCCTCTGGGTCAAGAGCGACCTTCTGGGACAAGGTCGACCTTGACCTTGACCTAGGTCAAGGATGACCTCGATCCTAACCTAGGGAAGGGTCGACCTCGTCCCTAACCCCAGGTCCCATTTTCAATTTCTAGGAGTTTTGGGATCTCGGGCTTCCGAAAGTTTCTTTTCCCACTTCTGGGTCGGTTGTTTCAGGTTTTGGAATGGTACTCTTAAATTACATTTAATCTAGGTCCATTCTTAGGGGTTAAGGTTAAATGGGATTTAATGCTCCTATGTCAACCTTCTCTAGGAGTTTGTGCCCTAGATCACTATATAAGGAAGCCTTCTTCCCTCATTTTGACATCCATATATTTCATGAGTGCATCTACTATCTATGAGCAACTACCTACTTTTCAAGTGAGCAAGCATTCTATCATTCAAGCATTTAAGTTCTCCATTGAAGATCAAGGATTGAAGCATTCAAGCCTTTGAAGGGATTTAGTTCAAGCACTCAAGATTCATCATTCAAAACCCTAAATCTAGCCATCATGGTGGTGTGCTCTTTCTTCAAGATCCTTTGTTCATCTACAAGATCTATTCATACTTCTTTCAAGGTGGATTCTAAGAATACAATCATGGAGGTTTTGATTTACATTTGTTAATGTTATGTTCAAGCTTTCATATCAATATACTTGTTTACATTTCAAATACAATTGCATATCTATTGAGTATCATAGCTTCATTGTTAGATTTACTTCTACTACTTGCTAGCATTCTCTATTTCAATTCCATTATTAAGGTTGATTCCAAACCGGGCTTTGACTGAGACAAACCCCTCATCCAAACAAACCATTTTTCTTCGAGATGCAGGTGTGGAACAACAAATTGGAGAGCAAATTTGGAGATCCACGAAAAAAATTTTCATCGGAGCAATGTAGGTCAAGGTCGACTTTTTGGGGTACAATTGTGTCCCGGGGTAAGATTGTGCGCCCCACCAATAGGGTCAAGGTCAACCTCCCTTCAAAAAGATAAAATATTTTTGGGTTTTCTCTGTTTCAACATTTCCAATCTAGATTAGGTTGCAGAATTTCCCAAAACTGTACACAAACATCAGAAATCAACATTTTCCAAATTCAAGGTTAGTATTTGTCTTTTATCTATTTCAGGATTTAAGCACATACTCCCCTCAAAATAGAAAGAAGACTAATTGAACCTCTTTTCACCTTTTTCTTCATCACTTGATCCATGCATTAAACACTTTCTTGTGCTTAATCAATTTGGATCATTCCTTTTGGAAATTAGGGTTGAGAAGAGGTTTCCATTTTCTTCCTATTCAAAACTCCAACCGGAATTTGCAGTACAAAGAAATAATCTCAATCGCATACTAACAACTACATACATGTCGCACATAAATACCCCTCCGCACAAAACTCTCGAGGGTTTAAAAAAGAGTGCCGACATGGCAAACACCTACGAATAATTAATAAAAATTGGGCACCATTATTAAATAATTAAAGGTCCAAATAATATTATTTAAATTTTGGGACCATTAATTATTTGAAGTATTTTATTAAAATTGGGGACATTATTGTTACATCCCAAAATTTTGACCTAATTAAAATTAGTATAGTCGTTGAGTTGAATGGATTCTTCTTTCCTGTTCATGTGAAAAGGGTAATTAAATGTAACCATTGTTTCCTATGAAATTGGTTGTTATCAATTATTATGTATAACCGTTTAATGATGATGGTCGTTAACCATTACTTGTCATATGTTGATGATAGTAGTTAGTAGTTGCTTGGTTTCGAAATTATGGTTATTAACTAATTTCTTTACTATTATCTATGCTAATTGTTAATATGGATTTATCTTGGGAACTTGTTATTATTGTGGAAAATGTTGCACAAGTGCACAGGCGATTGCAGGATCAGACAAAGGGGAGAAGCATTGCTTAACGGGATCTACAGAACGGGGTACTACCTTAGTCCATTTATCTGATCGATAGGTATGACCTCTAACTATCTTGGTAAGGACCTAGCGACTTGCATAATAGGGTACAATCACTGGACACACATGAGCTACTAGACAATCATTAAAACATTAAACATTTTAACTTAATCAAAGTACATACCTTTAATGGTTTATATTGACATTCTCATCACTTCAAATAATACGTATATATGTATGTGCACATAGGTATAAAAGTATGGTGTCATCATAGTATTAATTTATACAAGCTCATATCTATTAAAATATGTATACCTAAATTTGCATTTACCTTGAGAAGGTATGAAGATTATCATCTTCCAAATAATACATGTATTTAGATATGCATACCTTAGTAGGTATAACCTTGGACAAATAATAATAATATAATGTCACCATTTGAAATAATATATATGTGTGCAAATATATATATATATATATAATTTATCCTTTTTGATTTAGTAACCTTCAAATTCTACCTCATATTTATTTGTCTTTATAAGAGATGAGAATGAACACTTGGCATTTTTTATTTATCGGTGGTTCAAGAAGTCAGTTTTTCTTCTTTTTATAATTGTTCCAAGAGTCACGGCTTCTTGGAAGCCTTTATATTTTCTTTGAATGTCTTCTTTCGAACACAAGTCGAGAGAACTAAAAACCCAAGTTCCACATATATACCTCTGCTCCCTTATTTTCTATCATCAGTATTGCTGCGATTGATTGAGGACAAAGCCGAGTCATTGCTTTATCTGATTTTGGAATACGCATTTCCAAGAGCCAGTTGTACAGAGTCAAGCCCAGGCTCCACATCTTCTTGATCAGGTTATGTGGTCAACCTTCTCAATTCATATTTGTTACATGTATGCATTCAAAAACACAAAAGCAAGAATTGTGTCAATGAATTCTATGTATCATTGTTGACTGTAATATCGAATAGTACATTTAAAGAGTCCATCTCTCCAAGTCAATTCTAAATCAATTGTGTATGTTATGCTAAGATGTCTCTTGTTTCAGTCGGATTCCATATTCAAGCTATTTCTTTCTAAGTCCTTAAAGAGAAGTTCTTGGGTTTTAAGAATTGTATTATGATAGTACTGAATTTATAATATTCTTTGCACCGGCTAAGACTTAAAAAAAGAGTTGAATTACTTTGATATTTGACACCTAGGACTCACCCAGCTAGATCGCCAAGAAAGAGTGTGAAGAGATAAGAGAAAAATTTGAAAGAACATGAAAAATAGAATCAGAAGTGATACAATAAATTTATTACAAAAGAATCGCTAAATAGCTAATGCATGTCCACTCAATTTTATCCTGTTATCAAGTCGAGCGGTGGTGATCGGGTATTAGAAACCCATCCAAAAACCTTGGCCAAGGTCATTAAAGGCATGCTTGCCTTCTAAAGATCACATGATGTTAGTAGCGCCAGTTATTCAGACATGTTCGTCCATAACTGTGCGGACATTCTAAACACCGGTATTGCTCCAATGGCTAGACAAGTAGTGCCCCAAGCCTAGGCCAGGGGTAGGGAGGGCTTTCTTTTCAAAAGATTGTGTGGGGATGGATATGGTCCGCAGTTGTGAAGTCAAAGCCTAAGCTAATCCTTCTCCTCTTATCCGAAAGCTGAGGCTTGCACAACTAGTTCAAGACCCTCCAATTAGCTTTGTATGTTTCTTCCTTTATCCTTAGTTATGCATTTACTTTGTTTTGTGAATATCGAATATCATAGTATGAATGGTGATGTTTTGAATTGCTTTAGTAAACATGATAGGAAACAATTATTTCAGTTGGCAGTTATTTTTGTTGATAGTTATTCAGTTGAATGTTATTTCAGTTTTTATCTCATGAAATGGAATTAAAGATGTTTTATTTCAGTTTTATAGTTTAAGTATTACTTTCATATTTATTTGAAATCAGTTTTTAGCCCTAATCTTTTGGTTAAGAAAGATCGTTTGTTACAATTACAAATCCTCGCCAGCCAAAGATTGCTTATCCTCAAGCAATACGCAAACTCTAGGATCCCAAACCATGCGCGGATGTAGATTGCTATATCTGCTGAAAACTCCATGCTTCTTTAGGATCACATGTGCATAATTGAATTCAATTGAGATGAGTAGACGACCATTCGGGCTCCGCAACGCCACTCTAATATAAACATTGTTATATCCAAAACCACCAAGATCCCAAGGGAGCCAATCATTAAACACATTGATGTCCAGATCCATAATCTTCATGCAATCATCAGTCTCCTCAAGAACTTCACTACACATGTAGATCCTATTATTTTTATGAGGAAGCCATTCACATGAAAAAATTGCAGTCATGCATGACGTAGGCACAACTGAAGGATAAACTCCATATTCAACCAACTGTGGTTGCTCCTACAAGAAATCGTCCATAGCATCTCCATGAAGTTAAACAACCATCAATAAAACCTTCTCATTCGAAGGGCCACTAATAGAACCCAAATTTCCATGAAGATGATCATTGGGTGTTGGTTTGACAATATTTGTGTTGTTATCTTCCTCCAGAATCCATTCCTTCATCTTTGACTTGGGTACCATATAGATTTTGTCATTGTGATAAATGATATCGCCAACCACCTTGTATCTATCATCTTGCACTTGACCATCGAACAGTAGGCATGCAAAAGTATTCTTGGAGTACTCTACTAACAAATGTGCCTTCCAATCAGCTGAAACATGCGATAGAGAATATTGGGCATTACTAGGTGTCATAGTGTGATCCAAGACTAGTCTCTCAATTCTCCAAACAGGCTGACAGAATAACCTAGCTCTGATACCACTGTAATATCCCGAAGACGAACTCAACTTGAAAGTGATCTCAACTTGAAGGCAATCTCGGCCCAAAGAGAATCTTTGTTCGGAGGCAATCTTGATCCAAAGGGAACCTCAATCTGAAGGGGATCTTTATTCGAAGGGAATCTCGATTCAAAATTGAAATTGATCCGAAGGGGAACTTGGTCCGAAGTGAATCTCGACCCGAAGGTGATCTCGATTCAAAGGGGGAACTCAGTCCAAAGGGAATCTTGATCTGAAGCAGAACTCGATCCGAAGCGAAACTCGATCCGAAGGGAATCTAGTTCTGAGGGGGGAACTTGATCCAAAGGGAAACTCGATCTGAAGGGAATCTCGGTCTAAAGGGGAACTCGGTCTGAAGGGAATCTTGACCTGAAGCAAAACTTGATCAAAAGGGAATTTGGTTCCGAGGGGGGAGCTTGATCTCAAGGGAAACTCGATCCAAAGGGAATCTCAGTTCAAAGGGGATCTTGACCCGAAGGGGATCTCGAGCCAAAGGGGATCTCGACCCGAAGGCAACTGCTCTGATACCACTGTAATGTTCCTGACGATTTCTACCTTCTCGAAACAGTTACAGACAGACGATTTCTGCCTTCCTTAAGAGTGCTTGTACAGTAGTGATAAGTGTTTTCATACAGTATGTGTGTAGGTTGTATAGTGAAGAAAGATATCACCGTATGATGAGGGGGAATGTTGTACGATATGGTAATCACACGATATGGTCTTGGGGTTCGTACCGACTCTAAGGTGATGGTGTATGATGTTCTAGGGTTGGCCGTACGGTGGTACACAGAGGGTGAATGGGATGGTCGTACACTAGCGAATACAGAGTATGAATATGCAATGTCAATGTGTGGCATGATTGCATGCCTTCCTGGTAATGAATTAGAGTGAAAACCAACAAACCAACGGCACAGATGTATCGCCAATGAAAACTACAATTTATACAAACATATGACAATAGTTCTAGAAACAATGATACTCGAAAATAATAACGATACTCAGATTTTCCAGACTTGAGCAAGAAATACATAAATGGAATAGGGTGAGGGTTGAATCCCATCGAAACCGGAGAAAGCCAAGTAGGGAAGATCTTTCACTTCTGAAATGGCGAACAATATTGAACTCTATCAAGAATTCGTAGTACAAAGAAATAATCTCAATCACATAAACAACTACATGCTGCACATAAACACCCCTCAGGAGAAAACTCTCGAGGGTTTACAAAAGAGTGCCGACATGGCAAACACCTACAAACAATTAATTAAAATTGGGCCTCATTATTAAATAATTAAAGGCCCAAATAATATTATTTAAATTTTGGAACCATTAATTATTTAAAGTATTTTATTAAAATTGGGGATATTAACACTAAGCCAAAAACAAAGTGGAAGAAAATAGTTTGGGAAGATAAAAATGGTCATATTAAAGGAGTGATTGGTATGAGTCTGTTTTCATTTTTACATCATCTAGCTTACTCCAAATCCATGATATTTATTGCCGACAATGTGGACAATTATTTGAGAGCTTTTTGGAGATCCACATGTTCCTCTATTCCCAAATGATCCTAATGCAAATTGTCTCATTCCACATGATAATGGAGATAATATTTTATATGATGATGATACATTAGATGAGATTGAGTATAATGCATATATTGAGAGCAAGGATGATCCAGTGACTCCTCTTGCAGCTCCTACTTCTCTAGTGGAGATCACACATTCATCTCTTGATGATTACAAAGAGTTATTACAAGAGATGTCTATTTGTTTTCCTGATTGGGATTCCTATTTGTTAGATATGGGTTTATTATTTGTGCAGTCTCACATTTCAGAATTGGAAGACATACTTGAGGGGGTTTCACTTCTCTTTGATGGCAGTTCATAGTTGGAGTTGATACTTCTTCACCTTCTTTGGAGATTGACATGCTTGATTCTTCTCCCTCCCTTGGTTTGCCACATTTCATGGTTCAACTTGATGACGTGATAGATTCCTTGAGCTTAGAGATGCCTATTTGAAAGATCCTTGATGGATGCCCTTGCCGATCTGCTGTAGTTTTTAAATTAATAAACTATATTTTCTTGTGATTTCTTTGATGGTCTTTGAGAATAGACAGAAGTTGAAGAAGGTTTTGTTTTTTTGTTTTGTGTTTTTTGATAGTTTTCACAATAGTAATGAATAATGAACAATAAACATGAGAGGAGACTGAAAATAAATAAGAGCATAGAGCCAAATCAGAATTGCTATAAATTGTACCAGGCAGATTTCTAATTTATAAAGCCAAATAATAAATCAAATGCAGTTCCAAGGAGCTTACATCCAACAATGATGCCAAAATACTGCAAATGGCAGCCCTAAGACTGCAAGGAATCACGTCCCAGCTGAAAGAATCAATCTGCAATGCTGAAACCATAAATCTGCAACCTGAATCCACAATAAAGAATGGTGTACTCTATCACTGATAGCAACGCACACTATCTGGAGAATCCAATGCCAATAACTGCTGAGGGTTACATCCCAACCAATCCAGAACCTGGGGTTTGCGTCCCAGATGAAGAATTGCTCTCTCAGAGCCAATTCACAAAAACAAGGTTTTCAATATGCAAAAGATGATCTTAGAATGAAGCTTCCATCTCCTTATAACCCCCTCTCAATTGCAAATCGAACCCTAAGTGTCTCCAAGTGGTGTTGTGTAGTGAAAATGTTATAATTTCTTATTTTAAAGTGGTCGTGTTACTAGAAAATGACCTTTTTCCTCATAGATAGAATTCCATTCACTGAAATGCCATGAGACCAAAGAGAAAGATTTAGAGAATTTTGAGACCTTTCCAACGAGCTATCACACCATAGGATGCACATCCAGATGAGGCCAAAAAAACCCCTTATTACTCCAAAATGATTATATTATTAACCTTATTTTAATTTATTTAATCACTAACTTAGGAAATATTTAAATATATTAAAATATTTCCCAAATGGTCCCAAAATGACCAATCAAACATGAATCTGACCTTGTCACCTATCTGTGACTGATGTCGGACAAGATGGGTCAACTGGCAGTCCATCCCTAAAATCTAGGGATGCTCCTAAAAAGTAGGAGATAGCCCCAATCAACCGAAATTGAGTCCCAATGACTCTACCCTACTATGTGCACCTTTGAGAGAACTGTCACTAAACTGGGAGTTCCTCCTAAAAAATAGGAGATGCACTCTAGTCTCCAAAGCGTTCGCCGAGGTCTCCAAATGCCTCCTAGACCACTCCTAGTCAATCCCTACAAATTAGGAATCCCTCCTAAATTGTAGGAAACTGTTGTCTACTGCTCCAAACTACTTGGAAAGCTCATGCATGACTCTCAAAGCCCCTGGGTTGGTTCCCTCTACGCTCTGCTAGCCTATGGGAACCAGATAATAGACCAACCCTGCTAGAAATGTTGTCACTAATGAAGGGTAGAGATTGGGGACATGACACTATTCAGTCTTTAAAGATTCATACTTGGAGACCTCTGTCCTTTCATTTGGATGTTGGTTAGTTTGCGACATCATCAGCTTACCTCATTTGGATTCCATTTCCTAGCTTTTATTCAAAATGGGAAGTAATCTTGCATTTGTATTTGGTATATCTTCTTCCCAAGAGAAGAAATGTTGTTTGTAGGCATTGCACTATGTTTTGTCTTCAAACACTCACTATTTTTGTAGGACACTCTTCATTATGGGGGCAATATCACATCTCCTACAATCCTTCCTATGGAGAGATCATTGATTGTATATACGTCATGTATGAAGTTCTCGGGGGGTCTTGAGTAGTGCATCCATCCACGCATTGTGTGTTTTCATCTCTTTTTTTAGGGGAGGGTTTTTCCCATGAGGTTTTTCTCTTTCTCTGCTTTATTAGAGATTGCATTTCATGTATTACATTGCATATTATACATGGGTACCTAACATGGCCTAGTAGCCAGGAACCTTCTTGCATTGGGATTTTAAGAGCATCTCCTAAGTTGCACTTAACGGGGGCTATTGGTGCAGTTAAATATTCACTAATTACACTTAAGCTTACATAGGATAATGCATTGCATAGTAATTTTTCATTGAGATGTCTAGGAGTTTGCACCTCACTTAAGCACATGGTGTTGGAGAATTCCTTTCTAGGTAGTGATAGTTGTTATTTTACTCCACCTTTAGTGCACATATCACATTATCATCCCTATCATTGCACATACTTTATTGCAAAATGGAGAATGGTCCACCTTTAGCAGACATGTAATTCCACCTTGTGTAGGTGATAGATTATCTTCTTATCACCTTGCCTATATATGCAGGCCTATTATGTACATTTGAATCATGTTCAGTAATCCATTGATGTCCACTATCAATAATATCATTATTGCATCTTAATGCAATTGTCTTGTCAATCTCTTGTGGAAGTTATCATAGTCTTTAGTTTGACCTTGGGTGTTGTGTAGTCACCTAAAACTCTAACAAGCCTCTTCCAATCTCCATTCGATTTCCACGTTAGTCTTTCATATGAGTTGGTTTCCTATATTCTCTTTTACCCTAAAGGATGAGAAGATCTGATAGAAATATTGTCATTGATGTCAAGCTATAGTACTAAAAAAATCATTTATATTGATTATAAATTTATAATTGATGATAAAGTTATAGTCCTATAAAGACTCAAAAGAAAAAAAAGAGTTGTCTATCTAAGAGATCAAACTTATGAAGCTGCTATGAGTAGCATGGCTTGAACAGTCCTGATGGCAATACAAAACTTTCTCAAGGAAATATATGCTCTTCAAGAAGATATAAAAGGAAGGCTGATTATATGTGATTGATATGTTTCAGGCAGATAGATATTACCTTTGGAAGATCGATCAAAAAGCGCATCACATTCTCATCAATTTATCAGGAAGCTTGTGTGGTTTGAGGTTAATTTAAGAGAAAGATATTATGGCATTTGAAGTCGCAAGGACTTCAAACCAAGTTCTATTTCAAATCCTTGTCGGGACTGTGAAATATGAAACATTTGGCATTTGTAGGAATGCAGAATTATGGGATTGGACGACCATGAAAACTCTTTTTGGTTTGCTGGTCACTCCGGTTATTCTATACGGATGTGAAGTGTGGGGAGGTAGTATGTCCGAATAGAAATGGCAGCAAGTAGAAAGAATTCAAAAACACTTCATCACATGCAATCTTAAAGTCAAGACCACAGTTTCGTATGAGATCCTTTTGGCGGAGGTGGGTTCCTTTCCATTAGAGGCTGTTGCTTTGGTCCGGATGATTAGCTACTTAAAGAAAACCCAAGGGCTGGAAACACATCGTTGGCCCAAGTTGATCATAGAGGAAAAACTTGTGAGGCGGAAAAGCACATGGATGAAGCAAAATGACAAATGGATGCGAAAATGGGATATCAACATCCAAACCTGCCCGGATAACATTATAGAAATAAAAAAGTTTGTCAATGAAAAATTTCGCAATATTCTGTGGACAAGACGCATAGGGCGGAAAAATCTTATTACATTAAAGAATTTAATCCCACTTCTAGTCATGATGAAAAGGCCTATATAAGAGCATCTATTAACTGGAAAGCAAAAATGTTGATGGCACAACTTCGAACTAGTTCACATCAGTTGCGATGTGAAACTGGTCGGTGGCAAGTTCCAAAGGAAGAGTGGGCAGATAGAACATGTTTATTTTGTAATATGGGAATAGTTGAGACAAAGCAGCACTTTGTCAAAGACTGCCCGGCTTACAATGACATCAGATCTGGCTATACAAAAATATTGCAGAACAGGGACTTCCACTATTTATTCGAGGAAGATCAAGTGAAGAGAGCAACAGATTTGATTACCAAACTTCAGAGAAGGAGAGACAAGTTAACCGAAACTTTACAACTGACTAGTTTCGCTCCTAACTCGGGAGGGTGATTGCATAGGTCCCATAGACTACTTTAGTCTCGTGGACGTCATTAAAATCTATCATATCATATCATATCAATCATTTGTATTCCATCAAATGCATGGGTCATTTGAATGTCAAATGCAGTGATGATGTTTGACAAAGCATTTTGGACAGAACTCAAATGATATATGGACAAGTGATGAAACAGCGATGAAGTCACAATGAATATATAAGACAACAATGATAATATACAAAGCAGAGATATATATTATATGTAAAGCATAGATGACTTTGTTGAAATTATATTCAGTGGATAGTATATGCACAAAGGAAACCGTTTCTCTTCCTCATTATAAATGGTATGAGACAAAGTCAAGCAGCATAAGGAACAATAATAAAATATTAGAGTAATAATCTGCAATGGTAAAGACGGTGCTGGAAAATAATACATGCAATTTTGAGTATCGTCAAAACTCATCTAAGTTATGATCCTTAACAAAACTTTTAATAAAATGATAAAATGATGTGATTCATAAATATATTCATTAATCAATGGAAGTCTGTCAACTCAAAGTTTGTCTGAAGAGTGTTCAAAGGTGGAAGACCAATAAGGTTCAAGCAACGCCCAGTAACAATCCACCGTGCAAGCCGATTTGTCTAAATTAAATCATTTGCCATTTTCCAATTAAAAATACTTATGAAAGAAAAACAAATCAATTACTATGTTTCAAAGAATGGATCAGCTTTCAAAACAACTGAATTACATTTACGACATTGAGATTTGAAGCAGAGTATGGTCTTGGATAATGGATAAGACTTGTTTTCAGTGATTACTTTTAAAGTGGAGTTTTCTGGCATAAGGATAGAGTCATCACATGATTATTTAGTAAAGAGAAAATGAACTCTAACATTTAATTATTAAATGTTTTTTATTAAGGAAAATAGGCTTTAAAAGGGCCCTGAAACCCCAAACATAGAAAAGAAAGTCAACAGTTAAAACGAAAAAGGAACCCAAGAGCTTGATAGTAAAACAACAACTCCCTAAAACATAAAGCAAGAGAAAGCCAAGGAAGAGCGCCAAAAACCAGGGCAGGCCGCCAAAGGCCAGGGCAGATCAACCAATGTCTCTGAGCATCTCCGCTACATTGATCTCGAGCTTGGACAACTTGCCCGTCTCCTCCTTCATTTCCATAGTGTCCTGCTCAAGGGCGATGGTGTCTTTCTTTCTAGTGCTGGCCCTGGTTCTTTTCCGAACACCTTCCTCCAGGGGCTTGTCTTTCAAATTTATACCCTATTCCTTCTCCTTGCTGCTTTGAACCTTGCCACGGTGGATGAGCCTCTTTATGTTATCATGATCCTTGAGGATGTTGAGGTTTTGCTTAGATATGCCCTGCAAGGTCTTCACCATATCCAGGGAGGTAGTGTTGAAAGCCTCCAACTTCTTGTCTGTGCTGAGTTCATCCTCGTTAACCCTGTTCCTAAGGCTATAGGTCTCCCTTTCCAACTCACTGAGTCTATGTTTGAGATCGAGGATCTCTGGTAGATCCATTTAGTTGTCCTGTAGCTGTCCACAAGGCTGTTCTTAGCATTATTCAACACATCCATCTCCGGATTGTCCCTAGCAATGTCGCTGAGGATGATCGAGGAAGGGTCTATAAGTTCTTCTATCTGGATCCTGCCCTCCTCATTCTCACGGACCTGGGTAAGGATAATGTCTCTCTTGATCCCCAAATTGGAAGTGGTGTGGTCGAAATTTCTCCAGACCACCTTCTTGTCCTTGCTAGTGATGGAGCACCTATAGGTGGAAGTTCCCACATCATCGTAACCCTGGTTGGGTTCCAGGTCGGGCTGCTGCTCAGGCTTGTCCATCGGGTTCTCCTCCATCATCGCACTTCCCTCACCCTGCTTCTCCTTAATGACTTCTTCCTTCTTCCTCTTATTCTTGGTTGTCTCCGTGGCTTCCTTGTCTCTACTGGAAGGCACTTTGATAATAATCTTCTACTTGCTCTTCCTGCTATCTTTTCCTTTTTCAGCCTTGGTTGTCTCCTCGCCATCAGCACTGTCACCCCCAGTCTCCATGCCATCGTCCTGTTCATTATACCCTTTGTCTGAAGAGGTATCTCTCCCAGTCTCAAGGGGAGTGGCAACCTCCTTACTGAAATAGGGAGACTTGTCCATACTGCGTTGAGGGGATTCGGAATCATTTGAATCTGTGTACAACTCCACCTCCTCCGTCTCAGAGGGTGAGTAAATTTCATCAGTATCACCCGAATCCCTTTTAAACCTATTGCCCTCTTTCTTTTCCTTAATTTGCTTGCTTATTGTTTTAGACTTGAAATATTCATATAACAGTAAGAGCAGCCCTTCGTGGAAAGCAGGGTTCCTCGTTTTCTTATCTTGAAATTCATGGATATTATCATTCATTGACGAATAGAGGTAAAAAGGAATGGAGATTTTAACTCCATACCTGAAGTGATTTAGCAGCACGAAGTGGTAGGTGTAGATGTGATCGAACCTGGTGTCCAAAGTTATGTATTTGATAATAGCTCTCAGCACAAACCTCCAAATGGGTTTGATAGACCTCGGGAGATAGTGGGTTCCACTTTTCGCCAGCTTTTTCTTCTCCTCCAAGTTTTTGGTGAACTCTGTCACCGCTTGCCTTGAGATTTTGCGATCTCTATAATATTTTTTCCCAGTAATGGGGATGCCAGTTACATGAGAATTAATTTCCTCCGTGATAGTGAAATCCACCCCATCAATCTCCACATTGCCCTCATTCCAATGGTTCACCATAGCTTTGGTGACCGAAGGTTTCCAGTCATGGAGACGCTCAATGTAATTGGTGATCTCCCCTTTTTTCAAGATCTTCCAGACTTTAGTTCTTCTCTTCCATTTCAAGGCCTCATCCTCTGGCTCCCGTCTATTTCGTTCACCCACCATGACTCGCTTCTTGCCTATACCTCTGAGAGCCGAAACCTAGAAAATTTTCCAACTATAGGCACCTCTGTTTTTCTTGTTTCTAGCACTTTCCTTGTCATAATGGATGCTCGACTTGTGGTGAAAGATTTTGATGACATGGGGAGTACTCGTGAGATTGTACTTTCGCTTCATAGATTTTAATTATTAAATGTTATGTCCTTAAAGAGCTATGAGTATCAGCGTTGAGGATTAGTGGCTTAAAAGGCTATGATTGTTATTATTAATTACAAAATAAAATAAAGATGGAAAGACATATCCGATTCAAAAAGGTGTTACTCTTACAACATAATAACATATATGAAAGCAAAATAATGTGAAAGTAGATGTAGATTGAAATAAGAATGAAATATATGCGAGTGGAGTGAAAAGGGCATATATATATATATATAAAGGATGAGATAGAAGGGAATATAAGAGGAATTGTGCAAATATTGAAAAGGAGATATTTATGCCAATATAGATATAGAAGAGTATACACAGATTGTCGGTGAAGGAATACGGAGCTCTGCAAGCTGTACGAACCGGGAATTGTTTTGGCTTCTAGATTTTGGTGTAGAGTTGCCAAAGCTGTTAGGTGGCAGGATTGTGTTTCTATCGCTTTATGCTGTTGCAGGATTTTTGTGTGGCTTGGTCCGGTTTGTGTACTTGTTACCCTTTATTGCTCTTATGTCGTCTACGTTATAATTTTTGTCCTTGCTTTTATTTCATTCCTTTTCTTGGATTCAATTCTTGTACAGTTGCTTTGGTTGTTGAGATCCTCATCTCTGGTTTAGTTGTTTGATGGGAGACACATTAAATGAAGCCACTAATGAGGTCATAGATATTGATAAAAAGGAAGAATTTAAAGAAACTAAACACAATAAAACACAAGAAATGCAGGTTGATGCAAATATTGATAAGCCATCTTACAAGGAGGTTCAGGATTCAATTGCTAACAGTCCACCTTCTACTGGCATTAATGGCGAGTTCCACAGAGTGTTCGAACTGGGAAATGCTGGAGATTTGAGCGCACAAACAGTCGGAGATGGACTGCGAAGCGGAAGCATCATCCAAGTTGACAATCCCAGAGAAGGAAAAGATGGTAAATCTCCCTCTTCCAGTTTGAAGACTCTCTCATTGTCTCCCAACAAAGAAATGATCAAAGCAATCAAGGGTGAGCAATCTAGACTCAGAAATGTGGCTGTTTTCTTTGTTTGCATGGATGCTAATCAGCTACCATCTAGGAGTTTTTTTGATGATTGGGTTACAAATGTTTGGGGGCAAAAAATTAGGTATTCAAGTTTCATTTTGTCAAATGATTCTAAGGGATTTGTTTATAGTGTTGTTTTAATCACATTCCATGCAAGAACGGTTATCAAAGAAAGGATACTAGAATGTAGGCCAATCTCTGTTTAAAGCCTTTCCCTGGTTGCCCAAGGGTCACCCTTCCATTTGTATGATTGCTCCAATGTATTTACCTTATCTTAGTAATTTATTTATTTATTTTGGGACCTTGTTCTATATTGAATACCCACAACACTAAAAAGCATCATCAATCTAGGTCATTTATTGTTGAGTGTGATCCCACATTCTCCCATCATTTATATTTTCACAACCAACAAACGCTAAACATCCAAATCAGCGGCATGCAGATCTGAGTTGTTTCCCATTACCGCTCAAACCATTTGGCACAAACCCAATGGAAATGCCCTTTGTCATCATGCATTCCTAGCTTGTTGAGCTCCCTCCGACACTGTAACATCTACCCACATTCCAGAGATGTGTTCTCAAATCCAGCACAACGAGTTGTGATCTAACTCCACTAACTTGGCCTAGATTACTAGGAGATAACTCCCACCACCATTGGCTTGAGCCAGAAAGGAGGCACCAACATTAGACCCGCGAGCTAACATTTGCAAGTTTGGAAACCATTATTTTGAAATATGGGCTTCAACTTTACATATTTTTCTTAGGAACATTCTCAAAAGAAATTTTGTCAGCTGGATAGCTTCTAGCCGAAGATCCAGTGGCACCATTTTCTCAACAAAGATCATTAACAAGGTACTAAACAATACCGTATTCACAAGAGTTGAAGCTTTTAGTCACAGAGCTTTTTTCATGTTCCAAAAAATTCACTGGCATACTACATTACCAACACTAAGATTCAAAGGATCCACTGGCACAATACATTACCTGAAATATTACAACATGGTACTACAAACAAAAAACGTATTTGATGTGACTTTGCAATTATCTGGTTGAGGCACATTTGAAGATCATTACATATGAACCACGACCATGGGAGTCTCATAATATTCACCTATGCTCATTCATATATAGAATAGAACACTAGAAACAACTTAATTAAATTCCAATGTGATACACAGGAATCCATATGGCTACCATAAGTCTCAGTAGAATTTGAAGCACGAGATTTGGGGTATCTACACTGCTATATGCTACAATGTTTAGACTTGTTCTAGAGTGCCTCATGAATTCAAAGATTCTAAAAGCTTTTCTATGAAATTCAATTTGTGCGTAAGATGCCCACGATTAATTCAAACTACCAAGTAATGCTTCAATTTGATCTTCTCTGTCGTAGGTAAACAATAAAAATTCAAGCTCTGAAAAAACTCAGACTCCGACTTTTAAGTTTTCCAAGTGTGATATTATGCATTCAAGAAACCCAACAATTCCACATTTGATGAAACATCACCACCAACTCCCACGATATTGGTTGCAAAAAAATGAAGGCTTCAATAATTGTTGTTTCTCTTTATAAATTGTATTTTAACACTTCCTCACTTATGCAGCAGGCTGGCTCTGATACCATGTTGATTTTCCAGCATCGCTGCAAATGTAATGGCACTGCCATATTTTTGGTATGTGTATTTCAAATGGCAGAGAGCTCTTATTTAAATGAGGGTAAGCCATGAATAGGCATGTCCCTTCACGGGACATGTCTATTCATTAATTATTATAAAAAAAAACTTAATCACATATATATCTCATATGATAAGCTTACATCTCATATATGATGAACACATGTATATAAATTATATCTCATATATAATTATATATAGGTTTATCTGACTGAAGCTACTAAACATCAATATCCCTTAATGCAATGATATTAATTGCGCTGCAACTGGAAATTGAATTCCTAGATAGAATTTTGATTAACGCTGAAACAAAAAAATATAACCTAGAAATCTCACTTCTAGGGAACTTGAATGCTTGTTTCCACTGCAAAAAAAAAAAAGACGTCCGCACCATGAAAGATTGCCCTGGATTAAGCTAAAACGCAGAGAAAGTAAATTTTACACAGACTAATACCTCTACTAGGGATAACCCTCAAAATACAAATGGAGTAGATAAGGAGGAAGGTGAAGAGCACCTTATTGCTGTCCCCAATAATAGTGATGCTTCAAATAATATTTCTGATAAACAGGAGTTCGGTCCTTTTGAACATTTTAATACTCTAGTCAATCCTCTGTTTTGTTTGGATATTGATGCAATGTTGAATCCTGGGAGTGGATAAATGCCCTCTATCGATTCTAAGGGTTGCCCATTAGGAAGCCCTAGCTATAGAGCGTCCAATAACTCAACCCCAAGCAGAAAAAATGCTTAACAAATTGCTCTTGAAACCTTAAAAGAAAGGGCTGATTTGCTTCAAAAACCTAAGGATACCAATACCTCTTCACAAGAAAGACCTCCTCTAGGTGTTGTGTCTTCAATAGTCATTAAGGGTAATGATTCATTCTTCGTAATGGATTGCTCCATGGAGACTCAGGATGATAATGGGCAACCTTTTATTGAAGTCACCAATAAAAAATAGTTGAAAAAAAGGAAAACTATGGATAAGCAAGCTCAAGCAACAACTACTACTAGTATCCCCAACAAGAATAATGATATAGCTGATTGTTTTAACAGACTTTACAAGAATCAGAAATCACCCCTCAAAAAAACTATTGATAATGTTGGACCTACATAGCTGGAATGTTAGAGGGTTAGAAATGCCAGACAGAAAGTATATAATTAGAAAATGGTGTAATGGACTGAGGAATAAAGACTTTATCTGTCTTCAAGAAATCAAAGTTACAGGTTTTCTCAAAGCTGCCAAAACATTGACAGGTTTTCAGCATTTCCAAAAGTTCCAACAAATGGTGAAAGGATCAAGGAATCAATGTTTCAGAACATTGCACAATTTTCTAACACATTAAAAAGTTACGATTAGCTCCAGAATGTTGATATAATGTATTAAAAGGGTTTTGAGGGCTCCGTCACTCTCATTAAACAACAAAGTATTTCCAAATTCCAAACATGCCTTATCATGAGCTCAATTACTGGCAACCTTATCTGTGATTGCCACCATCATTTATGCTCTATATTGTGAGATAATCTGACTACATTTTCTATTTGAGGTTTCTTGTCTGCCAAATGGTTGGTCTTGAGCCCTTTGTTGTTTCATGTTGTTGAATTGTTGTGTATCGAGGAAGGGTTGTGACTCTTTCGAAAGGTATTAGTTATGAAAAGTTGTCTCTTCCAAAGGGCATAAAGGATGCAAGGTTGTGAGTCGTGACTCTCTTGAAATGTTGCAATAATGAAAGGTTGTGACTCTCCCATCATTAAGATATAAATGGGAGGGAAAGTAATTTTTTGAAGGCAGGGAAGGACTGTCATAAGGAAGGTAATCATAGTAAGTCCTACGTTAAGAAATAAGACAGTTCTGATCTGCATAAAGGGAGCATGTGAATTAAAGAATAATGGAAGAAGAAGGAATTAACTTTTAAAGGGGCAAAAATGATTGAGAGCTGTGACCCTTTCAAAGGGTGGTGATTGTGAAAGGGTGTGACAATTGAAAAGGGTGGACAAGGTGAAAAGGTGTGACCCTCACAAAAGATATAAAGGGAGAAGGATCAATATGGAATGGAATTGGAAACCTATCTCTTCTTTTAATCCACAATGATCAATATTTAAGAGGAGAGGATAAGAAATTCAATCCATCAAGATAAGAGATAGATGTCTGAATATAAGCAGCAGATCAGACTGCTATGGAAAATACCAGGCTTATTTACTGATGTAATGCATAATGATTTGAATGACTATGATTGGTCTCTAAATTGTTAGGATTGTGTGTGTTTGTGTTGGTGTGTGTGTGTAGTATACTCTAGCCGTTAATCACTCGCTATAGCCCCTTAAGAGGATAGGTCAGTGTTGTGTAGGGAGAGGCGGAGTAAATCCTCACAAGGCAGGTGAATATTAAGATGGGATATGGACAGGGTCCTGAAGCCTTGAGGGAGCCTACTTGTAGATTGGTGTCAAGCACCCTACAACAAGTAAAACCTCTTTCTCCTTAGCATTGATGTTTAAGAGAGAAGTAAGGAAACATAAGTATGTTAATGGTCAAATGTATTTTGAATCATTAATCTGATTTACATGCACCGTGATGTATGTTAATCATTGGGAATTGACAGCGTCATAATAGGAAACATTACATAAACTCCAATTTCTTTATATGCATCGAGTGTTTGATACCCCAAGTACCTAAAGGCTAAAATTCAGAAGAGTCCACGGGGTTTTGAAACATATATACAAGTAGGTTCAGACAATAACTTACCAAGGAGTCAGTAGTAATAAACTCAAAGTCTCTAACAACTTTAATCAACGTGCTTTCTTTTATGTTCCTTTGGATATTTAAAACAAATGCTAAAGTTAAAATGGCTTGTTATTACCAAATAATAAACATACCAGATGCTACCTGCATTTAGTCCCTCAAAGAATGCAAGATGCCCTCCATGTGATGTAGTGGCAAGAACTACATTTTTGTTTAGCCTTCAACAAACAAAGATTAAGCATTTATCAAACAATGTAATGAAGAAATTAAAAACAAACAATTAACTCCAAAAACAAACTCATTGCAGCTATACTACCTGCATTCATCCCATGGAATAGCCTCTCGAGTACAAACGGGATCATCCAAAGCACTTATGCATAATAATGGCACTGATACGTTGCTCACAAAATAGGCACTGCTACACTTGCGGTAATATGTATCCACCGTCTTCATAGTAAAGAAATAATAATTCTCATCAGCTGTTTTATTTGTATACAACTAAATAGGATAACAAAAGCAGGCGAGGCTTGTACAAAGGAATTACCGCATATTTACCAATATGACAAGTAAAATATTTGTCAAAATCTCTGATAGAACGTGCCTGTCAATCATGAGAGAATAATCAGCACATATAACTGAACAACAAGAAAGATAACATAAATGACACTTTTCCTTTCTTTGATAATGTCAGGAACGATAATTATTTTGCAGTCTTTCTTAACATGCTCTGATTTCACATTGAATGTGTATTCATTTAATATTACATCGATAAGTTGTAATGTCATAGTTTAGCCATTATAGGATTCATTTATTGGTGAATAAAGAAAATAAGGCAAGCAATTGAGACAGTAGTTTTCCTGCTTTATCTTACTATTCCTATTCTGCTTTATTTTGTTTGTCAAACATGTATATATTAATATTTCTATTTTATTAGAGCCCATTTTCTGACTTTTATCCTCCACTCTTGCCTCTTTCTAATGGAAAACTGAAGAGATTACTAAAACAGAAGAAACAGAATAAGGTAATGAAACTTCAAGCAGATTCTTAACATAAAAGCATCCATTCTCTAATTAGCAAGGTTAATGTTAAAAAGTACTCGAGAAGGTGAATTTTCTTTACCTAGAACAAACTTATCTTTATGTTAGTTTTTGCCCTTCTATTTTTATTAGAAGACTAGCTAGTTTTATGGTTCATGAAATAGATACACTCAAATATACCAGTTCCATCAACTGCGCCTAAACGAAAAAAGCAAACAGCACAGAATACAGGGAATGATTATCCAGCTAGTGAGTATAGCAAAATAGAGACTGCCAGTTTTCCTATGTTTCTAACCTTTTTTATGCAATCCCAATCTGCAATCTGTGTATGGGTGCTCTGATGCCTGAAAATTAAGACAAAAAACCCAGAGAAAATTACTCCCAAGAAGCTTGCAACAAGGATACAGCTAGAGGTGAGTTTCATAAATGAAATTAAAAATCTCAAGCTTTAAATTCTATTTAATAAAATGGAAGGAAGGTGCAAAAATCCCTAACTATGTTGGCTATCAAGAAATTAAATAACTGCTTGAAAAAATGAACTAAATACAGTACATGAAGCAAGATCTACACTGAACCTTTTATTTAAAAGTTTCATTGAAAGAAGAGATACAAAGCATAAAAGTGTCCAAATACCTACATCTGAGCATAATCCCGAAGACCAGTAGCCAGAGCCTTGTTGTAAAGCCTTTGGACAAACCTTCTATTTATAAACCGATCACCTATCTGGCAACCAAAAAAGACAAGAAAAGTAAAGAATGAATTCAACTAAGATTTGTTGCAGATGGAATTCAGGAAATAGGTAAGAGCATTCATACCCCAGAATCAATTGCTGGGAATATATTTCTTTTCATCATTGTTTTCATGTACATTTTACTATGTTACATATTCAGGTTCCTTCTTGAGTTCCTTTCCAGACCTCTCTTATATATTCAAATCTTCATTCTCGTACTATCTTCTAAACCTTTCAATAACCTCTCTTATAGAAATATTAAGACAGCTTTCCCTAACAAAATTCATGATTCTATGCTCAAAAAATATAGAGAAATAATTTACATACAACTATCAGTCATAACACCTTTAAAATGCTAAATTGTAATGACTAAAGAGTCACCCTTTCATGTTCTTTGCGACTTGCGTCTTATTTTAACAGTCAGTTATAAGTACCATTACAACCCATTGCTTTAAAAGCCAGAGTTGCATTTACACTAAACCTTTTAGATACCTTTTGTTGAATAGATGTGAGTGCATGTTCTAACTTTTATATCTATTACAGCCACCATAGCATAACTATATGTGCTTATATTGTATAATATATATAAGGCTGATGATTATCGGGCCTTCTTTTAAACAATGTTAAGAGGTTGTGGTTTCATTAACTTGATGTATATGCCTTTTCTGTATGTATTTCTTATCAAATATGATTTTATTTTCATTTTTGTATATCCCTTATGAATGAAATCTCCTAAAGAGTATTAATTGTGTGTTTCCTTGTATTAGTGTCTTCTCCTTACCAAACTGTAGGAAATCTTCCTCAAACTATATCTATTGAATAGAATGTGCTTGTGTTTTGAAATGCTACAAGTTTCAAATTATCCCGATGAGAACAAGACACATCTAGGGGCAGCTAACTCTCATCCTTAACATATCCTTTCAGACACCGGGCCAACTATAAGGCTAGACCATTCTTCTACTTCAGGCTATGCAAAACCTAGGCGGGTGGACCTCAGATTCAATTTATATAGTACCAGTGCTAAACATATTCTTGAATCTATTAGCAGCAGATTTAACCCTTATTTCTCCTAATGACTCATGTAATAACATAGATCTGCAATAGCTAAATGCAAGACAATGCAATTCATAAGCTGAGTGAGGGCATTTTGTTCTAACTCTTCAAACATAAAATATAAAGATGATTTGAATTTGATATGATTTTATGTGGGTGGGAAAAGTGGATGAAAACCAAGTATAAACAACAAGCTAATGATCCTATAGCTGATCAGTGTCTCATCCATTGGGCAAATTCAAAAATCTCTCTCATGCATATTTGGACATCTAAGACACATATCCTATGCCAAGATTCTAGATCTATCCATTTAACTTGTAAATTGGATATCAATGCTCAATCTAAATCTCATTCTTATTTGATATTTGTTTACCGCATGGGGTAAATAGATTAATGCATACAGACAATTAAACAAGAACATGTAACAAAAGTACTCCTTTTATTCGCATATATGCCGAAGAGATTACATAATGCTTATGATGATGATTACAATGATCTCAGATGGTGTACATATACTTTCCGAAGAACCTTCCCAAAGGGGTCCGTCGGCTACATAATAATTAACTACATGCTAATCTACCCGTCGGCTACACAATCTCTACCGACGACATCATCCCCCCCCCCCCCCAAAAAGAAAAGTCGTCTCCTGGCGACTTCAGGACTAACAAAATAGGAGACAACAACATACAATATAGAAATAATATATACTAGAGAGGAGGTTGCATCCCTGAAGAGTTCTGTTGCCGGCACAATTCGTACACTTGATCTGTTCGAATGCGCAAGTCCTTCTGCGTCTGTGTATTGACCTCTATGGCTTCCTTCAGAAGAAGCGCTATGTCCATAGCCCGAGCCTTAGCTATTTACAATTCTTGCTCGGCCACTTCCTTATCCCGCAAAAGTGTTGCACGCTCTGCTACCCACGTGCCTGCTGGCTGGCCAAGTCCGTAGTTAACTTTTCTCTATTCTCCCTTTCTACTGTTAGAGATCTCTCAGCTGTAATCTTTTCTGATGCTCTGTCCGCCTCTGCGTACCTATGAGCATAATAGAATTCTTTGTACAACTTGACTATCTCATATGCCAGCTTCTCCATCGAAGCGCTACGAGGTCCCAGCTCAGGCTCGGTAGCCCAATCAGCCAACATCTCTGGTGTCTCAACTATTGGCCAACCCCTGTCCTCAAAGCAAGAGCAAAACCGCTTAGGACAAACTCCCCGAATATAAGCCTAGATCAAATGCAACTCTCTCCGATGAGTCAAAGCCTATAATGCAATGGTGTGTCCTTTCTTCAACACAACTCGCATGGCTCTAAGGTAGTCCTTGCATCTCTCCTCATCTAACCCATAATCCTCCTTCGCCACATCGTCCATCGTCCACTCCCCATCACTATCCATCTCTACCACTCCTGCGGTAGCCATGTACACATTTGGTGTCGCCTCCTCCCTGGGCGCATCCTCGAATTGTGGAACTGCCACCTCCTGTGGCTCCAATACAGCAACTGGTCCTGGAGAGACCCCTCCATGCCTCGGGGACTGAATGGATGGACTGACCTCTATAGGAATGAGTCGGAACTGCTGCCGCAGGAATGCGCTCGCTCTATCCATCACCTCCATCTTCTTGGGCTACTCTGTCTGTGTCAGCTCAATATTCTCATCTTGTGGTGCTAGTTGTATTGACTGTGCTGGCTGCACGTCCACCAACAAGGAGGATGAAATAGTGACCACAGCATCAGAGCCAATCACATCTAATCAAACCTGAGGTTCGAGCTCTGGCGCTGGTAACTCTACTATCTCTGGAGTTGGCTCTGCTGGTGCAACGAGGTCTGGCAAACAACTCTGGGAAGGTATGCCCTTGGTCATGGCCATAGGAGAAACAACATCCACCGCGGCCATTGGGAAAACATCTGCCGCTATCCATGGGACAACATCTACCACCACCCGTAGGACAACATCTGCCAGCATCAGTGGAGTCATAACGACTGGTGCATGACGCTGGCCAAATGGAGGAATGAGTGAAGTGGTGGTGGTTAAGTGCACCAAAGTTGGCAACTGAGGAGGGGTGAAGAATGTGGACTTGCTACCCACTGCGTCGCTGCTAACTTCTGCAAAAGTACTCTCTTCCTCAGACTCAGCCCTACTGCTCTCTAAAGTGTCCTCCCGTCCATTGTCAGTGTATTCGTATGCCTCTAATCCTTGGAATACATTCTTCTACCCGGTTGTTGTTCCACCTGTGTCCAAATGTCTCCAATAGAATATTAGAGGCTCTCTTGGCACCAACTTTCCCCTCGGTGGAACCTCAAAATCATCAAGTGGTTCCTAATTAACTACTGCCTCCAAGAAAAACCCTATGGCATGGTGCGGCATGAAGAATGTCCGATGTTGGAGTGTCATAAACTCCTCCATCTTGTCGAGGACAGTGGCCGAATCGTACACTATGTCATTCATGATGTTGTTTATGAATGCAATCTGCGGCAAAGCTATATCCGATGCCCGACTTGCCCCTATCAACCTGCTTTTGATGACATCCAAGATGCATCTCTAGTGGCCCTCCTGAATAAAATCTCGCCGAAGCCCTTTACTATGAATGGCGCGCTACCCCTACCATTCTATAGGCCTCTCCCTCGACCTAAAGCAGAAATGACAATAATCAGGCGGGGTGGTCAGGTTGTTCCAATACCGGGGGTTGGTTTAGTGGTTCCAATACCAGGTTTGGCACCCTTTACCACTAACTCCATTTCCTCCGGTGTAAGGTCGCGGCCTACTAATTTCACCCAATATTCTTTCCGTTCCTATGATAGCTTGCAATTCATAATCTCCACTTTCCGACCTCCCTGGCCAAGGATGCCAAAAACCTTAGTGAAATCCTTCGGTTTGAAAGAAATTGTCATGCAGTGCTTCTTGTACAAAAATGTTCTGGTTCTTTTGTTCCTATTGTACGATTCTATCATGGTTCGCAAAACCGATTCAAACAATCGAATGGCAAATACTGGAAGCTGTATGGCCCAATGCACCTGAGCTCGTACCAAAATTTGTTTGATTACCTCTATATCCGGAGTTTCTTGCCACCATTTCCGACACTCGCTGCCATTGAGTCCTTCAAACTGAACCGTAAGGTGTGAGAGTTCAGCCCTTACTTTTTGCTTCTTACTGCTGGATGATGATGGCCCTGCAAATCGAATTTCGGAAGCCAAGACTCTGGCATTCTTCTCCATATTTGTCTTCAACTGGTTCTTCCACTGCTTCCTTTTCCTTGCGGATTCTATAACGGCTTTTTGCGTTGCCTTTATAATGTAGGGTTTCTCTTCTTTTCTTCTGTCTTCCTATGGATAATACACTCAACATTTCCTTTAACTAGCGGCTGGGAAATTGCTTGTCCGCGGAAGATTACTTGTCCACAGGATTTTAGAACTTAGGCCATAGAAAGTTTGTAACCCAGCCCATCATGAACACAACCAATGAAAACATTCTTTGATATCCTGTCCTTCCAGAGCTGCATCGATTGCTCTTTCCCATACTTCGTCCATCCCAAATCAAAACCCCACTCCTTTTCACTTAAACCCCAACAGAATCCAAACTACAAGTTGTTGTAGTATAGTGGTGAATATTCATGCCTGTCACGCGGGTGACCTGGGTTCGATCCCTGGCAACGGCGCCAAATGTTTACCACATGGGGTAAATAGATTAATGCATACAGACAATGAAACAAGAACATGTAACAGCAATACTCCTTTTATTCGCATATATGCTGAAGAGATTACATAATGCTTATGATGATGATTACAATGATCTCAGATGGTGTACATATACTTTCCGAAGAACCTTCCCGAAGGGGTCTGTCAACTACATAATAATTAACAACTACATGCTAATCTACCCATCGGTTACACAATCTCTACCGACGACAATATCCTCCTCAATAAACTTGTAACCCAGTTGGTTTCTCTGAAGCATTTACATAACTCATTGAATTATAAGCAACAACAAAACAACATACAGCCTTAAGGGACTGCAACTATGACCTAGACTCTTTGTTGAAAGATCATAAAACATTGCAAATCACTGATAAAGGAGACAAGATCTAAAATGAAACTCAACACCTGCTATTCTTTGTATTGATTTCCTTGAAATAATAAATGAAAATGTATGAAATAGACTCACAAAGTACCTAATAAACTAGACTATACAATAAACATATGCTATCATACAAGAGAGAAAATGGTTGAAATGAGAAACTGATGGGATGGGAAGTGGGTATCACAACCAAAGCAAAGCTTCATGGTCTGGAACAAGCACATCCTAGATCTTTCCATTCAGATTTCATCAATTCCAGAGCCAATTCTGCTTCAATTTCCAATTCTTGACTTTTCCCTACTTTTTCCAACCTACAATCGTCTCAGAGTGAAAAACTGGAACCCCTACAAAGAATGAGAAAGAGAATGATATAGAGGAGAGTGAATTCTCGGGTCTGTCGTGCATCTGACATGTGTCCACTTGGAAAACATCTCCTAGAAGTGACAAAGCATCTCTCTAATCTCTCTCTGCAACTGCATATCAAATCCTCAATCATTTTGGCCTCCAAAAGCATAAAATATCTCAGATATTTGATTGAAAAGCATAACTGATTTTGATGCCAGATCTAAATTCAAGCCAAAGGCAAAAAATCAATTGAAATGACCTCTAAAGGAAAGAAAAACTTATCAAAATCACTTTTCTCCACATTCAAGCTTTAACAAGCTTTAAAATCTGCCCCCTAACCAATTTTGATGCTTAATGATGAAATCTGCCCGTTCTGCTGAATATGCCCTAGAAAACATAAATCTTCTTATAGAGCGAACCAGTGAATATCTATGCGAAATCTGACCTCATATTTGGAAAATTTATCTCGTCCCATTCTGCTGAAAATGCCCCGAAAAACATAAATCTTCTTATAGAGAGAACCAATGAATATCTGTGCGAAATCTGACCTCATATTTGGAAAATTCATCTTGTCCCGGTTCCAACGGTATATAATATGCCTATATCCGCTTATCAGGAACTCCCAGAATCTTGGTTTGAAGAATCAGCTCCTGCTATGGCTTTGAAATTGCAGTTGGATAAAAATTTAACTTTTCAAAAGTTAAAACTATAGCTTTACATCCAAATCTTATTTAAAATTTGACCCATGTACTTTTTTGAGGAGATAATTAAAAAACAATATTTTTTTGAACCTGGTACCTTTTGCCCTCCTTTTATCAATCCGGGTCAAACCTGTTTAACCGCTGGTGACACGTGTCAATTCTTGATTGGCCGGATTTTTGCTTCCCTGTATGACATTCACCACGTGGCAGCCACATGTCTGTCATGTGTCACTCACTGATTGGGTCACCATGTCTCGTGATGAGTCAACCTCATGCCACGTCATCATGACATGGCAACCACGTGACATGTGTCACCTATTGCCACCTCAATATGCAGTCACCAATCCACATCAGCGCCAACTCATTGCCACGTGTCACTTTCTGGTTGGGTCGCCATGTCTCATGGTTAACAGTCGAGCAACTTCGTTTTGGCGACATGGTGACCACCGTCGGATCTTCCACGTGTCACCATCCTGATTGGGTTGCCATGTCGTGTGCTTAACAGTCTAGCAACTTCGTTTTGGCAACATGGTGACCACTGTCGAATCTGCCACATGTCACCATCATGTGTATCATTGAAATCTGCACCATATCACTTGGTTGCCACATCACTATGCCAAGTCATTAGTCTGAGCGGGCCCCACGATCTCGCCAATTTTTGAGTTTTCCAACAAATTGCCATGTCGCTTGCCAGAAAACCTCCCATTTTCCAATGGCAACTTAGCGACCACCGGAATCCAACCCTTTTTCAGCGATTTTCCACATCACCACCTTGATTTGCATGATTGTTCAAAATATATCCTACTTGCCTCCAGCTGTCCAAGTCAGGCCCACCACACAAGTTTGCCTTGTGTCTCAAAAGGCGTGAGCCTTTTAGACACTACCAATTTGTGTGTTGTTCTATTTAAACACTTCAAACCTTATGTAAGCAAACAATGTGGGATAAATGTTTTAGACTAGAACAAGCAACCCACGCTAATTTCACTTCTAGTTCAGCCATTTAATCAGTATATGCCAATACATTGGCCACTGGTCAGGATGGAAACAGCAATGGTGGAGAGCATCCATAAGACCCTATCATTCAAATGCCAAAAACCATATTCAAACAGCCTACTGCCTTTCGGCATGAAGCTCCTCTGTTCTTACATGGGCGGCTTTTCCATTCAATGCAGGGAGTTGATTCTGTATATTCTCCTTAGCAAAATACTTTTCCTATAACATCTTCCTCAAATTGCATGGAGGGGCAACTCATTTTCATAGTAAACATCGAGCCAAAGAAAAACTTGATGCCTAGATATAGACACGTCAACTGCCTACCACAGGGAATCCATGAGATTGTGGAGCTCTAAGTATGCACTCTGGGTCAAACCATGTTTGGAGATATGTGTGAAAAACATCATTGGCATTCGAGGTTGCGGCTGGATCTTTGTGACAACATATTCTACTTTGCATGGCAATTTCCCTGTGTCCAACATGCCTCCTTTCTTTGGCGTGGTCCTCTATTTTCATAGTGGCTCCTACTTTTGTGTTGATATCTTTCTAGCTTGAATCCCCCATATTTCTTTTGCACACGCACTGCCCTATTCTTCTTCCTACATGGTCTTGCTTTAAGAATTTTTTGATTGATTTGTTGCTCTTCACCTCTGTCGCCTTCTCTTTCACGCCATGGTCCTTTCAAATGCCTGTGCTACTTCTCCTTGACGCTTAACAAATCTGGAGAGTGTTGCTTCTATAACATCTGCTCATCATGGAGATTAATGGTGGAAAATGAAGTGAATTTCCACCTCACAACTCCTCATTCCCATGTGGCTTCTTAATCCTCATGATCAGTTGCGCTGTTTTGTCTTGCAGATTTCCTTTGGTTTCCTCTTGGCAAAAATTTCTTCCAATTCAGCTTCAGCGTTGCCATTGCTTGACAATTCCTCTTATGCAAACCTTTGCCCAAGCCATAAGTTTCATCTCATGCTACAACTCTTCTTCACTGCTTTCGTTCCTCTCCATGTACTTCCCCTACTCAAATTCCCTCCACTACTCTTCATACACAACTTTGTAATTCTACCACAAATCAGTAAGGGAACGACTTTACCAATTTGTTATGTTTCCAAAAAAAAGAAGTTGCCTCCATTTTTTACCGTATGGATTAATTAAGCAACGCACACAGCAAATAGACACGAACACGAACAGCAAACAGCAGAACTCTTATTATTATTCGCATATACCAACAGTACATTATGCTTCGATGATATATTATGATGATAAGATGAATACAATGCTTCCCGAAGGGGTTATAAATACTTTCCGAAGAACTTTCCCGAAGGAGTCCGTCGGCCACATACATGTCGTTACATAAAAACCTTTCCGAAGGGATCCGTCGGCTGATACACAATTTCCTTTCCGAAGGAACCCGTCGGCTGATACACAATTTCCTTCCTAAAGGGACCCGTCGGCTGATACACAATTTCCTTCCCGAAGGGACCCGTCGGCTGATACACAATTTCCTTCCCGAAGGGACCCGTCGACCGATACACAATTTCTACCGACGACATCATCCCCCCCAAAAAAGAAAAGTCGTCTCTTGACGACTACAGAACAAAACTCAAACAACTAATACAACAATATTGATCATCCATATTACTTTCACATTCATCCCGTTGCATCTATAGCCTTTGCTAACACAATACTGACTCTTCAAGCTGACCTTGATAGCCACCTGTGCTGCTTTCTCTGCTTCCAACTCCTCGGTACCCTGAGCCTAGTGTTGCTGCATTGCCTCCAACTGGATGATCAGCTCCTCCCGAGCTCTCTACGCATCCACCAAGACAGCCTCACGGCCAACACTTACTCTCAGTGCCTCTAGTACACAGACACTCCATGCCTGCAGCAGCTCCAAGTCTTCTCGATTGGTTAGACTCCCACGATTGATATCTGCAACGACTGGGGGTCGAGGGGCAGCGCCCCTCGCCGCCAAGACCAAATTAGCACTCTGAAACTCACACAAAACTGCACAGAACACACCATTTCTGTCATTTTTTGCCGATTCTGCACTCTTTCTGGAAACCACGGATGCGTCCCCTTCCCTTTCGCATCATCTGTCACTCATTCTGAACAACTTGATTCTGTCGTCAATTTTTTTTTTTTTAGAAAACCTCCTGTCACCCTTCTGTGATGAAATCCATACGGCTTCAATCTTGACACTGTCTGCTGATTGCATATGGATGCCTCCTTCCTGCACATGGGTTTTGATGAAACAAATTTGAAGGCGTCTTCACTATTTCAATCTTCTGGAAAAGCCGTACTGCAATATCCTCCAAAGTCTTCAAAATCTGTATGATGCAAATTAAAATTTGGCTCCAAATTCCGTACGTTATCCTTCTCAGGCTCTTTAAAAAACCGTACACTACCACAAAACCGTACTACCATCTTGAAAACCATACCACATTTTGGATTGTTTGAAACCCGTACACCATAAACCATACACCATCCTTCAGATATCAAAAACCATACGGTACTCTTCTTCCTTCAGATATAAAAGACCGTACGGTATTCTCCTTCAAGTGTTAAGGACCATACGGTACTCACCTTCCCTCAAGAAGCCGTACGGTACTTACCCCTAAAAATAGTACGGGCTCTTTCCTCTGAAAACCGTACGGCACATTCCATCTTGTGAGAAATCCATACGACACTCCTTCACTGTGAAATCCGTATGGCACTCTTAAAAACCGTACACTGCACTAAAAAAACCGTACATCAAATATGAAAACCGTACGGTACTTTTCCCTTCAAATATGACGGCGTACGGTACTTTTCCTTGAAAGCCGTACGGTGCTTTTTTCTCTCTTTTTAAAAAAAAAATTATTTATTTATTTTTATTTTTCAACAGCAAAGTCAGTTTTCCCTTTGACTGTTGGCATCATCGGTCTGCAATGACGAAGGGGTCGCTCGAAGGTCATTCCCTGACGCAGAAGTCTTCCTTCCGTGGTATACCTTCAACTTCGAGCCATTCACCGCCTGAAGCACTTCCTGTCCATCCAAAGTCCATAATTTTATTGCTCCATTGTCCCCTACTTCCCAAATCTGATACGGCCCGACCACTTAACTTTGAACTTGCTTGGTTTGATCTTATTCCGATCATCGTACTTCAACACCCATTGTCCGAGTTGAAACCTGCTATGCCTGTTCTGTGTCATCTCCATATCGCCCAGTTTGTTCCCGAAGCTCGCTACCATGGACTCCGTTAGCTGCCCCTTCTGTCCATCAATAACATTTTCACTCTGTACTGCTACAACTTTTATTGAACCCTTCCTCTTTGTTGCCTGTGCAGACCGTATCATGTGTCTTCCTTGCTGCCGGTACCTTTTTGCTATATCTGTGGTTCAACATAATACTTTCGTCCTGCGCAGTCGTACAGTAGAATCTTTCCTCCTTTTGAGTTCGTACTGTATGTTCTTTCCTTCAGCTTCAGTCATACCCGTGTTTCCTTCTTCGGCTTCTATGTGTTGCTTCGAACATTCATTTCCTCCTTCGGCTTCTCCATGTTCCTTCAGACATTCATTTCCTCCGTCGGCTTCTCTATGTTCCTTCGGACATTCATTTCCTTCTTCTTTCTTACCTTCGTCGATCCTTACCATATTACAACTTGGAAAAAGCTCGTAATCCTCTATCTGCCAGTGGTAAAGACCATTTACTGAATCCAGATCGTCATCTCCTTCCAATCGTAGGACTCCCTCCTGATCGGGTTCCATGCTCTGTCTCCTCTCATCGTCTTCTCCTTCAGAATCCGACAATAGAGCTTCTTCTCCAACCATCTGAGTGTGTAGATCGATGACATACCTCCGCCCTTTGCTTTCAAGTGATAAAGTATTTTTCTTCCAATCGTGCTTCGCCTTTGCTTGTATCAGCCACCCCCGACCCAGAATAGCATCGTACCCTTTCCGCCTGAGAGGAATCACAACGAAGTCCAACAGGAATGGTTGTGTTCCAATTGTCACTGGTTGCGCTGTGAGTATTCCCAATGGCTTGATTCCATGTTGATCGGCTGTTAATAACTGGAAGGTAGCCGGCCATAATGTCGGCTGTCCCAACTTTTTCCAAGTGTCTTCAGGCAACACATTGACACCAGACCCTCCGTCCACAATTGTTTCCATCGATACAGTCCCGAGAATTCCCATTTCGACGATTGCTGGATGGCGTTCCGATGAGAGGGCTAACAACATCGGATCTTCTGCACTTGCGCCACTTTCCTTCTCTTTTTTGTCCACTGTACTTGCTCCACTTTCCTGCTTCCTTCCATGTTCTCTTGGTAGTTGAGCAACGGAAACAATGTTTGTGAGTGCCGATCGGAGCTGAGGCATAGTGAGCAATAGATCACTTATCCTGACAGGTATCTCGGCTTGCAAAATTTGCCAGACAATGTTCTGTTCTACACAGTTCCGTATGGAAGTACTCAACGTGTCCTTCAGGTGTGTCATTTTTGCCTGTGTTGCTTTCTGGATCTCTACCCGTGCTTCTTCTAGTCTCTTCTTTTCTTTCGCCGGGTCGAGGTACACTTTCGCTTGCTTCCGTGTGATGGCCAAAACCTCTTCTTCGCCCGTCCTGACGGTGATTAAGTTTACTCCCGACTTCGGACACCTAGCATCTTCATGATCACCAGGTCCACACCATCTGCATAACAACTTCGGTGTGTTCGCCGTTGTACACTCTCGGGCGAAGTGACCCCACAAATTGCATGCCCAGCATTGAACAATTGGCCGACCATTCGCATCATACTAAATTCGACTCCTTCCGCTTGTATTGTTGTTATTTTAATCGTGCCGGTTGCTTCTGTATCCACCCGATGTGGCACCTTCCGTACTGGTGTTCCCGTTCCCTCCTGACGGGATGTCTCTTGTGGCAGGAACACTTGCTGCGGTGTCCTTGTTTTTAAATTGAAAGGGCATTCCTTTACCGAGTGTCCCAGGATCTGGCAGATTTCACAAAATTGATCTTTCGGGCAGGATCCCTTCGTATGGCCTTCTTTCTTACACTCCGTGAACCATAGGTCATTGCCCTTAGTCTCCTTGTTCATGTTTTTGAATTCCTTCATCATCCGCATCATATCCTTCTGGAGGGCACAGACCTTCCTATTGCTTCCCTCGTCATCGCTACTATCCTCTCCTAAAGATGCATCGTCATTTGAATTGGACGAGCTGTTCTTCTTCTTCTTCTTTGTCTTCTGGTCACTTTCGAGGTTCATTGCCCGATTGTACGCTTCAATGTATGTCGATGGTGGCACGATCTTCATCTTTTTCCGCAGCTTCGGGTGAAGGCCTTCAATGAACCATCTTTTCTGGAGCCCATCTACCGGTTTATTCTCCATTTTACTGATTAAGTCCTTCAACCTCCTGGCGAAGACCCGTACTGTTTCATTCTTCTTTTACTTAGTATTGAATATCTCCGCTACAATTTCATTATCGTCACGCAAAAGTTGAAATTCTGCGATGAACTCCTTAATGTTATCCCGACTATTTAATTTCTGTGGATCAGCATCAACAAACCAATCAATCGCAACACCCCGTAGGGTAGCGGGAAATTGTCGGATCCATTCGTTTGTATCTGTTATGCCATTTGCCCTCCAGATCGTTTCACATGTTTTACAATGTCGAATGGGATCAGCTGCTTCATCACCATCAAATTTAGGCAATTTTACCTTCGGACCTGCCATTATCACTATATGTTGGGGGTTTTGTTGTGCACCTGCGCTGTTTTGCACTCCCGCGCTGTTTTGAACACCCGCGCTGTTCTGAGCTCCTGCGCTGTTTTGAACACCCGCGCTGTTCTGCACACCTGCGTTGTTCTGGACACCCGCGCTGTTCTGCACACTTGCGCTGTTCTCTACACCCGCGTTGTTTTCTGCTTCCACGTTGTCTTCAACACCCGCGCTGTTTGGTGAAGAAGAGGGTTCGTCAACCGAAGCTGTTCGTTCCGGAAGTATATCTCAGACGAAGAGGTCACTCCACACTCGTGCTCCGTCGGCACTCCGAGCCGTGCGAGTCGATCTCCTTCCGTCAGGATTCTCTTCCCGTGGCGTATGCAGGTTCAGAAACTCCTCCCTTGCTTCTTCCACCAACTCAAGCCGTCGTCGAGTCTCCTTCAACAATCCTTCCACGCTCTTGTTTCCGTCGGCAATTTTTTTGAAATCTCCTTCGACGCTCTGTCTGCTGAGTCAAAATTAAATTTTCCTGCGCAACACGTATGTCATCTTTTTCTTTCAGCTTATTCTTATCTTTGTTCAACTGATTCGGCATTTAATTTATATCCGCCTGCCTGCGTACCAAGTCCATCGGGCAACAGTGCCAAATGTTTACTGTATGGATTAATTAAGCAACGCACACAGGAAATAGACACGAACATGAACAGCAAACAGCAGAACTCTTATTATTATTCGCATATACCAACAGTACATTATGCTTCGATGATATATTATGATGATAAGATGAATACAATGCTTCCCGAAGGGGTTATAAATACTTTTTGAAGAACTTTCCCGAAGGAGTCCGTCGGCCACATACATGTCGTTACATAAAAACCTTTCCGAAGGGATCCGTCGGCTGATACACAATTTCCTTCAGGAAGGAACCCGTCGGCTGATACACAATTTCCTTCCCGAAGGGACCCGTTGGCTGATACATGATTTCCTTCCCGAAGGGACCCGTCGGCCGATACACAATTTCTACCGACGACATCCATATGTCATAAATAGATTCTA
The DNA here is from genome assembly GCA_028749045.1 of Cupressus sempervirens. Classification (NCBI taxonomy): domain Eukaryota; kingdom Viridiplantae; phylum Streptophyta; class Pinopsida; order Cupressales; family Cupressaceae; genus Cupressus; species Cupressus sempervirens. Next base: position 129,725,404 of record CM053787.1, read on the forward strand.
TGGCTTCCATTACAAAGACTCTATCCATAAAATAGAGCATACTAAGTTGTGCCTTGTTTTGCACATGCACCATCTCAATTTCCTTGAGGAGGCTTTTATATTATAACACTCGGTTCGATTTTTGGTATTTGCTTTTCACATGAAGGAATTAAATTGTTCCCACTCTGTTCTGAGAGGTTCTTTAGAATTACTTATGTACTTATCTAGCATGGAAATTTTCTGTCCAGAGACATTTTCCTATGTTAACTTCCAAATTTTAGTCCATGTAACAATTAAATGGTATTCCAAGCTTTTCATTAATGACTCTTGCATTGAAATATTCATTATGTGCTTTCTTCCTTGCCAAGGCTCCTCTCCTATATGGAACCTTAATCTTTTTACTCCACCCTCATTGATCAATCCAAAGTTCAGATTTCTAAACTCTCAATAAATCACACAGTGGGAATGAATCCTCCTTTTTTCAGATAGCAATACTCTTATGATTTCAAATCAATCCATCAATCAGAAGCAATCAATCGGACCCCAAAATGGGTCCGGCTAAAAAAAATTTCATTTTCGAATAACTGACACTTCAAAATGATCCAATGAACATTTGGCATTGATTTGAATCAAGTTCAACCATTGAACAATCAATTAAAACTCATTTTGACTCTTTTTTACTTGTGATTTTCAGAGAACAGGGCATGTCGGCTAGCTTTAAAAACTGATCCAAACACCTGACCTGGCTCTAAAATCAAACATATTGATTCTCTATTCCACATACTTACATCTTGTCGAATCTCGTCTCATGACGAATTCTCAGTCAAAAGATATTGACTGTCAAATTTGCCCTTTCAAAACTGCCTACACGAAAACATGTTAGGAAACAATAAATTGTGTTCTGTTCTGGCTTCGAGAACTGGGCAAACTAACACTTGGGGAAATGAATGTTGGGGTGTTGGTTCACTGTCATGAGGACAATATGGATCTGTGAATAGGGCTCATGACGAATAACTGGGCGAAAATGGGGCTACTCAGAATTTGCAAACTGGAAACACTGGTAAAAAGGTGATTTTTGCAAACAGAATTGACTTGGGAAAGTGCATAGACGGATTTGTCAAGATTTGAAAATTGGCACACTTGAAGTATTATCAAAGTAGAAAAAAACGGTACAATCCATTTGATTTCACCTATTACAGATGCGGAGTTATGACATCACGAACAAGGGTACTGACAAATCTACACTTCTTGACACCAGTAAAAAGCTACAAATTGCATTTGGAATTGCGTTCGAAAACTGATCAAACGGATTCATCAAAAGCTTAAAATTGAAACATAGCAAGTTTCCAACCTCTAAAATGCAATGCAAAAGCTAGGTCAAAGTTATAACAAGTCAAACAGGGCTTCCCAAAATTCTGAACAATTTGCATCAACGTGGCAACAGTAAATGACCAACTTTGAGGGATTTAAAACCTAGTCAACAAATTTGAAACGACTCAAAATCAGAAACATAGGCTCTCTGGTATGGACACTAAACACTCCCAAAGCGGCGAGTTATGAAATGTTATTGGGTGCAAGATATTCAATTGCAAACATAGCCTCCTATCATTGTTTGACACTTGAGCAAGAATGCAGATTTGAACATTGCTCAAAACAGAACTTCACAAAATGGCTCGGAATGGCAATTTATCTTCATGGGACGAGTGGACACACTGAATGCAAGGTGCTAGAAGCATTAAACACCTCTTAGGCCTCAAATGGACAACCGGGTACGCATGCATCAAAAAGCACTTATAAGGCTTAATTTTTCAATAGTACTCAAAATCGAGGCTTCACTTTTGAGTCCCAACAGAATGTATATAAACTTGTAATGTTATTTTGGTGCTATGTCTGATATATCTGCTATTATTGCTTGCAATCCATGGTTTTGTATCTAATATAACTTTACGTGCTTGCAACCTATTTGAACCTGATAAAGCAGGAGTTCAGTGAGAGGAAACTAATTAGATTGATAAAAAACGTAACTGACTTCATGATCTAAATGAGAGGAATTGACCTCCCTTATATACTTGGTACGCTGAAGTGATGTTTTCCACAAGAAGCATCCAAATCTCTTCATAAGCAATCATTCTTTTATTCACACCCCTTACTAAATACTAACCGATCAGTTTAACCCTAACCAAAGCCTTTAGTAATCATTCTTCTTATTATATCATAATCAATTATCATATTGATTACTAATCATTACATCTAGTTGATTGCCACCTTTTGAATTTGATGATGATTATGTTATCCTTGTAACTTCATGTCTGATAATCATTTGTGTATATGGGTTCTGTCATTAATCCATGTCTTTTCTCTTCTGTTTACTCCCTTTGTTGATAAGTGAGATGTCAATGTAATCATTATCTGTTTGAAGACCCAATACCCATAAGACTGATATTTATATACTCAATTGCTGACTGAAGGCACTGTAACTCACAAAATGTTCTTGCCCTTGAACAATAGCTCTGTTATTTTATTATTGATCAAGTCGGTCTTAATAATTGACCAGTATTGATCGGTCCACAATGATTTATTACTTTCGATACACACTACTGGGAATTTTGGACACCTTCTAATCCGATAATTATTTCAATATACATCTGTTTTTTTAATTTGTTAATACTTAGAAATATATTTGAGAAATATTTACAGCAATTTATAAGTAATTGATTGTTGTCTTCAATTTTGACATCACTAAATTGAGGCAACCCTACGAAATTTTCTCATAGATTCGTAGGCGCATCCTCTTTGTTTTAACGCATTGATGAGGCGTCATAAAAATAATTCATTATCTCCGACTTTTTCTTTGTGTAGTCTTGTATGTGTTCTTTTGAAGGTTTCCCATCAAGATTATCCCCAGTTGTTTGTTGGTAAGAGTATTTCTTCTCACACTACAAACACTAGATTTTTGGTGAACTTTCACGTATTTTCTTTGTTTTTCTCTATGTTATAAATAATTTTTTATTTTGTTTTTCCCTTAAGTGAATAGCCCTTGGAATTCTGCTCGATTCAAGCTAACTTAAGTCCAAATTGGGGTTGTCTAGCTCAAGTTATATGGGAAAAAGTGGAGTTTTTCAAGTCAACTACATATTTTTATTTAAAACTTCATAAAAGTTAGCCTTTTATTGGCAATTGCACGATATAAAGTTATATTCAATATTTGAAGTGAATTTTGTGGACCATCTTAAAAATTCAACTCATTCTGAATTGATTTGACCATAGTTTTTTATGTTTTATGAAAATAGCCTATTTCTAAACTATTTTTCTTGTTACTTTATTAAAAACTATAGTTAGATATTAAATATAAATACATGAGACAACTTAAGTGCTTAGAAGTGGGGTTTTTATTACACATTGCATGTATCAACATACAAATCATTATGTGAAAACCCACTTCCAATAAATTATAAGTCTCAGCATTAAATTAAATGGACTTTTTATATGCAAGAACACATTTGAATGTGTTAAGTGGGTTTTTAATATGTATTTACATATTTGAAGCTTATTTAATTAATATAAGTGGAAGAATATTACTCATTTACATATGTAGTTGCATGTATAAGTTTATTTTATGTATATTAATGCATTTAAATGGGGTTTTTCTAACCCATTACATATACAACTTTTAAAATTGTTATATAATGGATATTTTAAGTTAAAATACATGTTTTAATAACATGTAAATCCACTAGGTGCAATTTTGGACCCAATTGCATGTGTATATAATGTAACAGCCACTTTTCCCGAGTCTTAACTAACATCATATTATATCAAGGAAATACAGTTAAAAATCATATTCATAGGAAGATAGTTATAACAGGTACGTTCATGTGAATGAGATTAATGGTTACAATCAGTTAAGCAAAAAAATTCATAAGTAACAATTGAAGACACCATCAATGAATTTAACAAAGAATTTAAAATCTACATACCATAGAATTCAAAACCAAAAACTGTATAGGGATGCTTCTACAAAAACCAAGTTGATCCATAAATACCGCTTAAGGAACAAATAACTATACTACTTAATTGTAATGACAAATACCATCAAATACCACTATATCATTTAGGGCATCAAATACCACTGTATCATCTAGGGCATCAAATACCACTATATCATTTAGGGTGTCAATTACCACTGTATCATTCCTTTTCTTCCTATTGCTAACTATAGCAATAACATATGGTTAGAAGATATGCTCATATTCATTATTCATATAAATGAAAGACTGGAATAACAATCCATCAGATAAACCTATCTCTTGCATATAGATATATTCCATGTTCAGTTGGAATATCAACAGATCTAAATGGCTACCAATTATATTAATGAGAAAAGTTGCTTTCATGAAAGGAAATAATTTAATCAATGATATAAATCAATCCATCATATCTTCTAATTGTATAGACATCATAAAAATAAAATACCTGTTACCAACAAATGTTTGAATGCATAACTTAGCTTTGTTGGTGCATGTCCTAACATCTTGTGGAGAAGAGAAACATTGTCAGGGGCTTAACCTCTCAATCGAGGACCCTCAAAGTATCCCCACTAATCTCATTTGAAAAAGACCCTCCCTACCCGGAATAGATATGGAACACCTTGTCCAGCCACTGAGCATTCTGATTCTTAATTCCACCACTCGACTTGGCAATAGGGTACATCATATCAATTCTGATTCCTATATTTGTTTTTGCAGAACTTCCTTTCCACCTCTTCACCCTCTCTTTTGGCTATCTAGTCGAGGTGAGTCCTGGGTGTTTGTTCATAGATGATATCAATTCATTTGCTAAAACTCAGTTGATGGAACATAATAATTTAGTACTGGCATGAAGCCGTCCTGGAGACTCAAGGACGTCTCTCAAGAAAATCAGAGGATTATATTTCAGAATTAAAAGACAAGCTGATTCGAAAATGAAAACATAAAACATGGCATATTCATTCTATTTCAAACTTCGAGCAAGGTTAGATAACTTGGTAAGATCAAATGAATTATTCAATTGTCATATATTTTACTTCACAATCATGCATTTAACATATAACATAGGAGATCTTTGAAACTCCCTTGCATCTAGATTTCGGATGCAATAAATATAAAAGAATAGAAGTTGTTCACATAACCTAATTGATGATGAATTTGAACTTGATCAAACCAAATGGCCGGCTCTCAATAATCTAGATTGCCAAAACGGGTTTCAGAATACAGAGTCCCTTTGATAACAGAAACAGCAAGCTCGGATTCACTTCCAATATTGGTCGTATGAAAAGAGTAAGAAATAAGAGAAGGAAAAATGGTGAAGGAAAGCAGTATCGATGATAGCTACAAGACACACTATCAAGCTTTAAATGTAAAACAATATAGAAGGCTTCAATTGAAGCTGCGGCTCTTGATGACAGTTACAAGAAAAGATTATTGACTTCTTGGTTCACCGATTCAAAGAAGGAAATCGCCAAGTCTACTAATTGTCTCTCATAAAGACTTATAGTTTTAAAAGAAAGAATTCGAAGGACTCGTTAAAAGAATAATTTATAATTTTATATATATATATATATATATATATATATATATATGCACAAATATATATTATTTTCATCATACTATTATTGTGTCCAAGATTATACCTATTAGGATGCACATATCTATATACGTGCATAATTAGGAGAATATTTTATCTTCATATCCTCTCATTGTATATGCATATATATGAATATGTATGTTAATAGAGATGAGCTTGAATAATTTAATACCATGGTGGCACCATACCTTTATACTTATGTGAATTTATAGATATATATGATGAGAATACCAACATAACCCATTTAAAGGTACGAATTTTGATTATGTTTAAATATTTAATATTTTATTTGTTGTACAACTAGCTCATGGTATTGTCCAATGTACACTCTTGCTTGCCTAGTCGTTTACCCTTAGCCATGGTGATTCAAGGTTCATACCTATTTGCCCAGTGATGGTGGTGCCCCTGTGCCCAATTCTTTTCTGACAATGCTTCCACCCCTTTGACGTGCTCCCTACAAGGAAATTTTCCACAACTAAACCATAACAAGTTATTAATCATAAACGATCATAACGGCTAACCGTCTTTTCAATTCCCATGAATTCATGATAAATAATCAACTTCCCAAAATAGCTTTAAAATATCATCATAACGGTTAACTAGCATTTCATCTTCATATGAAATTATAACGATTAACCATCTTACAATTTCACATGATTATAACAAATTTTACCTATCAACTGATTTGACGTGAAACCTCAATGGCTATATGAACATTTTAAATTGGGTCAAAATTTGGGATATAATATGTAATATTTAAAAACCCATTTCACTTATAGCCTAAACAAAAGTGGCACTTTTTGGCCCAACTACATGCATTTTAAAATGTGTTTTCATGTTTTAAAACCCCACCAAGGACAAGTGGTGATTTTTTGCCCAATTGCATGTCTTTCAAAAACATGTAAATGGTGTCCAAAAGTGCATTCTGCACTAAGTCTTTAATAAAAAACACAAAGTGGCAATTTTAGAGCACAATGCATGCATTATAATATATGCATTTGCACATCGAAATCTCATTTTTAATTTGCAGCTTGCATTTGGAGGGTTTTTGGGCACATTTTTCACATGTAAATGCAACCAAAAAGTTCATTTTTACTTCATAACATGAGACTTTTTGATCAAACACCCAAAAGTGGCAATTTTTATCCCAAAAGAAAATGTTTTTTACTCTTGAAACTTTAATTTTTTGGGCGCTTATCTCCAAAAACGAATTTTCCAGCTTTCAAATGCTCATATCTTGAGCATTTCTTGGTCACTTTTGATGATCTAAGGGTCCTTTTTTGCCTAAAATCACCCAAAGAACACATTGGGCTACTCAAAATGGGAGTTTGTTGAGTGTTTTGTTCATTTCTCAACCCATCTAGGGCACGTTTTTGCTCCAAAACACCCTAATTTTGAGCAATTCGCACCATTAAAACAATAAGTGATTGGATCAAGGTAAGTTTGAAAAAATTTCCTATCCTTACTAGCTTGCATTCAAGTCTTTTAAATCACTTAACATGCTTTGGATGCCATTTTCCAAATTCTTTGCATGTTGCACATTGCTTGGTCAATACGGTTGCTAAAATGATGCAATTTTTTTGCTCTAACTTCCTACACTTGGAAAGCTATGAATTTTGACTCATCTCTTACAAGGATTAAGTCTAGATTCAAAGTCTATTAAACACTTCATCTTGCAATCTTTCTAAATCCAAGAAATCTCTTTGATTGCATTTTTAGATTTTTCACAAGTGTTTAAAACCACTTCTTCTCTTGCCTCTTTATAAAAGGGTATGCTTCTTTGTTATTTTTCATAAGGTTTTTGTTGTATATATTTGTTGCATTGTGTATGCAAGTCTCATTTCCATTTTCAAATTTGCATGTTTTTGTATATATGTTGTCACTTCTTTTTCTTCCATCTTCTTCTTCAAGTTGCATATACAAGTAAACAAGGTCCCATTTACTTGTATATGTAGTCCGGGATAAACTCTCGTTCTAATATGATAGCAAATCCCTCTTTTTCCCTCATGAGAATGCAAGTGCAAGTCCCACCAATATGCATTCAATGAACCTCCATATGGCTACCCTATGGTTAAAAAAGAGTTTCACACATGCTTGTTGGATACATAGCATGACTTATGCCTATTAAAGCATGCTAAGTTTCCATTTCATTACACTTTACTCTTCATTTGCACATTTTAAATCTCATTGTTTGCTTATGCAATCCACTCCAAAAAAAACATTTTTGACAATTCTAGTTATTTTTTAGTCATCTTGAGCTTGACCCATTTGCTTCTGCGCTATCCCTAACGATTTCATGTCCTTTCCCTATACATACCTTGCTCAACTTTGTGTTTTTACAAACCCAAGTTTGCTATGGACCCTTCATATGATGATGTTCATACACTATGGAACTTTCATGTGACAGTTGTTGTTACATCTCAAATTTTGACCTAATTTTAAATTTATTTATAGCTGTTAGATTAAACAAGTTTTCTTTCATAATCATGTGAAGAGGGTAGTTAAATATATCCATTGTATTCATTATGTTATCTGTTTAATAAAGATGGTCGTTATCCATTATCTGTCATGTGATATTTAGCAGTTGCTTGGTTTTGGAATTATGGTTAATAATTAAATACTTTTTAAAATGTTATGGAACTTGTTATTATCATGGAAATATTGCATGAGTGATTGTAAGAGAAGATGAAGGGGGGAAGCATTGCTAAACGAGATCAACTAAATGGGATACTAACTTAGTCCAATTGTCAGGTTGACAAGTATGACCTTTAATTGCCTTGGTAAGGACCTAGCGACTTGAACATTAGGATACAATCGATAGACCCGCATGAGCTCTTAAATAAACATTTAAAACATTATTATTTTAATTAAAAGTTATACATACCTCAAATGGTTTTTGATTGATTTTTCTAACTCATCATTAATGTATACCTATGTACATGCACATAGATATAGGAATAAAGTGACACCATAATATTATTTTTATAAATAATATGATGCCACCTCATAAATATATTTACGTGCAAATAGATGGATATAAATTATAATTATCCTCGATTTATAAACTTCAAATCTTTTTCCATATTTATTCATTTTTCTTGCTAAAACCGAATGAACGTTTGGCATATTTATTTGGCAACCAAGAGCCAAGTCTCTTCTTTAGGAGTTATGGCTTCTTGGAAGCCAAAGAGACTTAGAACCTTCTTATATTATGAGATCAAGAGAGGCGGAAGGCATTAATTCATCACTTGACTTCCTTGTTTATCACCCAACCTTTGTTTTCTTATCACCCGATACCCCTACAGATATCACACGATAACTCTGCATTATACCATTTGATAAACATTGCAACTCTCTTCCACATTCTACCTTTTATCAATATTTTGCTGAAGACATGATTATCAATCACACTAAGCTTGCGCCTAGAGATTTATTCTGTGGAAGAGTTGAATCAATAGCGTCTAGCAAGACTCCATTCTTTTTCCAGATTATACCAGGTTATGTGGTTATCCATATTCCAAGCATTACAATATGTTTCATTATTAGTTTTTACGGCATTCTGATTACTATAGCAAATCATCTTGCCTAAGTATCATCAATTAGACCCTCTCTAGGAAAGAGTTGTTTATGGCAAATAAAAGCCCAATATCTATACAAATTTATATTAAGATGCAAATCATCTTGCCTAAGTATCATCAGTTAGACCCTCTCTAGGAAAGAGTTGTTTATGGCAAATAAAAGCCAAGTATCTATGATATGAAATCATAATTTATTTATACCACTAAAAGTCAGAATCAAATGATATTTTTCTACAAGTCTTTAAGAACACATTTTTCAAATCACAGATTGTGATAAGCTTGAAACATATAATATTCATGTATCAATTGAGGATCAACGGACAAAGCCAATTGCTCTGAAATTCGAGAACCTAGGACTCACCGGCTGTATAGCCATGGAAAAGGTGTGAAGAGGTGAAATGGAATCTGCAATGACATGGAAATAAAAGTCATAATGATACAACAAATCTAAATTAATTTCATTTAATAGCTCATGCTCGTTCATACTATTGTTCCCCTATTGTCAAGTCAAGCGGTGGTGATCGGGTCATTAAACCCATCAAAAAACCTTGGCCAAGGTCATTTAAGGGATGTTTGCCATCTATGATCACTTATGTCAATAGAGCCAATTATTCAGACATGTTTGTCCATAACTGTGCGGACATTCTAAACACAAGAATGCTTAGGTGGTTGGACTAAAAGTATCCCAAGCCTGATCTCAGGGTAGGAAGGGCCTTTCTATTCAATAGATTGTGTGGGAATAAATATGATTTGAGGTTGAGGTGAAGCCTTAGTCAATGCTTCTCCTCTTGCCGAAAGTCGAGGCTTGCACAACCAATTAAAGACTCACCGGATACTTCTCATATGTTCATCTTTCTTTTTCATGTTATGCATTTACTTTACTTATATGCATGGAAAGATAGTAAATCGTTTTAACAGTTATTACAATTGATCATTGTTACAGTTATTCCAGTTGAACGTTATTATAGTTATTTCTATTAATCGATTTTACAATTATTATAGTTGATCATTGTTACAATTATTTTAGTTGAACGTTATTATAGTTATTTTTGTTAATCATTTTTACAGTTATTACAGTTGATCATTGTTACAGTTATTTCAGTTGAGTTTTGAAATCTTAGTTAATCGTTGGTAGTTAAAATTAGTTAATGTCTCATAAAAAGGAATTCAATATATTTGTTTCAATTAAATAGTTGAGAAAAACTCTTTCTAGATCACCTTTATTTTGTTATGAAAATCCGTTTGTTATAGTTGCGCAGGCACACCATTCGGCGATGTCACGAGAAGTTACACTAGAAAAAGGTAAAGATACTATTGTTGAATTGAATGACATTCTCAAGTCACTCAATCATCAACTCGAGTTGCCAGATGAAATCTTGGTGCCTCGAACTGCATGACGAAGATTGATTTGGACATCTTGTGTGAGTACAAAGTCATCACGTCTATTGAAAAGTACCATGGTTATGCACATGTGATGACCAACACAGAGAAAGTTCTACAATGACTTGTAAAAGATGGAAAGGCAGCAGAACCCAGGATAACTAACCAAGAAAGCATGATGAGAGAGGCATTCAGAGGGCTATCATGCAAAAAGATCACTAAAGATAACGGACTCAAGAATCAAGATGTTCTCAAAGAGTTCACAAAAGCCATCCGCTTACAACATGAAGTGGATGACTTCAACATCAAAGTACGAGATACATTGGCAAGCTAGAAGTATTCATTCAAGAATCTATAAAATCAAATGGAGATTTGTAACAAAGAGATATTTGAAGCAGCAAGCATACTCAAGAAGGTTACAATGCTCTCGCAACACACCAGTGAACTAGATCTTGCAATTGAATTCAAGTCCTTGTAGAAGTTTGGAGACCTGGTTGATACCATGTGAATACTTTAAATCAGATTCTCATATGCTTAAACTAAAATAGCCGTAGGAAAGTTACATGTAAAGAGCATCTATGTCGTGAGTATAGAATAACATGCACCTGTACAATTAGCTCATGTAGTTAAGTTGCAATCGCATTAGGCATGTAACTTTGAATGAAGTCAATGTAATTAGTTAGAGATAAGTCAAGGTGGTTGAGATTGTTCCACTTTTTCCTCCACCTTTCTCTCTCCTATTTTTCTATATAAAAGAGCGAGCTCATTGTAAATAATCATCTTTTGGCAAGGCGAAAAAATTCTGCGAATTTATAAGTGCACTCTAAGACTTTGAGCTTGGATGCAAATCTAGATTGCTATCAATAAAAGAGGCAACTTGCTTTCAAACTATGTTGATTCAAGGTGTTATGTGACGACATTTTCTAGATATTGATTGTGAGTTTTAGAGTTTTGATGAAGAGGGATTTGAATTTAATCGTGTAGACTTTGAGCTGCCTATTACATTCAGAGCCAATTTGAACTTTTGAAGACTTTGTGCTATAGGAGGACAAATTGAAATTGATAGCAGTGGCTGTAATCACTTAAATTTGAAGACATTGGGCTTCAATTGTTAGTTTTTATTGAATTTGAAAAGATCCAGTAAGAGACTTTGTGCCTTACTGGCTATTTTGTTTGAGTCTTTTTTCAAGATGAATGAAGGAGGCTTAGGGTTCTTGTTAAATTGTAATTGATAGTAGTGGCGGTAATCACTTAAATTTGAAGACATTAGGCTTCAATTGTGAGTGTTTTTATTGAATTTGAGAGGATCCAGTAAGAGACTTTGTGCCTTACTAGTTATTTTGTTTGAGTCTTTTTTCGAGATGAAGGAGACTTAGGGTTCTTGTTTTTGTTTCACAAAATATAAAAAGTAAATTTCTGCCCTTAGTGTTGTTCTTACGTCAATTCCAGGATCACCAATATTATCGTAGCAATAAGACACTTTTTGTTAAGTGGGAAAGTTATAGTTGTATGCAAATCATTCCTGAAAAAAGAGGAATTGATCAAGAGAACCATCCTTTTTGTAATTTCAGTTAAGTTCCTATTGAAGCCACCTCCAGTAAGAAGGGAGCCTCCCCTATTGTTGAAAGAGAGAAATCTCATGAAATGTTGCCTAAAGTCACAATTTTGTAAATCGTAATCGGTGACATACAAAACTTTTAGCCAACATTGAATCATGATTAAACTTAATACATTTCAAATTCCATCTATCTATATTATGATATAATATATTACATATAATTTATATTTATATTATACTATTCAAATAACTGATACATTTGATTTATTTATTGTAATATTATATATGTAATTACATTAGATAAATAGTCTAATAATATCAATTATTTATTTATTAATTATGTATTACATCATTATACTAGTATAACATATTATATTCGTCTATTAATATATTATATTATAATTTATTTATTAATGTATTAAATTATTTTTTTATTTTTTGAAGATATGTATCATCAAATTATGTTCTAAAAGTGGGGAAATTACACAGACCAGCGAGATCAAAGTCGTTTCCTGACTTGATTTTGATGATTTTAGGCCTCTTCTCTTCAGCCAAATGTTTGTATTAGCTGAAATAAGCTGAAATCAATCCAAGATAGGCATTCTTTCCCTTAAGGACCAAGAAGGTGGCAAGATGGGAAAGCTTTCTACAAGATGCTTCCAATAGTCAAGATCCAAAACATCACCCCATCTTCAACTCCATCAGAAATTTTTCCCAAGTTGAAGTCTATAATTTGTTTTAGAGTCAGCCTACAATAGTCCATTTTTCTGATATCAACCTTGGTGCGCAGGTCAATCCAAATGTCCTTGAGGCAATAAATATGCACAAGTTGCCCTCTCATTATCATTCATGCCTCTATAGTCAAAGAAGCCTCTAAACTAAACTTCTTAAGAGTTATGTCTTGAAGTTCCATCTCCATGCATTTGGCCTTAGGAATTGTGTTCAAGGAATATCCTCCAATTCGGTCCAACTCATCGCCCCAGGCCTATGTAATGTGGACTGATATGCCTAGATGGCCATGAGTGTCTTGCAAGGTCCATTAAGACAATCATGTTGGTGAGATAATGTGGCAATGTGTAGGGCTCAACTTGGAAATAACCAAGTCTAAGAGAGGTGAAGTTGGGACACTGTAAGAAGAGGGGATCCTATTCATTTACCTTATTCAGGCTTCATCCAATATCTACTTCTTTGGAAGCTCCTTGTTGAACATTCACATATAACACCCATAGAAAGCATCTTGAACCCTCTGGTAATGAACCTTGTTCAGTTTCAAAGGCAACTGCTCATAATAGTCCCATACTAGGACTAGTGATCTATCACCTTTGGTCAAGAGACTAGAAAAGTACCCAAGGGAAGCTGCAATATACACCAAGCAGCTGTTCATATAGAATGTGAGAGTGCTAGTATCTTGGGACAATTACTCGTAGAGAATGTCACCAATCATTTTTCCAAAGAAAATATTTTGCGTTGATCTTACTACCAAGGAAATGAATTTACACATCCATGGCTCAAGATTGTTGGATTCCCTAAGGCCTTCAATTCTACTAAGCAAGGTGATCAAATCATTGATCTCCTTCTTGAAGTATGATCTGTGAACTATCTTGTCATATGAGGTCTCTTATTGACCAACCAGTTTTCATTGACAAACTTGACACAATCCATTGTCCTATCATTCCACCTCTCTAGGACTTTTTTACTTTGTCATGTCCATGACCAGAAATAGGTGGCACTTTAAAGATTTGATCTATGGTCTCAGGATCCATCTTGATCGCTGAATGCTAGTCAAAAATCATTGCATATTCCATCACAAATTTTGGCTCTAGGGAAGCAACAAGAAATGTAGCAACCAAGTGAATGTGACTATATCTGATAGGAATCATCTCAACCCTCTTAAGGAATCCATCCATGTCTAGGTGACCAATCTCTATATCCCAAATCTGATCTACATATGAAGTCACTTGAGAAGGTAAGATAGGATTTTGGTACTTATCGTACTAGTATTTCATCTTTTTCTTCTCCTTCCCCTTTGGAGAAACAAGTTCTTCTAACATAGGAAGAGTATATGCAAGTGAAACTATTACATGAAAATTCCAAAGTGTGCGTACATCTTCACATGGTCTTGAATGATCCATAGAATGCTTAAACAAGGCACAAATTGCACCGATCTAGAAGCACACAAGTAGGAGGTATAATTTGAAGACTTTTAAGAAACAAAAGGGTGAAGGATTTTAGACAAAATTAAGCAAGTGAAACTACTACATGAAAATTCCAAAGTGTGCGTACATCTTCACATGGTCTTGAAGGATCCATATAATGCTTATTTGAGGCACAAATTGCACAGATCTAGAAGCACACAAGTAGGGGATATAATTTGAAGACTTTTAAGAAACAAAAGGGTGAAGGATTTTAGACAAAATTCAGCTCTTCAAATGAGGGAAGACCTCAAAAAAAGGGGTTTTTGGGAGTACTGCATATGAATGGACCACAAACTTTGAGCAAGGAAATGAGGTGCCTTTGTGTCTATAATATATATACAAATGGGAAGGTTATTTACTCATAAGTGGGGTATTATGTGCCATTACAAGTCATCCGAAAAGCCCTTGATTCATACAAACGTGATTTTGACGTCCATTTACAGCATTGGGAAGAGTGTCAAAAGTGTGTGGAAAACACTTATAGGTGGGTTTTTAAGCTTGCATTACGTAATGGGGAAAAACCTTGCTCTTTTCAAGTAAAACAATCTTATGAACAGGGGTTTTAAACCCGACTGCAAATGCAAAAAAATGAGCAAAGAACTTGCATTGCAACTTTGAAAGAAATTTCTTGGAAATTGGGGAAGATCAACACTTTAAACAAATATTAAAAATCTGAAAATGAGATTGAAGATTTGTATTTGCAAAAACAATCAAATATATACAAAACTTGAAAATAAAACAAAACAAAGTTGTAGAATAAAGAGGATACCTCTTCTTGAGAAAGAAATGAATAAGTCTTTGAATCTTTGTTTCAATCTTCCCAAAACCTAATGATTTTGAATTTGGAAGATCCCCAAGTTTCAGCTATATAGGCAAAAGAGTATGATTAATTACTCTTGCTAATTCAATACATTCTATAGTCAAGAATAATTTGTTGACAAATATCCATGATTGAGGATCAAGATTCAAAAGAATGGACACTATAAAGACTCATTCAATGTTGTAAATAAAGTTTTCGCTTGAGATTGCACTAGCTTCGTAAAATGATGCCCTAGGAAGGCGTTGGTAAACAGATTTGTCATTGTGAAGTTGTCCTAAAAATTGACTATGTTTTCCTTGAGAAATGACAACTGTACCGACTGTGAGATAGACTATAATCTAGTCAAATATCAAATTGCTATCTTCCTCTACATTTGAGAAGGGTAGCTCCCTCATATGATTGGGGTATTTAATGTTTTTGTGTACTTTTAACCAAAAAGTACATTAAAGAGAAAACATATAACTAAAGAAAGATTAACAAAAGAAACCCCAATGATAGACATACAAATACCAAATAGGATTTCATAGTGGATAACTAATTGCGAAGAGGATTTGAGCATATATATTAATGATGACAAAGCAGCGTGACAAATACTCACTTACAAAGCGATAAGTTGTACTAACACATCCAAATCAAGATACTAGGAGATGAATGTGTTTCTTTGCACCAATTACATGATCTACATGAATGCAAAAAGGAATCAGTAATATAACACACGATAAATTTAAATTAGTAACCAGAACTCAAAAGGAAATTTTGGACATGCGAATAAATGCACTATTTATTATCTGTTTGACAATATACAAACTCAAAAACCCTTATACATAATATGAAACCAAAATTCATTGAAAGTTTCTTTGAAAATTTCTCCAGAGTTTCACCTTTATAAAGTTCCCCCTTTTACATTACATTAAGTCTTGTATTTATAAGCTTCCATAAGTAACTACCTTTTCCTAGGTTAAAAACTAACTTGTGCATTTTTGAGAGGTCAATTAAACTAAAAAAATTACGTAAAAAATAGTCAACTAATTAACCATTGACCAAAAGTGACAAAAGTCACTATTACATGTGTCTAGGAACTAGTAACTTTTAACTTATGAGTTACTTTAAGGTTCTCCATCATTTTTGGGTTTGTTTACATCTGCAACCATCTCACCACCCAACGATTGTAAATTTGGAGTTGTCCTTACCTATAAATTCATGTATTTCCATTCTTTAAGTTCTCTCATATGAAACGTTATTCACACTATCACATGCAAAGCATTTCTTGGCAAGCCTCCCTTTCACCACATGTAAGAAATAAGCTCATAGCTTAAGCATACTCCATTTAACTTTACATTTGGAAACATAGGTACATCATGGAATTAAAATGAGATATCATGGAAGGGGGCTATAATTCTCCACCGCCCTTGTAATTTGCCACTTAATTGGATCAATATCTATCATATTGACATGTGGCAAATTGTCTTATCATATTGTAAGTACTAGAACCCATATTATCTATTGGGTACTGGGCTATAGCCAATGGCCTTGATCTTCTTCCAGCTACCCTTGTACCATTAGATTAGTTGCCAAGTGACATCGACTTCACATGACCATTATGCATGCATGCAAATAGTCCTATCTTTTAAGTGCAATGAACTGAATTATAGACCGAGTTTTACATAGTTGAAATTTTAACCTGCTACTAGAGAAATATTCTTCAGCAAAATGGTGACTATTTGGATATAGCTACAGAGAAAGGTAATATATTTTGTGGCCTAATTCAACAAGTTGGAACCAGTCAGATATACTATATGCGGAAGAAGCATCATTGTGAATATACTGACATTCTGAAACATACTCTGTATTTGTTAAAAAATATTTCAAAGTGCTCTTAGTTTGAGCTCCTTATATTATATCTCATAAATGTCGAGGGGGGGGGAGATAGTGGAGCCTCAATTTGGGGACGGTGGAGGGAAAATGGGGTAATAGTCGCAGGGGATGGGAGGAAGGGGAGTGTATATACTATATACTATACATGTGGTACTTAAAATGCTAGTTATGAAAAGATGTATAACAATATAAAACATAAAACATAAAGATGTAAAATACTAATTTGCTAAAATATAAATACTTGAGCATTGCATTGAGCATAGAAAATGAAAGTCGAATATTGAACATTGAACATTGAACAATAAATATTAATATTTCTAAGACTCGAATCAACAAATGGAAGAGTTTCAACTTCTATTACATAAATATTAAATAATAAGTCATAGATATCAAAAGTATGAGTATCTCATCATAAAGATGATTACACTGAGCAACATGATATGATATTCAATATGACCAATAGAATATTTTTAAAATGTTTTTTTAAACAAAAAAAAATTGGGTGGTTGGACAGGAGATGTCTGACCATCCCCACGATGGGTCAAGGGACGCATTCACATCCCCTTGTCCCCTCAAGGAACATCAGGACATCCCCCGTCTCTGTTAGAATGACGATGGACAGGTGACGACATTGCAGATGCCAAAACAACATCCCCCTCGTCCCTAGTGCATCCACGTCACAGGGAAGTTGAGGTTTTTTCAAGGGGGACACGTCCTTGTGTTACACTGATACACACACACACACACACACACACACATATAATATGCATTTTATATGATTGTAGTATATTCAACACCCATTATAAAGTTAGGTTTCATGAATCCAAAATCTTTTTGAGCTTCCTTGCAGAATTCCATGATTTGCAAATTCGATAATCATTTTGTATCATTTTATCTCAATCATTTTGATGATATTTCTTCATGGCATCTAAAAATAATTTCAATTCTTCATACTCTCATGTGCATTTGAAACATTTATTTGTGTTCTATGCTTCTTTATCAGGACTCTCTTTCTCTCATACTTTGCATGGATCTCTGCATGTCCATATTTCTATGATAGTGGATGTGCCTCTTCTTTACCTTTGAAATAGTTACATGCGAAGTCATGTCGCGACTATGTCCACCATAGCAATTGCAACAACAAATATTGCTATTAGTCCATTTTTTATTAGCATGGGATGGATATCCATGCAAACTCACTTCTATGAGGAAATTTTATAAAAAGGTTTGGAATACATCTAATTGGCCTACAAAAGTTTGAATTGTAAAATATTGCATTCATCTTGATTCAGAGAATCGAGAATCATTGGAGAACGCCCTATCTCAACAAACTTTATTAAAAAGGAGCAGTTTTGATATGAACAACATAGATTTCTTCACTAAGTGATAATGCCTCCTCGAATTGAGTGCACTCCAATTAGAGAATTGAAAAACAAATCAACTTGGCCTAATGATGCATGCCTATGTCTTTCCTTTCTACAGTGCCTTCAATGTTTGTGATGGGTTTGAATGAAATTGGTATGTGAATGGATTCATATTCATTCCTTGCTTTATAACTAACAAATTTGTGTCTTTGGTCAAACCATTTCGATGCATCTGTTGCGATGTCACCAAGTTTTCTTATGTGACCTTTCGAATACTCTTGTTCTCTTTCTTTGGCACATGCATTGAAAATTGCAGTAAAAATTAAAATGTATGGAATTGGCTTCATTTCTGTCAATCACATTTAGAATAAATGGTAAAACAAACACATTTTGAGTATAATTTGGAATCATTGAGTTCCATAGAATGGTGCATTGTCGGCATTATGTTAAATAGCTATCATGCCTTGTCTGTGATTCCACATTTTGGATGCATGTCTACATACTAGTATTTTCCAACCATGATATTCACATAAAATACTTTCTTCTAATATATTTTGATGAATGTCAATAGGATTTGTTTTAAAGTTTTAAAACTTTTGACATATCCATTCCCCACGCACAATTTGAAATCATTTCATCTCATTCTTTGAAATGGCTATTCCTTATGGCTATCTTCATTGTTGAAGTCTCCTTCCAAGACTATACTATCTAACTTTGTGGATGCCTCAGACCTTGATGTAAAAACCCAACCTGTGTGTGCGTACAATAAAAACAACATAAATAGAGTGTGGGAGAATGTTAGGTAAGTTCAATAAATTGACTTTTCATCTGCTGGTTGCACTTATCTGAAAGTACATTAAATACATTTTATCCTGATCTTGTAATCACAGCAATCCATGAGACCCTATCTCTTTGAAAAAATAATTGTCAAACACTTTTAAGTATGTTGAGATGCAACAATAACTGGCTCGTTTAGTTGCCAATGTAGCTGGATTATTTGTTTTGGACAGATGGAACCTTTTCTAAAGGAATTTGCATGCCAAGATCTCCCTTTAGATGATCTTGTTAGAGTAAATAATTATTATTTACGCTTTACTTAAGTTTACTTAGGATAAATGCATTTATTTATTAGTTGTCATCTAGGAGTTAACATACTTTTGCATATTGACTTGTTGACAAAACAGAAGTTTGTTCCTACCTTGTCATACTTATACTCTCATCTATGTGGAGGATAATCCACCTTTTGTGGACGTATGCTGAGTTGTCATGCTTATCTCCTAGTGCTTTCTAGCTCATTCTAGAAGCTTCCTAGAGGCCTTTATAAATAGGCTCTCCTAGTGTATTTGCATAGCATATTGTACAACAATTTACATTTTATCTGAGAATACAATTTTCTTATTTTCAAACCAAACCCTTACCTCTTCTTGTATTTTTCTTCTCTATGACAGGTTTTCTACGTGCAAGTAATTCGAGGGCTTGTGGATTTGATTTGCATATTTGCTCAAATCCAACATGGTATCAGAGCCAAATCTGTTGTAGCTTGTTCAGTATTTGGAGAAAAGGAGAAAGAGGGTTTGACATAACAGATCTGACATTTTTTTGGGCTTTTTCCTTTATTTTTTGGAGGTGCGATGGCGATGATTAAGGAAAAATAACTACAGAGGTGATTTTCAAATAGCGATATCTCCCTCATATGGAATCCTTTTTCCAAGCAATTTTTTTTGTTTTGAGGTAGGATTTTGTGATCTACACATTGGTGCAGGTCATTTGAGATCTATGTTCCTGAAGTTTTCTGCAAATCACAAATCCCCTTTTTGAGCACCTTAAAAGGCTCTGTAGGGGCTCATCTGGACTCCAAATCAGGTTCCGTTTTTTTTAAAAGTGCATGATTTATTGTCTACTTTCCAAATCTGGAATCAGTTTGGAGTAATATTGAGCTCCTATTTTTGGCATTGAAGTAGAGGCTTCAATTTCCTCCCTCTTTGCATCTAGCATCCAAGTTTTTTTTCTCAATTTTTTTGCTTTCAATAGTTGTTTCTTTGGTTTTCAAGGGATACATTTCTATGTTGTGGGGGGAGCATTTTCTTTTTTGTAATTTACTTTAGAATCGACCCTTCTACTTCTATCTTCTTCTTTCAATGTTGGACCCCTTTGTGGCCTGGCTAACGCCACACAACTATCACACTTGGAAAGCACAAATGACTAAGCTTCTCATGTCATGAGGCTTATAGTCATGTCTAGATGAGAACCAACCTGTTCCACAACGCCCTTTTGAGGTTCTTCAGCACAGAAACAAAATGGATGAAGCCATTGGATTGACTGCACTAAACATCTCAGATAGTCTCCTATTTCACTTGGATGGTTTGACCACTCCTCAGGCTATTTGGACCAAGTTTCACAACTTGTTTGGCACAATAAATGATGTTGAGTTGACTTCTTTGACACCTGCCAGCTTCCCCACCATTGAAGACTTCTTGGTGAAGTTCAAATCTCTGCGTACAAGTTTGCAAGGATGTGGGAAAAACAAAACAGATGATGAGTGTATCTTTTTGATACTCTCAAAGTTGCGAGAACAATATAAGATCTTTTCTTCCACTTTCTATTTGACTATGGATGCCTTGGGTGACAGACATTAGATGCCCTCTTTTGAGACATTCTATGACAAGTTAACAAGTGAGCAGTTCGAGCTCACTCACATGGATTCACTTACAGGTATATCGTCACAGGCATTGCTTGCCAAGGATACACAAGAGCAAAAGCCGAAGCAGATATCCGATTCCTCTTCTCAACACTCTACTAGTCCATCCTCTTCATCTAAGAAGAAGGCAAAAAAGAAGACTAAGACTCCTACTTATTCCTATTGTCAAAAAGGATCTCATGATGAGGCACATTGTTTTCAAAAGAGATTTGATGGCTATGAGAAACAGATTGCAGATTTGCAAGCTCTTCTTCAGAAGAGCACTATTTCTTCTCCATCCTCTTCTACCTCACAGGGGTCTGCCTTTCAGTCTACTTCCATATCTTCATCCTCTACATCAAATTTTGGACAGGGTCATGCATTGCAGGCATCCATTGCATCCCCTTCACAGGTCCCTTGGATACTAGATTCAAGTGCTTCTCACCATATGACATCTTCTCAAGGTGTCTTCTCCACTATTGAGGCTTCTCCCATTCCTCATATTCTCATGGGGAATAACACTTCCCTACCAGTCTGCGGGAAAGGTTCAGTTCACATCATGGATGGTATATTCAATGATGTATTTTATGTTCCATCTCTGTCTGCAAACCTTCTCTTGATTTCTCAGATTACATGCAGTGGATTAGGGAAGACAGTTGAGTTCACTATAGATTCAATCTTCATTCGGGACAGTGCAATAGGAGGCTTTATTGCTACAGGGACAATTGATCCTACCACCCACCTCTACACCTTCTCACACTTCGATCCGCCATCTCCATTGTCGAAGCACGACTCTTCTCTTTCGTGAGAGCATCATGTGGTGTCGTCAGGACACTTGAACCTTTGTATTGTTCCTAAGATCACTGCTTTGACTCCCACACCACATCTAGTTGAAGTTATTTCTCTTCAGCAGGGTTCTTTAGCTCTGTCTGACCCTCCATCTCCATTCATCAAGCCTCCACGTGCACTTGTTGCGGATTCTACAAAGGACATTCATCTCCTCTTTCATGATAGTGTCAACACACCTGCCTTGGGAATTCCCTTTCAGGATTCTCATGTTTTCTCCTTTGAGCATCAGTTAGGCCTTCCAGTTTCACCTCTCATTCAGGGGTTTCCTTGTTCTGTGCCTTTGTTTCTTCCACATTGGAGTTTCATTGGTTCGATTATTTCTTCAGGGACTCCATCATTCTGGGGGGCTTTGGTGTCTCTTCTCATGGGAGGGCTGGTTGTACTTATGGTTTTGAGAGAGTCTCTTGAGCCATTTTCGGTCATTTTCCTTAGGGGGTCTTGTTGAGGCCTTCCTTCGTGTTTTTCCAACATGTTTGTTCTTACCTCTTTTGGGAGGAGGGTTTTTCCCATGCGGTTTTCCCTCTTTCCCCATTTTCAAAGGTTGCATTTCTTTGCATTTGTACATGGGTACCTAACCTAGTTGTTGGGACCCATTCTGCATTTCATCTTAGTTATTGTGAGCTTAAGTGCATTCCCCTAAGTTGCACTTAAGGGGGGGTGTTAGAGTAAATGATTATTATTTACGCTTTACTTAAGTTTACTTAGAATAAATGCATTTATTTATTAGTTGTTGTCTAGGAGTTAGCGTACTTTTACGTATTGACTTGTTCACAACATAGGAGTTTGCTCCTACCTTGTCAAACTTATCCTCTCGTCTACGTGAAGGATAATCCACCTTTTGTGGACGCATGTTGAATTGTCATGCTTATCTCCTAGCGCTTTCTAGCTCATTGTAGAAGCTTCCTAGAGGCCTTTATAAATAGGCTCTCCTAGTGTATTTGCATATCATATTGTATAGCGATTTACATTTTATCTGAGAATACAATTTTCTTATTTTCAGACCAAACCCTTTCCTCTTCTTGTATTTTTCTTCTCTGTGACAGGTTTTCTACGTGTAGGTGATTCGAGGGCTTGTGGATTTGATTTGCATATTTGCTCAAATTCAACAGATCTAACTTCAAAGATTTGAATTCTCATGCATGTCTACCATCGCCGATAGCAAGTTGCAATTCTATTCTACCAACTTCTTTGTATTGTCCTCTCTATTATGCATGCTCTCTTTCAATGTATATTTATATATGATATTCGGGCACCAAGGAGGCACAACTACATGACTCGACATTTGGATGTGTTCAAAGGTTCATAGAAACTTTTCAACAGATACATTCCCCGCATGACTTTTGACATTATCATGTTCCATGTGAAACCATCTTTTGAGGCACTGTCAAATAGTCAGTTTGCTTCCTTTCAACTCGTCCCAAATTTCATTGATGGATATTATATGCTGATAAATATTGCAACCTTTAATAGAGCTTCCATGGGTGTGATCAGGATGATGCTAGCAATGTTATGAGTGTCTCTGCCAACCGCATCTTCTTCAAAGGAGCTTCGCGGATATGTAGTGGTACCACATTTTGCATTCCACACAATGGGTATTTGATCATATATGTCATCATATATGCCCATGCATTGTCTCTCCTTCCACATTTTATGAAACCATATTTCTTTTAAGCATCATGTCAAACACTTGGCATGGTTCTGCAAATAAGGATAGGGTGGCAACAAATTTGTCAAATAATTATCGCATAGGTAGAGGCATCAGCAGAAATTTGTTGAATTGGTATCACCGGCTATCTTCTTTTTTCTTCATTCTACGTGATGTCTTGTTCTGCAAATGTTCTTGAATGCTTCCAAAAAGGAACTTATAAACTTAATGAAAGGTTAATGAGCCTTTCTAAAATATGTTTTTTTGATGGGCGTTTTTTTGATGGGCTGTTTAACTGAGAGGTTAAGCATTTCTTATTACGTATTTCATAACAACATATTAACCTCATTAGTTATAAAATTAAAATGAGGTTCATGAATTCATTAAAAACACATATTTGGGCAGCATTCATTAACCTCACTAACCCTTTGCTTAATGAATCACTAATGAGAGGTTGATGGGTCATTAAGATTTTTACATTCTGGAATTATTCAATAACTTAACTTTTTTGGGTAAATATATTGTTTGAAAATACGTATTTTGGAAGCCTTGCTTATCCTTTAATAAGGTTCAGCAATCTGTTTTTGAAAATATTTAAATATAGGATAGAGCTGGAAAACAACTGGAGTAGATGAAAACATGAAACCAACAAATGTTGATAAAAGGTTGATCATTTTTGATGCAGGAGCATCCAGAGGTATAAGGGCAATCCTGTGTCACCCAAAAAAATGTACTTAGACTTAGTTTCTATTTTATGTCTTTGCATTTTTGGATACCCATTAGGCTCAAATAAAGGTTCCAACTCTCATAGTTCAACTATCAGTGCATTTAAAAATCCCGAAAAAATAGGAGCATGCAATTTGACCATCATTTTGGTGACCTAGAAGGTGTGACTTGTCCAGATGAATGTAATCGAGATTTAGAGCATTCCAGAAAAAGAATCAGGTCAAAAGGCCCCACGGTTTGAAAGTTATTGCAGTTTTTCGGGTTTTGGAGACCCCATAAGAATGCTTCAAAGTCAGGTTTGGGGCATTAAATGACCTCGAAAAGGGTCAAAAAATGGGGGACGAGCGAAGCTTGTCCATAGGGCTATAGAGCGCTTCGAGAGCTTTCTGAAAATGTAAACGGTTCGTCAATCGGAGTTACGGTTCAAAAGTTATGCCTCCCGGAAGTTCGGCTACCGTTTCTGGATTCTTCTAGAATTGCACCGACTTCTAACGCAGCTTCCGGAACCTTCTATTTTGTCAGTGGATGCCTACTAGCACTTTCTAGAATGTACTCCTAGTCCTTAACCCTCCGGGGTCTATTTAAGGAGATTTCTGGCATTGTAAAAGGCAGTTCAGATTGGAACTTGAGAGGAGGTGCTCAAAGGAGAAATATTCTCCAGATTTATGCTATTGTAAGCCCGCAGGGCATGTTTTGAGTTTATTTTCTCTGCACTGTTTGTACCAGCTTATTTTCTCAGTTAATATAATTCCCCCTTTCTATTGTGTCTATTCTGGTTGTTGGGTTGTGTCCCCATCAATTTTTAAGACAAAATTGGTGTTCAATTTCTTGTTTCTGACTGGAAATGATGAAATTTTGGAAGTTTGACACACATTGACCATGGAAAAAAATGTATGACTAGCATAGGAACAATGACTCCACAAGTGACCTTACTTGACTTGAAAAAAATTTAAATATTTTGGCTGGACTTAATACCAGGGCAACAGAACAAAAACACAGTTTGTTTTGAGGATAGCAATCTGCAAAGCATCCATTTCTGCTTTGGACGGGCTTTTACAATGGAGATGTAAGCACAGATTTCATATTTACTTCAAAAATCCACACTTTTGTGCCCTATAGGGCCTCTGATCTTGATGCCACAAGTATTGGAGCTACATTTTTAATCAAAAATGGGATTTTAATAAGTGAACAAATACATAACGGCCTTTGCAAACCACATTACAAGCCAAGCACTATTGTTTTTGACTAAAGACTAGTTTTAAACCTCAATTTGCGAATCTAAAATGATGCTATTTCCATATTCACGGGCTTTTGATGGGCAAAAACACATTGTTGGGGTTTCTTTTGAGTATAGACGGACTTTCTAGAAGCCAAAACAAACCAAAATGGTGCCCTTTGAACAATCACAGGCTTTGGAAAGCCACGTACAAAGAAAAAAGAGCGGGTGGGTCTTTGATTGTATATTACATATTAAAATCTACAGTTTTGCTCCTGCAAGCCAATGACATGTTTTTAAAAAGATTTTGCAAGTCCATACGGGCTTTGTAATTTGTTTTACAAGTTAAAAACCATCATTTTAGAAAAATGATGGGCTTCACCATTACATATGCAAGTCAAATATGCTCTTTTAATAGCAATGACAAGCTTTGTAATTTGTATTACAAGCCAATGTTGCCACTATATTTAATGGATGAACATTTTAGAAGCATTTGCAACTCATTTTGAAATTATGTAATGACTTCTAAAATAACCACCTTTTCCTCTTTAAAGTAGATGATCGAATTTAATATTGCATATGGAAGTCAAAACATGTATATAAACTAACACTTTGTAAGTGAACTTTAAAAGCCTGCCAATAAAAATAAGTAACATTTCTTTGTTAGAATGGGCTTCTCATGTGCATTTACAAGCACTTGAACTTTTAAAGAGACAATATGCAATAAGGCTTAAAAATCCCACCAACACATTGAGAACTTTATAAAAGTTTACATATTTCCTTACAAATATGTACCATGGAGTTTTAATTCCAAATTGCATGTTTACAATACCCAAGATGTCATGTAATGACCAACAAAAAGCTTACTTCTGCAAGATTTTAATCAAGTAGTGAAGACATGCAGTCAGGCTTTAAAAGCCCACCTAAAGGGCACTTAATTCCTTAATAACTCTTGAAATACAACTCTAATTGAAGCCTAAGATAGCTTGAAACAAGCACAATTGAAAATGTAATCAATCTAGAACAAAAACAAAACCAAAAACAAAGCAAACAATCACAAAAAATCAAGAAACGACTAAAAGGTTACCGAAAACCAAGTTTTTGCAGTCGAGGAAAAACCCATCATAGCAAGAAAGATGAAAGAAAACTTGATGGAAACCTTCAAAAACAGTGTTTAAAAGATGTAAAATTCAAGCCAATGCAAGGGATAACTGATTGTCTCAGAATAGCGTCATTTAGAACACCAAAACTCAGAGGAAACA
This sequence comes from Cupressus sempervirens, assembly GCA_028749045.1. Taxonomy (NCBI): domain Eukaryota; kingdom Viridiplantae; phylum Streptophyta; class Pinopsida; order Cupressales; family Cupressaceae; genus Cupressus; species Cupressus sempervirens. Next base: position 129,752,150 of record CM053787.1, read on the forward strand.
CCTACAAATTCATGACAAAATTGCAGAGGGCTGTCTCATTTCGAGAATTCAAAATTGAGGACAATATGTTCCTAGGAGACCTCCTCATAGGGGTTTTAGTTTTAAGCATGTGATCGAGTTAGAGGACTATAAGCCCATTATTACTACAACTTATCAATATCCAAAGAGATTCAAAGAGGAAATTGATAAAACAATTAAGGAGTTAACGGAGATGGGACATATTAGGCCCAAACAAGTCTCTTTGCCTCTTCAAATAACCCAGTGAAGAAGAATGGGATTATGTGGATGTACATGATTATCATGCACTTAGTAAAAAGATAATCAAAACATAGGCATTGGATTCCCAATTAGATGAGCTCTTGGATAAGTTGCACAATGCAGTCAGTTTTTCCAAAGATTGATCTTCATTTTAGATACCATCAATACAAAGTGCAGGAGTGGGAAATTCGCAAAAGTATGGTCAATGTCATTACGGACACCATAAGTTCTTAGTCAGGTTCCTTACCTTGACACATGCTCCTGCTACCTTTCAATTGTTCATGAACATCATCTTCAATAAGCAACTAAGGAAGCTTTTTTGTGTATGCTTTGATGATATTCTTATTTACAGCAAGATTTAAAAGGATCATCTCAAGAACCTTGATGAGGTGTTGAGCATAATGAATGCGCAATCCTTGATAGCCAAAGCTTCCAAGCATGAGTTATGGTTGACAGAGATACTTTACTTGGGGCATGTGATCAATGTAGATGGAGTGAAGGTCCATCAGAAGAACATACATGCTACTTTGGACTAGCCACCGCCAAAAACATTAAAAGAGTTGAAAGGATTATTTGTCTTGCATGGTTATTACAAGATGTTTGTGAAGGGGTTCTCTTAACTTGGTGACCTCTTACAAATATTGCTAAAAAGGGAGCTTTCAAATGGATGGAGGAAGCTCAACACACATTCAATAAACTCAAGGAGGTAATGAGCACTTGTCCTAGTTTGGCATCACTTTTTTCTCTCAACTTTTTGTTTTGGAGTGCAATGCTTCAAGTAATAAAATTAGGGCAGTACTCATGTAGAACAAACACCCCATCGCCTATGAAATTAGGAAACTTTGTGATGCAAAGAGATTGTATTTTATCTATGATAGGAGGTGCTTGCCATCATGCATGCATTGGTAAAATTTAAGCAACATTTGGTAGGTGGAAAATTTGTTGTAAGAGCAAGCCACAAAAATTTCAAATACTTCTTGGAGCAAAAAGAATTGAATGAACAGCTAATTGAAGTGATCCAACAAAATTCTAGCACATGAATTTGTTGTTATGTGAAAAGGAAGAGGAATATTCTTTCCAGGAATTCCACTATATGCTCCTTGGCAAAGATTCTACCTGAACATAAGGGTCATCTTTAGTTGAGTGTTCCAAAAATACTTTTGCATACTAGTTGATTGTAGAAGAAATCTGGATTATCATACCCATTGTTGACAATCAAAACATGACTAATGTAAAGTATACAATTTAGAGATACAGAAAATGATATTTTCTAAATTTCTTTTATCCACATATATAATTTGTTATATGTTTTGCCATCCCCCAGCCAACCCCAAAATTTGGAAAAAGAAATCTTGTCCCATCACACCTGTCCCCGAATTTAAACAACCAGTGGGTTAAACATGACAATAATGGACATAAGTTTCCTCTTTATTCAAATCAAGATAATAGCAACAAAGAGATGCAACCATGCTTGCACCCATGGCACCAATTGCTGAACTTGAAACCCATATTATGTTTCACGGAGAAGGCATTATGCACTAAATACTCGGGATACATAGCTACAGAATTTTAGGAGGAACTAAACCAAGTATAAGCTTCCAACATCAATTCATAGAGACTATTAGCAATGTTTGATGCTATCAAGGTGGACAAAAAGGACAGATGTTTAGACGTTGTCAATAACAATTCAAGTGATCTTTGATATGAAGACATCATAACTGACCAACAGATGGCAGTATCTATCCTACCATTTTGTATTAATCGTAAGATTCAATTAGGTTGTAAAAGAATTTCTGGCATTCTGTTTGATATTTACTCTCAAGATCGCTATTTTTGCATCATTCAATTGAATTCTTGTTATGTTCCTTTTACCGACCCTAGAAATTAAATATTAATAAACTTATAACTAACTTTAAATAAGGAACTTACCACAAGATCCCAAGGGCAACATATAGCAGCACCTCCAACTATTGGAGTATTCTCCCCTTCCTCTCCAAGATATTTGACCTGAGAATCAAAGAAAACCATCAATTGAATAAATATGTATATTGAATTTTAGCATGGTTCTTGCAAATCACTAGAGTACAGAGATATCTAACATATGTTCCCCGTGGAAGCTATTATAAAATCAGAAGAGCAAACCATGTGCTAAGATACTTTGAGAAAATTAAACTAAAACTGCAAAAACAAAAAAAAATGATTTGCATGTGTTACTCTTAAACCCTGTCATAATTTTAGATTATATCATAAATTGGAAATCGTATTTGGTTTCTCTATTCTCAATACAAGAAATTGTGAAGTCTTAAGGGTAAACATTAAGTAAGCTATAAAATGTATTTGACAATGTCCACCATTAGCTATAAGTTCATTATATTTCATACAGAAAAACGACGAGATTACAAACAGAGAGTACCAGTATATTTGCACCAATGCTTGTCCCAACTGCTAGTAAAGGGGCCTTGGGATTTTCATCACGCAAATAACCAATAACTCTGCGCAGATCTTCTGTCCACCCAGCATTATAAAAATGTCCTGTCTGTCACATTGGAACCAAATGCCAAGTTTGTATCATGACATTTGCAAGAGCATTACAACAAGAATAAAGTATGTGCATCAAGGACATCCTTGTAAATTGACCGAGTTTTCAATTAAACATTCAAATATCTCCATTACAAAATTAAATAGAATCTTATTTGAATAGCAATCTTCCTATATAATTCACTCATTTTTCTGTATAAATCACAATTAACAAAAGTTATGTGCATGGAATAGTTAAAATGTTATCTTGTGTATGGGGACATCTCCAAACACTAGAAGTCTTTAGATGAAGTTTCTTAGCATAGCCACATAGTTTTCGAAAAATTTCCTTGCTAAAGAAGTTTATTAAATAAAATTGTATTATTACATAGTTTTTCTTTTCTTTTCTCCAATGTGCTAAGCTTCACATGACAGAAGATTAAAAAGACTAAAGAAGATATTAAGACTTGCAGTTTTCCATATTTGCTTTGAAATTTGACTTTCTTTTTAAGCAGAATTTTTTTAGCAAGGCCAAAAGAGGTCATATTAAGAAGAGAAGCAATAAGGAGTTAGAAATTTTTATATGGATTAAATAGAAAACAAGATTATTTCATAGTTTTTTTGTTTTGTATATATCAGAGTTGCCAGAAACTCCTTTCTCCCTCCTTGGTCGTGTGCATCCCTGTATCCAATTTGGAAACATATCTGATACTGCCAAGATACACATCGAATATTGTACCCATGTCTGCCTATAAAAACTTGATTTTCCAACTGTGCCAAATACTATGGGATTTGATTTTTTTAAAGATTTGACGTAAATCTTACCAAATTTAATTTTTTTTTAACTTTATTAAAACTTTTTTTTTTAAATAGTATAAACAAAACCTGCACCAAATGGGAAAGACAAATAAAATGTTTTCCTATTTTAGCAACCCGGTTTTTGTGTTATCTTCTAATGCAACTTTACTTTGTTTACATATTGTAAAGTTTAATTGCAACAGATTTCCACAATCCATGTTATTTTGTATAGGAGCTTCTGGGTGAGATTGTGTATGATTTTTTAGCATCAACGTTTCGGATCATACTCTATGATCCATCATCAAGATGTTAATGAGAGAGCTTAGAATGCAGAAAAATGATGGATCATAGAGTATGATCCGAAATGTTGATGCTAAAAAATCATACACAATCTCACCCGAAGCTCTTATACAGAATATTGTAAATTGTTAACAATAAGTATTTATGTAGCACTTTGTGTCAATATTGCTTTTGAAGTAATGAAAATCCACTATAATAACTTAGAAAGCTGTGTTAAATATATGTATGTGTTATTCATTAGTGTCACATCCAATCGTATCCATATTGATGGTCTTAAAAAATGGTTGTATCTATACCCAATACCGCACTTGTATCTGTATTTGTATCCGTATCCATGCAACTTTGGTATATATACATGTGTATACTTATGTGTGTATATATATATACACACACATGTATGTACACGCATACATACACTAATACATGTATATATGTGTGTGTATACACAAATATCCATGTGTATATATCATACACATACATATAGATATATAAATATGTATATGCATTATATATGTATGTGCAATATATACATACATAAATGTATACGTGATTTATATATTTTTAATTCAAGTGATGTCGTGAATAACCTCTCATTTCTTTTTGTGCATACATAGATGTGTATTGTAAATAGACATACACATAGAAAATTGATAGTATAGTCATGCATGCATGGAGTTTTATCAATTAATTAAGAAAGAAAAGAGGTTCAATTAATTAACTGTCTTGTGAGGTGCATTTTGCTCCATATATGGGTAGTTCCCTAATATAGAGCTTCAATTATTTACATATTGAAACTTAAAAACATTAATTTAAAAAACCTTAAATTATAACATAACAATATAATCAATATCTATATAATAATATAATATATCATAATAATTTCAAATATGATTTTCTTGGCGTAAATTACCTATACTCCTCTAAAAATACATATTCTATATAATAGTTATATTCTAGTTTTTGAACAGTGCATTCCATTTTTAATTGTCATTGAAATTGCATCTTAATGAGACATTTATTTGTATTAATTTAGTATAGCTATCGTGAAAACATGTCACCTATTGTAGCGAAGCAATCAAACTCCTATGCAATAGCCAATTGAGACTTACCTATACAATGTAAATGCTCTCCATATGCATCAAACACCCCCAGACTATTTTGTTGTTCAAAGAAACATCCATCTCAACCGGCTGGAATAAAGAAATATTGATGTGGCAATTAATTCAAGGTCTATGGATTGGTAGGGTGGCCTTCTAATGTTAGGGAACCAACGATTTGGTCGACCAAACCGCATAGAGGGGCTTTTCTTTCTTCTCCAGAAGTGGGAGAGGGCGGGGACACCATTTGAAGTGATTTTGTTTCTACTTTTGGCCCTACTAATTATAATGGCTCCATAAATCAATTTTCATGATTGAGTTGGGACAAATGGGGCATTGGGAAGAGACGTAGAGAGTCCTCTCGTAGGATAGGTATGTATATGTGGCATCAATAGATTTTAATGGAGTAAGTATTTACAAAATTGTTATAGAGATGGGATCGAAAAGAGAAACCTTTCCTTATCCTCTAGCTAGAGTTCATTGCTCAAGGATCCCCTGGCCCTAGATCTTAAGGGGTTGAATCTAGCAACCAATTTAAAATTTTACCTCAATTTTTGGTTGTTATGTAGATAACAAGATAGTAGTGGATGAAGTAGTTATTTACACAATTCATATGATGTTTCTTACCATCCCCTTGGAAGAATACCAAGTGCCTTTTTTTCTACTATTGATGTTGTTTAAAATGTATAAGATATCCTTTTTATTCGATAAACCTATGAAGCCCCTATATTATAAAAAAAATTGTATTGTTTGTTTTCGTACAATGATCTCTTCATAAATCCTTGTCACTCATACCCATATCATGTGATTAAAATAAAACAAGTGCCACATAGTGGCAAGTACTTGTTGGATATTGTAACCTAATTATTTCTTCAGAATTTAGAGGCAATTTAAGTAGTCATATTATAATAATAATTTTTTTATTTTTAAACTTGAATTTTAATTAGTATTTGAAGATTATATTATGTATTATCATATAATATGAATATTATACTTAAAACTTTCTAAATAATTTAATCAAAATTTGTCTAATTGTAGATATAATAAAAATTAAAGTCTATAATTAATGCATAATTCAAAGTTATTAGTAATAATAAATATATAGATTTAAACTCATTGTTAACTAATTTAATGTAATTTATTGAGTAATATATTTCAATAAGTATATAATATATATTGTGATATAATACAATATATTTGTATTATATCTTAGATATTCTCTTAAATATACAACATTGAGTGTCCAAAATTGCAAAAGAAAAAAATAATGTTGTACAAATTGAATAATATGGTAAAAATACTGAAAAAACATATTTTAATTATTAAAAATTAACATTTGGATAAGTTCACACCCATGAATATAGTAAATTAATAAATAGTTAAAATTTAAATTCATTATTAACTAATTTGATGCAATTTATTGAGTAACATATTTCTAATAGTTATCATATATTTTTATATTGTCTTAGATATTCTCTTTAAATATACAATAGTGAGTCCAAAATTGCAAAAAAATAAATAAATTTTATAAAATTAAAATAATAAGACAAAAAGAAAGAGGCAAGAGCCTACAACACAACAGTAAATTGTGAGCCTCCTATGTGGGAGGTCTTGGGTTCGAATCTATTAATACATAATAATAATTAATCACAACACAATAATACCAATGAATCTTGGCTTCGGTCTCTTACTAATCAACAAAAAAAAAAAAGACAAAAAGAAAGGAAAATCAATTTTAATTACAAAGATAAGATTTTGGATAAGATCACACCCATGAAAATAGCATTTTTTTATATGCAAGTAACAACCAAAAAAGCTTTAAAGTTTAAAGCCAAAAAATTTGTCCCTATAAAACAATTTTAATCAATAACATTGAAGAAATATAAATTTTATGATTTATAAAATATTAAAAACTTACATCTTAACTTCGGAATATTTTTAATGAAGTCTTGTGATTGGTAGAAAACCATATTATTAATGATCAGAGTCAAAAGTGAATGCATTAGTACTAACCTAATGGTAAGTACTAATAACATTCTCATATTATGCTAGTAATAATAGCATTCTCATTCTTGTGTCCCCTTCTCCCACTTCAAGGACGCTATTTTTTAATGTTCTGTAAAAACAAAAGTCCTTTCAAGGAAAATCAAGAAATCCTAAGTTTTTCTTAAGAAAATCAAATTTAAAAAAATGAGAAAAAATATAGAAAAAGGGACAAAAACATTGTTGTTTTTAGAACTTAATGGTGCTCCAATAATATAAAGATATAAGGGGAAAGTAGATTTGGGTTTAGTGTATAAAATTTGATTTACTTTTTAATCATATTCACTTATTCTTGAGCTTTGAACCAGTGGGGTCACAATTGGGGGACCCCATCCCCATAGTAACATTGTGTATGAGGTTGTAGAGGCATTAACACCTCCTAGATCTAACATTACAATTTTGAAACTACCTAAGAATTTTGCCTTACTTCTCAATGTCACTAACCCTTATTACTACAAGTGCATAGATGTCGAATGTCAAACACAGTGTCCAGGTTCTCATTAATACTTGCTACTTATGACTCTCAATTTGACTGGCAAGGAAACTCCTTATGACTCATGAGCAATTAGCAACAACCTTTGTTAATCTATCTGATGTGATATTCAATAGAAGGCACCTCACGAAGTGACCCCTTATCACTCCATGTTGCACCATCTTATCACTTTGTTCTGCACAGTCTTCCAAGTATTGTTTGTTGACGATTCATGAGACTCACGCAACCAACACCTACACCATCACACTTGTTGCGTGGAAGATCGTCCCAACTAGCATCTGCAACCACCTTACACCTCCCTTTGCATGCAGTAACCCCTTACACCTCTCGTTGACCATTCCATGTCAAGTTAACCGCAACTCCAACGCAGCAATTTTTGTTATGTTATGTAATGTCCCCATTTTTAGCAAGTTCCTGTAGTTGGCTAGGTCAGTTCAACATCGCAACCCTCGTGAGCTGGTAGTGGGATTTGAGGGTTTCAGTTATGTGGATATAGGCTTTCCAGTAGCCTATGGTGTGTTTTGGCTCTGCTTGAGGGACTTACTATTTATAGTAAGTCAAATCTATTGGTTTCAATGAGCTCAGTTGAGTTAGAAGAGTTGAGTGACGTTCTCAATTTTTATTTTGGGCTTCTGGTTTGGGCTCTAAGAATCTTGGAGAGAGCATCTATTTATAGTAAGTCACCCCATCAAGTTCATCTGTTGTCTTTCTTCATTAGGAGCACTCTGGTGTTGTCAGATTTTGATTCTGATGCTTCTACAGTTGTATTCGCAAGGCAGGTGAATTATTATTATTAGTCATCTAAATACGTTGAGGTTGTTATTTTTGTTGGTGTTGTCTATTGGTCACCTCAGTATCATAGCCTGTTGAAACCGGGACGAAAAGTTTTAAATCATGGGAACAAGAAACAGTGGCTTTGCATGTCAAAAAATTAAGTTATGGTGAAAAAGTTCATTTTTGGAGCCAAAAGCAATTAATAAACTATATTAATGGCACTTTATGATATTTTAATGTTGTGTAGAGGAAGCTTCTTAAGTGGAGTTCTTTTGGAAAACTGGTGCCATTTGGAGATTACAAATTTGAGAACATTTGATGAAAGAAGCATCTAATTATTTGATTATCTTATTTTGCTTTGTCGTCTTTGTGACATTTTTGAAGTCTGATTTTTTTGTGCCCTTGTTGAATGTATAAGGGTTTGTTCGTGAGAAGTTCATTGTAATTCACAACTGAGGTATTGTGAATTGTTCTTTATCTCCATTGTCGTATACAGTATGGTTGGGAGATACTATGGTGTTGGGAATTTGGAATTTGGAATTTGGCGTCTTCTTATACTGTTATTACTCTTGCTGAGAAGCGGTTGAGTGCTGGTTAATTTGGAGTTGGTTGAGCACCCATTTATATTTCCTGCTAGGCGTTATTTTCTATTTGTACTTTGGGAGCAACGTTTTATATATCTGCAGTTGCATTTGTTTGTTGGAGAATTATTTTGTTGCTACTAGACTTTCATTTCAAAGGGTTTCAAGGCATGTCTTACCTGTAAGTTCATGGATTGTAACTTCTAATTTTTTTGGGTATTGTTGATTTAGATAATAGGGGATATTTTATCAACTGGTTTGGTATTTTGTGAAAATACTCAATATCTAAATTGATATTAAAATCTGGAATTTTCAGTTGTATATTCCCTATGTTATATCCAAATATTTGAGCTGAAATAATTATTGTAATATCTTCTATTTCTTTGCTATATTGTTGTATCATAAATTGCAAACCTCAAAAACAAAAAAAAGAAATCATTTCTTTGGCACATATTGTTTGAGAGCCAGCGTAGCTCATTATAGTGGTATCAAAGCTTGCTTGCAAAGTGTTTGACGAAATGTCAAACAACTGAATTATAAAAGAATTTGGTGTTTGATGAAGTTATAACTGGTCGGGATTATTACATGTTAAGCACGTGCACCAATCTTCTCTCTCTTGGGGATTTGAACACAATTGCCCTCTTAACAGTGATCATGACACACCGTCATGTTGTGGACTTATGCCCAAGTCTATTCGATGAATTGACAAGTATTGATTTTTGTTATTCATGTTCATATCAATATTATAGTACATCGCAAAATCTAAGTTTCGTAATGCACAAATTATAACTAGATGCTAATAGTTTTCAATTATCCAATTTCAGTATAGCTTGTACAGCCTAGACGTCAGTACGTGAAAGCCATCTAGCCTAAGCATGTCCATTGACCATATCAAAAAAGTTTACCAACCATCTTGTTAAGTAGAAGCTAGGTGATGAGAAGCATAGAGTTAAATCTAATTATTGAAATTTTTATGTCACTTTTTTAATATGAGAAGTTGAGTGGTTTATCAGTAAAGTGTTAGAAAATAAAAATACTAATTAAAAGGAACACTGAACATTTTCTATTTGTTAGAGGATTATGATAGTTTATCTATTTCAATATACAAACTAAAAAATGTAAATAAATTACAGAGAACAAGATGTAGAGCTATAAGAGCACTAACGATTGTCATAATTCATGTTCTTTATAGATCTAAAAACATTTAAAGATCCACAATAGTAATAATCACCATTATTTTCTAGATTGCCAACACCAACACCCAAGTTAGTTTGCTCAATATCACAAAATTTTGTGGGGGTTTGGGGGTGCTGACCCCAACAAGGTTGAGGAGCACCATTTGGAGTACAAAGCCCAAATGAAGACCTTCAAAACTACAGTGAATTTTACGTTGTATACCAATTTCATAATATTTTTGAGAGGCAATAAAAAAACTAGAATAAAATGCAAAAAAATGGATGGATTCACCCTAGGTTTTCTTCAATTCCCTCAGATCCTACCTAGATCGATATAGTGGAGGGAGCAGGTTATTGTATTCAAACTTAGTTGAGGGTCCCAATGTTAAACATTCTATACCACCAAAGTTTGTGTTTCTCTTGGAAGCACTGTAAGCTTATAGCTGAAGTCCAACCTGAGATAATTTGTTTGTCAAAAAAACCTTGCATCCTACTCATACTTACAAGCCTCATTAGTTCAAACAGAATCTAGACCCAATTGGTCTACAATCGAGTATCTTAAATCGGAGATTTAAGTTATATAATAATTATAGTTACCAAAACCATAGCATATAATGACAAACCAAATGAGCATTAACTACATATCTAAATGAACATTTCTTTGGTCAACCCAATACATAGGACTACAAATTGTGTCAAGCTTGTTTCCTTGATGTCTCAGACAAATTCTATATACAAGCATAAGGAATTGTCAAACTCTACAACAACTAATTTGTATGATTTTTTTCACATCAACTAGACCAAAAATGGTAAAAATGATTTTATTGCTTTTTGAGGTAGGGAAATGTAGCAGAGATTCTAAGCGTCAATGTAATGATGGTGCAAGAGCACCCGAGTGGACAGGCAATCAGCACCACCAAGATATTCATTGATTTGTTTTCCTTAATTTCATTTTGGTTTTATTTAACCTCTGGTCTTGCTGTCCACTTCAGTTCTTTGTTTAGTTGGTTGTGATTGTGCATATATGTCAATGTGGAAACTTAGACCTGGCACATGGACCATTTGACAAAATGCCACAAAGAAATAAGAGCGCAATTGACAAAAATACCTGGACATCAATTTGGAGTAAAGACAAGAGTTGAATTGTTGGGGAAAAGAATTTGAAAAGGCACAAACCATCAAATGAGAAAATTGAGTCATTCATTTGAATAGGTGCCACATGATTGCAATGTCGAGAAAAGACAACTGAGACTATGAAAGTAAATAAGGGAATGTCCATGACAATGTTAAAAAGTGGAAGTTATCAGCCAAAGGAGGGAGGGGGAGGTACCTGTGTGAAAGGTGCAAGAAGAAAAAAACATTCCTCTAAGTAGAGAGACTGTGGCTTTGTGTGTAAGGAAATAGAGGCAGCAATAAACAAGATAAATTACAAAGAACAGCAAATTTATAAGAACATAGGATTTGCATAGTAATAAACACAATGCAAACACAATGAAGTGTCAAGGATTAATAGTTGTCAGAGTGTGCTGAAAAGAAGACAGAACTTGAACGAAAGGAGAAAAGACACAAGAAACATATTATTATTTTGTTCAAGCCCGAATTTTAAATAGAATATTATTGATTTGATGAGGAATGAATTCCTCTCTTGCAATCTTTATGAGATGAGAGCAAACAGTCTCTACAACTCTATTATGTGTGTTTTATTCGTGAAGTGGCATTCTTGTGTGCATGAGCAGAGCACCAAACGTGAGGCAGCTTGTACTAGGACTTGCAAGCAGAGGTAAAGCATTGAGTTTTCTCGAGGTTTAATTGAGAGGATTGTTGCAGGTCAGAAAGAAGTCTTGAGCAACAGGATCGATGCAAAGTGTTTGTGGTTCAACCAAAACAATTACTAAACTTGTTTGTCAAGGTCTTAATTGCCATCCAATGGTCTACTCACAAGTGGCCTTCCCAAGGATTCGCTTAGAACTTGTCCTCTGCCTTCCCAAGGTTCTTAACAAGTCAATCCAACACTTCTTGATGGAGTTACAAACCCACAATCCTAATTGACCTTGAATCCTAATCCTTCCCAAGGATGACCTTTCCACAACCCCTCTACCAACTAGGAGCTGATCAAATTCCAACTTTCCATGAAGAATGAATGAGATTATAGATTATTTAGACCCAACATGTAACCATAGATAACTTGATTCTTGAACTAGAAAGCCCACAAGCCAATTTGAAGCAATAAGGCGTAAAACAGACCTAATTCTATTACCCCTCCTAATTGAGTATTTGGACTTTCTTTCTTTTTGCTTCTGAACAACCCCTACATTAAAGTACAGGTTTAGACACCGTTTTAGGGCTATTGAATAATATAAAAGATTGGGAATTGCGTTTTACTCCTAATCCACCTAACTTGGATTGAGCAAAATTAGGCCTGATATGCTTTCTAGGACCTAGTATTCAAGATCAATCTAAAAATCTAGTTGATTTACCTCTGGCTTTGGGTAATCAAATTGGGTTCACACCTTCACAAGGAACTCCAATCCCCCAAGAGTTTCTATTTCTCCATCCTCCTTGCACTCCAATTAGTCTTCTTTCTCAGCTTCCTAGCTCACCACTATCCAATAATCAGCCTAGGGCATCACTTCAAAATTAACAAATCGATCTTGGCAACACCAAAATTGAAGTGAAACAAGATTAAACATCCTATCCTAACATTCCAAGAAATATTTTGTGATTTCAACTGTAGGCTGCTAGGATTTTGTCATTTTGCCTCCAAACCCTATGTTTTCTAGTGTTTAAACCTGAGTTGTCTTCAAAATTACTATTCACTCAATTTCAGAACTCCAAGGAACTCCAATCCCCCAAGAGTTCCTATTTCTCCATCCTCCTTGCACTCCAATTAGTCTTCTTTCTTAGCTTCCTAGCTCACCACTATCCAATAATCAGCCTAGGGCATCACTTCAAAATTAACAAATCGATCTTGGCAACACCAAAATTGAAGTGAAACAAGATTAAACATCCTATCCTAACATTCCAAGAAATATTTTGTGATTTCAACCATAGGCTGCTAGGATTTTGTCATTTTGCCTCCAAACCCTATGTTTTCTAGTGTTTAAACCTGAGTTGTCTTCAAAATTACTACTCACTCAATTTCAGAACTCCAAACCAGTTTCCTTAATTAGACAATTCAATTGGCTTATAGACCAAATCAAATGCAGAGCCTAAACAATAACACTATCTACAGCTGCTAGGATTTTGCCATTTTGCCTCAAACCCTAAGTTTTTTAGGGTTTAAGACTGAGTTGGCTTCAATATTGCGACTCTCCTTCAGAACTCCAAACTAATGTCCTTCATTAGCTTCATATTTGGTTGCAACTTTTAGTCTCACTATATTTTAATAATCTGTTTATTAAAGTTATAGTTTATATATTTACTAATTATTATTTATGTATCACATTATAATTGTATCTCTATATTGATCAATGTATTCTTAATTTTATATTATATTTATAACATATAATAATGAATTACAATATAATTTATTATTATATGTTATTATTAATTTATTTATTATTAAAATGTATAAATATGGGGACATGACAGTCCACCCTTCCTCAAATTGCTTATCCTCAAGCAATGCAAAATTTCCAATGTAAGGGTGTACTGATATGTAGCTCAAAATTCAATCGAGCGGTCCTTAGTACTATTACGTTATTTGATGTTGAGTGATGATGCCCGTTCTCTTGTGACTAATTGGTAGACTTTCCTTAGTCTTCTCTTATTTGAATATTCCATGTTTATCATTCACCCAACAGGATGAAAGGATCATGCTCTAATACCACTATAATATCCCCTCTTCTGGATTAGGATTCAATGCTATACCCCACAACAAATGGTAAGTCCAATATTGAAGAAATTGCATGTAAAACATATTAGAACATTAAATTAGTAAATATGAATCTAAAATTCTACCCAGACTACCCCGCCTAATCCCTAGGAAGAGATCTTTCTCAAACCAACTAACCCTCTATTGAGAACTATATCTCGATTAGATGATTATCATTAAAAGAGCATCTTCCTTAGGCCTCTTTGGGATCTCTAAAAACATTACTTGGTAGAGATCCCACCTCTACCAAATCTCTCATCTCTAACATATGCATATGTCAGAGATAAGAGACTTGGTAGAGGTGGGATCTCTACCAAGTAGTGCTACCAGATATCCCAAAGAGGCCTCAAGGAGAAACTCTTTCTATGATAATTACCTACTCAAAATAAAATTTTCACCAGAGAGTTAGATGACTAGAGAAAGGATCTCACCTGAAGGATTAGGAAGGGTAGCTTGAGTAGTTTTTAGATTAGTATTTACTTAAATCCAATATTGCTAATATGTTTTACATACAATTTTCGATATTGGACTAACAAATGGTTGCAGGTTACAGCATTCAAATTTAATCCGAAAGAAGGGAGATTACAATAGCCTATGGATGCTAGAGAAGAAAGATATTTTAGGACTCTTTTAAGAATCACAAGGAGCAATAAAATGGATGTGTCTAACTTTTATGGAACATTAAATTTGGATGAGTTGATTGATTACATAAGGAAGTTAATAGAATATTTTGAACAGCAAGAAATCAGAAACCCGCGAAGGGTAAAGCTAGCCCAAACGAAGTTGAAAGGGTAAAATGGAAAGAGTTGCAAAGGGACTAGACAACAAGAGTAGACCCCAAATAACAAGGTGGAACCAAATGGTGATCAAGTTGAGGAAATTTATTCCAAGAGACTATGAAATGGAACCATATAAAAAGTTTCAAAATCTGAAGCAGAAAGATATGAGTCTAAAAGAATACATGGAGGAGTTCTACAAGCTGGTCATTCAATCAAGTAGGCATGAAATTGATAGGAAGAAGGTAGCCAAGTATGTGAATGGCTTGCGGTTCAATATCCAAAATGAAATGAGTATGTTCCAGATTAACATTGTAGAAGAAGTATACCAATATGCATTGAAGGCTATGGAGAAGATAATTGAGCAACTCCAAAGGTTGTGGAAGGCATGTCACTGAGAAGGGACAAGCAAGCAATAAAAAAGAAGAAAAATTGAAGAAGATTCCAAGCCCAAATGGAGCAAAGAAGTGGGCCAAAACACAAGAGGACATGGTAGAAATAGCTAAGAGTTCCATGGTAGATGTTTCCAATGTGGAGAAATCAGTTGTCGTACTGTTGAATGCCCTCAAATACAACAAGGAAGCAAGAAGAGTGTAGCAAGGAATCATTTGGCACAACAAGATAAAGAGAAGAGTGATGCACCCCTGAAAGGTGAAAATCCTGAAGCTGGTGAAACTATGAGAAGAGTGTTTGTAATCCTAAGGTGATAGAGGAGGAAACATCCCCGCGGAGGAATCTCTTTCAAACCATGAACAAAGTTGTAGGTAAGTGTTGCAAAGGTATAGCGGATAGTGGGAGTAGAGATAACTTAGTTTCAAAAGAGATGGTAGACAAACTAAGTTTGAAAAGTTGTAGGCATCCTAGCCTGTACAAAATTTCATGGTTACAAAAGGAACATGAGATGACTGTGTGTGAGTAGTGTTTGATTAGTTTTCAGTTTGAATAAAATAAAATGATGTATTGTGTGATATACACCTATGAGTGCTTGCCATGTGTTATTGGGAAGGCCATGGCAATTTGACAAGGTCATTTATGATTGTTATAAGAATGTGTTGATGTTGGTAGTGGCCAACATCTCTGGTGGGGATTTGCGACATGGTTTAACAACCTCTTGTGTCTTCTTTAAGTCTAGTGGTTGTATCAGGAATTAATAGGTCAATCTTTTGGTGCAACAACAGCCACTACTTCTAACAAGTGATATTAGAGCTTCGTCACAGGTTTGAATCCACGCAAGCCGCAACAAGCCATGCTAGGAGAGGTATTATTGGTAGTGTGTTATCCTACATTGTCACCACAAAATGGAGGTAACAATACAAAAAAATTCCAATTAAGTTCTGTATTTCTCTAAGATAGTTCAGTATTTGATTCCCCAAGATTGATCAACCAATCATGCCCAATTCATATACTGAATCCTTATACTGAAGGCTATCATCAAGTCTTTTTTTTGTTTTTTTCAGTTTGTTAACCCATACTTGATTTTTGAAGCCTTCAATGTCTCTTTTTGCATTTTCGAGTCTTTGTTTAAATTGTTTTAATCTTTTGGTTTCCTTCAATCTCTTTCCTTCGGTTTTCCCTTAGATCAATGTCTCGTGGGGCTTAATCGAAGTTATCTATCAAAAGATATCAAGGTTTTTGTGTCTAAAAAGTGCGCTTTCCAACTCCAATTGCATATTTAAAATATTGGTGTTATATTCTAATGTTGAGTTGCACTTTTTGAAAAATATAACTTAAATGACTTTATTTTATGTTTTCAAGTTACTTTTGTTGGGTGGATATTTTGCAACCAACAGTTTTGGGTAAAAATTCAATCACAAAACAGGATGACCAGCCACAGCGTGTGAGACAGAGTGTCTCCTACTTTAAAGGTAAGGCTTCACCTTCTCACCGTTCCTTGGATCAACTCAAGGTAAGCAAGAAGTCGAGAGATTTTGTAAAATGGGTGTTACCAATATCCTTTCTTCTTATCTTTCAAGAAAGAATCCACTTACTCATAGAGCGAGTAATGGGCAAGGTGAATCTCTAACTACACTTCTATCAAGAGCTGAAAACAGTGATATTGATAAACCTTCACTAACTCAAAGGCTAGCTGAAAATGTACCGGTTTGGCTCTAAGTCCGGTCGTACTTCTATATGGAAAAGCTTTACAATTAGGGTACAAAGACTCCTAAAAGTAAGAATAACTTAACTATTTTGCAAATTAAGAAATAAGTATAAGCTATAGACAAAGCTTCTAGCTATATATTTCTACAACCGCTCCCAGTCAAAGCTTTGGCTCCGATTGCTTCTTAAATCATTATGCTCTATTATTGAACACACAATAATAACATGAATCAAAGACAATAGGCACAAATTACAGTCAAAGCTTCTAATTTTCTCTATCACAATTGCTTCCAGTCAAAGCTTCGAATCCAATTGCTTCTTTTATTCACTTTTGTCCCAAATTCATACTACACAATCAAAGTTATGCTTGCACAAATATGGCAGACCTTTCTTGCACACAACAAAAGATGATTTTTACAATGAGGGGGCACTCCTTTATATAGGCACAAAAGTTGAGAAAGGGGTGGAGGAAAAAGTGGGAGCAACTCAACGAACTTTGACCTAGTCTAACTAGAAGAGAAATTATAGGGTTACATGCAACTGCACGTGCAACTCACGTTACATCTTTTAACATACATGTAATTACATTTTTCTCAGGTAATGCATCCTCTTCAACTACAAATATGAAAGAAGATGAAGACGGAAGAGAAGGAAACAATCTTAGGGATTGTTCTAAAGGGCCTTGTACTTTGACGATGCAATCCCGAATGATCACAAAATTGGAAGTCCTCTTCAACTACAAATATGAAAGAAGATGAAGACGGAAGAGAAGGAAACAATCTTAGGGATTGTTCTAAAGGGCCTTGTACTTTGACGATGCAATCCCGAATGATCACAAAATTGGAAGTTCTTATACTTTGGATCCTTGCATTCACTTTGATAACCATGGTTTTGCGTCTTTTGTGACCATCGTGTTGCATCTTTTGATAACCTCTAACTTTGATGAATTGTTCATTGTCATTTGAAAACTTGGAGTAATCAAGCCTTTCACACTCAAGTTGTCATGAATTCTCCTTTGTAGATCAGCACAAACTAGAGTCTCTGACACTTTGAAAACCTTCTCAATGATGTTCAGATGTAAATTCAGAATAACTTTCCATCAACACCTTTAACTTTTCTTTTCTTTTTTTTGAAGCAAAGTGCTTGGAAGGATGAAAATGCTTTGAAACATGAAAGTGGAATGCATGGGAATGCGTGCAAATAAAAAATTTTGACTTTTAAAGAAGTGACTTGGGCTTTCAAGATGTCATTGCACGGAAATGGATTGCATGTAATGAGGAATGGAAAGTGAGATGACATGCAAATGCGGATGGAAGATGTATGTTACATGCAAGTGCATATGGAGGATGAGATGCAAAGCATGGAAAAGTACAGAAACATGTAAAGTGCTCATGAAAGCGCAAATGCATATGGAGGGATGGAAATGAAAAATGGAAAAGAGCTAATGAACTTTATAGTCATCTTTGGTGAAAAGGAGAAGTCAAAGTACATGACATCTTTTTGACTTTTCAAAACGTGACTTTTAATCAAAATCGGACCTTTTGGATGCAATTACACGTACAGCTTTTCGTGTAATCGTGTTGTGCTAGTGGATGTAGAAAGTGAGATGAGTGAAAATAGAAGTAGAAAATGGGATTACATGCATGTGTGAATGGTGAATGAGATGGAAAACATGTAATCGCATTTGTCGGATGAAATGTGAGATGTCATGACATTGGAAATGGAATGTGGAACGTGATGATGCTTTCACATGAAGTGAAACAAGAACAAGTTCTTAGGAAAGAACTTGCAATTTTTCCAAGTGGAGAAAACCAACAAACAAGCACAAAGCACAAAAAACAAAAGAAAAACATACCTTTGGAAAGTGACTCAAACATGCCAAGATGCAAACTGCTTCAACACATAAATTCGAAATTGGAGCTTGGGGAAGAACTAAAAACATGAAAATGAACAAATTCTTTATTTTTAAAGGAAAATGCACTTTCCATGGCATAGATTTCAACAAGTGGCAATCATCAAGCAATTATGTAAATAAAATCAGCAAGATAAGCACAAATTAAATAGCAAGAAATAAGAAGTCCACTTACATGAAGATTATGTGGCAAAAATGAAGGAGAAAGATGCTCTGATGTTGAAAAATTCTCCAAAAATGCTAAGACTTTTTCCAACTTTGCAAATTTGAATGGGAAAGGGCAGCAAATAAGGAATAGTTGTTAAAAGATGCCAAAACGTGCCCTAAGAATGCTCCAAGATCCAATGTTTTCTAAATGTTCATGCTTGGGACGTTTTTGGTGAAAAACATTTTTCACCAAGATGAAAGATTAAATCGATTTGGTGTTTAAACACCAAAATATGCACCAACATGAAATGTAATCAGAAAATAAGGCCAAATCGATTTGGATTGGAGCAAAAATATTGATAAAAAATGGAGTTATTTGCTTATTTCTTCAAAAATGTGCCCTAGATTTGAGCTTCCATTAACGTTTTTGAACATGTTAGATCCATTTTTGATATATGAAAACCCATTGCCAAGCAAAAATGCCTCCAATGAAAAAGATTCTATGCAAATCCATCAAGAAAATCTCCCTTAATGATCAAAATCGGGTTCTTGGAAGGCAAAGACATGCATTTCATCAAAATTGGACTTTTTGGAGGGCAATACACATTTTAAAATATGCTTCAAGTTAAAATCAAACCTTTTTGGATGCATAGCTTGTTTTAAAATATGTTTTTGATCAAAATAGCACCTTTTGGAGTGCATGGCATATTTTAAGTTGTGTCTCATACTTTTGATGGAATGACACAAAAACTTACCTTTGATAGCCTTTTGATTTAATGACATCAAAAAGGTCCACTTATGCTTTCAAGTTGAACTTTATATGCAGTGACATGTAAAATATCCACTTTTGATGGATTTTACATGTAATTGCATATAAAAGGTCCACTTTTGATAACTTAAAATCATTTAATCAATTTAATTTCATAAAAATGTTACTTAATGAGACAAACAATATTAATATATCATATTTGAAAATACAACACATAAATATCATTTAAAAAGTAATATTTAAATAAGCATTTGATTTAAAAATAAAAAATTAAACTGAAACTATATAGTTATATAGTCACTTTAAGTGAAAAATCAAAAGTAACTCAACTTAAAATTATAACATAAAGTGCACTATAGTCACTTTAAGTTAAAAATTTAAAGATAAAGTAACTTAAAAACATAACAAAAAGTGAATTTAAGTTATATTTATCAAAAAGTGAAAGTCAAATTAGAAATATAACATAATATTTTTAATTCGTGTTGTTGCATCAAAAAGATCCACTTTTGAAGCATTAAAAAGCGCATATCTCTTGACTAACAACTCCAGTTGAGCTCTAAGTTAGATTGAATCAAAGGGAAAAGTGAAAGGCATGAGATGAGCAAAACCGAAGGACTAAAAACCAACAAACGCAAACTCAAAAACAAAGAAAATGATGATGAAGGCCTCAAAAATCAAGCAAAGGCTCGACAGAAAGCAAGACGAAAAAGACTTGACGAAAGCGTTTAGCAAAACAATTTGATATACGAATTGGAGTTGATTGATTGATCATCATTAAACGATTGAATATCAAATTCAACTTGAGAAATGTGAAACTAGCTTGAAAAAGTTTCATACTGTTACTTATATTTTGTGATGACAAAATGCAGGACAACAACTTTATCACTTAAGTGATTTAAGTGACTATAGTGCACTTTATGTTATAATTTGATGTTAAGTTTCTTTTTTATTTTTCACTTAAGTGACTTTATCCACTATATAGTCTAAGACTCTAATATAATGTTGAGATCTAATTTAATGTTTGATTTTAAAACATTTAAGTGAAATGTTACCTTTTGAATATATTTATGCATAATATGTAAACTATATAGTGTAAATATTGTATTTGACCTGTTTAAGTGATATTTGCTCAATAATCAATTAGACCTGTGCTAAATAGAAAACTTCAAGTGATGCAACTCCATTGCATGTTATTTTTGAAAATAGAATACATGTAAATGCATCTAGAGAACCCAATCTTGGTTTAGATGTGTAAATGCACGCAAATGTATTACATATTTAAAACATGCAATGACATGCAGAGACCCCAATTTTGCACTACAAGCATGTTTGTTGAATTTTTAAAACTTCATATGCATCTTGAGAGTGCAATTTTGGCTTTGTGTACATGCAAATGCCTTCCAAGACCATGTTTTTCCTCTTGGATTCCAAAAATGCCTAAACACATGTTTTCCTTGCATTTTTAAAACATGCAATCACCTCTTAAGACTCCGATTTTGGCTTGGCGTTGAAAGTTTGAGTCAAAACACATGCAAATGCAAGGCATAAAAACATGACATGTAATGGGCCCTCATAAACCCAATTTTGGTCTATTTGATGAGTTTCATGTCTTTGTCTTGCATATTTAAAACATGCAATGGGCTCTTCTAACCTCAATTTTGGTCTATATATGAGTTATATGCATTTGCATTGACTTTTTCACACATGCATTTGGGCTGGGAGATCCTATTTTCCTCTACATGCAAACACATGACATGTAAAAGGTCTTGGAGAACCTAGTTTTGCTCCTTCAAGAAAAATGTTTGGGTTTGTGCATTGCCAGTACACATTTAAAACATGCAAAAAACTATCAAAAACCCGACTTACCTTGAAGGAGTGTGTTTTGGTCAACAATGTTCCATGCATAGCTCATGGAGAACCCAATTTTGGCTACAACATGAGATATATGCATTTGTCATGCCCATTTTACACGTGTTTGGGCTTTCTAAACACGATTTCGGGCATTCGAAAGCAAAACGATCATCTCAAAGGGCATTTAGACCACATTTTTACTCAGCAGCTTGGAAGGAAAGGGATTCTTGAAGCATTTGCAGCCAATATACGCACATGTAATGCAAGTTAGACAACCCGATTTTGCCTTGAAGAGACTTTTGCAAACATGAAAATCACTTGGAGAAATGCAAATTGCACTTTGGAAGACATTTACAAGATCGTATGCAATATCTTGCACATGCATTGGCATCTACAAACCATGATTTGAAGCTAAGGTTTGAATCTTTCAAAGGCATTTGGTCATTACATGCAAACACACTTGCCAAACCTGATTTTTGAGAGAACAAGTTTATTTCAACTTCTTCTTCCAAATTTTGCTTTGCTCTCTAAGTGTGGGAATCCAATTTCAATTGCATTTCTTTCTTGTTTTGCTAATTAGTTGCATTTTTTTGGCTCTTTATCATCCATTTGTTCAAATGCAGCCCTAGATTTTTGTTCTTCATTCTATGTCAAAGCAAGACGTTTGTTTTGTTTGTTTTGGGTTTGTTCATGAAGAAAATGATGGAATTTCTCTCAAAGAATACAAGTTCATTTCTATGCTTTCATTTTCCATGTTCGTCATTCAACCAAATTTATCCAAATTCCATATTCCTAAACATGTAATCATATTCTCTAAACCCGATTACATATTTACACCAAGTAAAAGATGAGTTTTTACAACATGTAATTGCATCTTCTAAACCCGATTTTGGTCAAAACCCACATTTTTTAAATAAGAACTCTCATCCTATGCATTCCATGTACATCTTAACTTGCATTCTTAGCCATTCAAAGTGTTGGGTGGATATTTTGCAACCGACAATTGGGTAAAATTTAGTTGCAAAATAGGTAGACCAGCCATAGCATGTGAGACAAAGTCTCTCCTACCTTAAGGTAAGGCTCCCTTGTCTCACCATTCCTTGGATCAATTGAAGGTAAGAAAGAAGCTCAGAGATTTGTGAGGGGTGTTACCAATATTCTTTCCTCTTAACCTTTCAGGAAATAATCCACTTATCCACAGAGCGAGTAATGGCCAAGATGAAATCTCTAACTACACTTCTATCTAGTAGCTGGAAACAGTGATATCGATAAACCAACACCGACTCAAAGGTTGATTGAAAGTGTACCAATTTGGCTCTAAGCCCTGTTTTAATCTATACTATAAGAATAACCTCTACGAGTGGGGCGCAAAGACTTCCAGAAGTAGGGAAATTCTAACTATTTTTTGTGAATTCGAGATGATAGCACTAGCTACAGTCAAAGCTTCTAGCCTATGTATTACCACAACCACTCCTAGTTAAAGCTTCAGCTCCAATTACTTCTTAACTCAATATGCTCTATTATTGAACACACAATATTAACATGAACTAAAGACAATAGGCACAAATTACAGCCAAAGCTTCTAGTTTGCTCTATCACAATTGCTTCCAGTCAAAGCTGCAAATACAATTGCTTATTTTATTCACTTTCTCCCAAATTCTCTCAAATTCGTACTACACAATCAAAGTTATGCTTGCACAAGTTTGGCAGAGCTTTCTTGTATACAACAAAAGATGATTTTAACAATGAAGGGTGTATTAACCCCAACTAGTTATAACTTTAACAAACACCAAATTCTTTTTTAATTCAGTTGTTTGACATTTCGTCAAACACTTTGCAAGCAAATTCTGATACCACTGTAATGAGCCCTACTTGCTCTCAAACAATTTGTGATGAAGAATTGATTTCTTTGTTTTTGATGTTTTGCAATTTTTGATTCAACAATATAGCAGCAAAATAGAAAATATTGCAATAATAATTTGAACTCAAATATTTGGAAATTACATAGGGAATATATAGCTGAAAATTCCAAATTTTAATATTAATTAAGATACTGAATATTTTCACAAAATATCAACAACCCAGTTGATAAAATATCCCCTATTATCTAAATCAACAATACCCATAAAATTAGAAATTACAGTCTATGAACTTAGATGTAAACATCATAGTTCCAAAAATCGCCTTGAAATCGCCGAAATCGCGATTTGGCGATAAGATTCACCAATTTTTTTGGGATTGGAAATCACTGGCAGCGATTTTTTCTTGTGAATCGCCAAAATCGGCAATTCATGGCAAAAATCGCCAAAATCGCCATTGGGTATCTCCAAAAATCGGCCGTGGAAGCAAGCATAAAAGTTGGACTTTAAAAAAAAACACATGTTTTATTTGCTTTCTAATTTGTCTTTCCTCTTTGTTATAACCCTAAAGAGCCTTCTATTTGTTTAGCATGAGTAGAAGAGAGGAAGAGTGAGAGAGAAGAAGAGAAAAGAAAATCCATAGGTTTCCAACCGCCAAGAAGAAAAAGCACCAAAGAGATCAGAAATCCATCTGAGAAGGCCATAAATTGCATTGGGAGCATTAAGGAGTCAATATCAACACACCTTAACTCATTTGCAAGAGGCAAGTGCTGGTTTTTTTTTTTGCATGTTAGTGTATTATGCATTTTTTGTTAAAATTTTTTAGTGTTCATTTGGAAATCTTTAATGTTTTTTATTTCTACTAAATTGCAAACTAGGGTTTGTTGTTTTGTAGTTTTTGTTTATTAGTTGCAAACGTTGATATTTTACATGAATTTTTTTATTGCAGCAGCCTTTTGCTTTCATTTTCCAATTTCCACAATGGGTAAAAAAGATGAATGCTGGAAATATAATGAAGAGTTTCCTGGGAGAACCAAATATCAAACAAAATGTATATTTTGCAACAAAAAAAAAAATCGAGAGGTATCTATAGATTGAAATACCACATTGCTGGCATACCTGACCATGATGTCACAATTTGCACTCATCAAACTACTGAGGCAAAACGCACTTGTTTAGTGGCATTAGAAAAAATTGAACAAGACAAGTTGAATAGGAAAATGCAACTTGAAGGGTTAAGAGGTATTGGCTTCCGTGCTCCCACATCCGCAATCGCATCTACATCTGCATCTGCATCAGCTTCCGCATCCGTAGGTTGTGTTGGAGAGGGTTCTTCTAGGCCTCCTTTTCATCCTAGTGCTAGTGCTCACGCGAGTGTTAGTGGTAGTTGGTCTTATACTGAGACAAAGTACAACACCAACCTATTGCGGCCTAGAGTGCGAAAAAATAGAATGGATAGTTACTTTGTGCCCCGCACTACTCTTGGCTCCCAACCCACGCTTGAGGGCATGGATTTGAACAAGGAGATTCATGATGCTGCCAGAAAAGAGATTTGCAAATTCTGGTACTTTTGCAACATTCCATTTATTGCAGTCAGGTAATTGATTCTTTTTTCTTTGTTATCTTTAAAGTTAAAGTTAAAAGTAAAAGTAAAACTTTAATTATATCTACTTGTTTTATGATTTGAGTTTTTGACATCTAAGTTTCTAATCAATATCATTATCTATTTGTGACAGTGCTCCTTATTGGCAGAACATGATAGATGCAGTTGCCATTTGTGGTCCGGGGTTTAAAGCCCCAACTGAGGCTGAGTTGAGTGGATACCTCCTGGATGAAATGGTTGAGGATATGAGGCATGAGCTTGAGGACAACCGAAAGGAGTGGATCGAAAAGGGTTGCACCATCATGACTGATGGTCGAACAGATAGGAGGGGAAGAACACTCCTCAATTTTCTTATATCCTGTGGAGGTGATTGATCATTCTACTTTCCTACATACATAATTTTGAATCGTGATTGACTATTTCAAATTTTGATTTGTTAATTGCTAATAGTAATTATAATTCGTTGTTTTGTTACTTGTAGGATATACCATGTTCCTCAAATCCATTGATGCTTCTGCTCATGTAAAAAACGCCACATACTTATGTGAGGTTATTGAGGAAGTTATAGCAGAGGTGGGGGAACAACATGTGGTGCAAGTGGTGACGGATAATGCAGCAAGTTATGTTGCTGCAGGTAAACTTTTAACTTTTCAAGTTTTGAAAATAAATTTATTTGAATTTTGAACTTTTTCTAATTCTAACTTAGAATTTCTAAGTTTCCTAAGTTCTAACATGTTTGAAATTTGAATTTCTAATTAACTTAAAATTGTTGTAGGTAAACTTTTGATGGAGAGGCACCCCACCATATTTTGGTCCCCTTGTGCGGCACACTGCATTGACCTCATGTTGGAGGAAATTGGCAAACTTGAGTGGGTCAAGTCATGTGTGGAAAGGGAAAAAAACATATGCAAGTTTATTTATAATCATTCATTTGTCCTTAGCACAATGAGGAAGTACACAGGAGACAAAGAGTTAGCTCGTCCAGGGATCACGAGGTTTGCCTCGAATTTCATCACCTTACAGTCCTTGTTGACATCAAGGGATGATTTAAGGAGCATGTTTGTTGGGCGGGAGTGGATTTCATCTTCCTATGCTACGACCACTGCAAGGATAGATGTGGTGGATTGCATATTTGATGATGATGATTTTTGGAAACCTGCTAAAGAAATCCTTATGGTAAATTTATTGCAATTTAACATTTAATATTTTACAGTTTACTATGCTAATTGTTTAATGATTTAGTTTTACCTTAAGTTATATTATTGAATTATTCTATATTTAAGTTTTGACTCAAATTTTTGTTTTACTTTATATGTAGGCCACTGAGCCCCTTGTATCTCTCCTACGAACTGCTGATGGGGAGAAGCCCTCTATGGGCTACATATATGAGGGCATGGATAGGGCCAAGGAGGTCATTAGAGCCCAGTATGCAAGAGTGCAGGAGAAGTATGCCCCTATTTGGGACATCATTGATAGGAGATGGCAGAATCAGCGCCACAAACCCATTCATGCAGCAGCTTACTTTTTGAATCCAGCATTTCGTTTCCATCCTGACTTCAAGGCGAATGAGGAGGTTCTCATCGGATTATATACAATAGTCCAGAGGTTGAGTACTGATGAGGATAGCAGTGCTACAATTATTGAGCTTGATAAGTTCAATAATAAAGAAGGCCACTTTTCTCTAGCAGGATGGCCATAGATGCTCGGGAAACAATACAGCCAGGTAAAAATTAAATAATATATTCAATATTCATGAATCTAGATTTTAAACTTAAAGTTGATTATGTAATTTTAGAGTTAACTTGTAATTTGTAATTTGTAAATGAGACTAATTGTTTTTATTTTCCCTTATTTCAGATAGATGGTGGCAAATGTTTGGGGCCACAACCCCAAAACTTCAAAAAATTGTCATCCGTATTCTGAGTCAGCCAAGCAACGCTTCTGGATGTGAGCGCAATTGGTCCATGTTCGAGCACATCCACTTGAAGAGGAGAAACAGGTTGACAGTGCAGAGGTTGAATGATCTTGTCTTTGTTCATTACAACCTCCGTCTTAGGATCAAACAAATTTTGGGCACTGACTCCTCTTCGATCATTCTGGAGGAGATTGATCCAGAATCAAAGTGGCTCACAGAGGTTGTGGATCCAGTCTTCACTGAGGAAGACCGTGCGTGGATTGACCAGGTGGATATAGAGGCTGAGGCAGCTAGAGCATGTTCTTCAGGCATTGGTAGACGCACACGTGCACGCACAGACACAGGCCCTAGTGACGTTTGTAAGCCCATCTTACATGCGGGAGATATGGCTCGGCAGTCCTCTAGGACCTACATTAGACGTCTTGCTACTAGGCAGACTGGATACTTAGAGGTTAAGGCTGAGGCTACAACCGAGCTTGAGGATGGTGTTGAGGATGATGATGACTATGAGCCTGAGGCTTGAGCTGGAGCCTTGTTTTTATATTTTGTTTACAGATATTGATACTGAATCATTGATAGACATATGTTTCAAACTTTCATGGATCTTCATCTTAGATTCTTACATACATTTATGATTTGATGTCTTATGAATCATCTTACATACATTCTATGGTTTAAATCATTATGATCATTTGGTTTCTATTTACTTCAGCTAGTGTACAATTTACATTTTAGATAACATAGTTACATATGTGATGGATTTTATGTTCCATGTTTATGTATGTTAAGTTTTAATTTCTATTTGATGATGTTATAGTGTGTTTAAGTTATATTCAATAAAGGGTGCATGAAATAAGTTTTAAATTGTTAAAATCTTTACATTTAAAGGGTTTTTTCAAATTTGCCGATTCATTGCCGATTCACGATTCGATTCGGCCTTTCCGATTCCGATTCACGTTGCTTTGGTAAACATGCCTTGAAAATCCTCTAAAATGAAGACTAACAACAGCAAAAGAATTCTCCAACAAATAAATCCAACTGCAGATATGCTGCTCCCAAAGTGCATATAGAAAATAATGCCCAACAACAAATATAAATGGCACTCCACCAACTCCAAATTAACCAACAAATAATTTGATATAACAATTCCAACGAATCCCTTCACAAATTCAAGACCAACATTCAATAGAAAAATTAAACTTCTCCTTAATAGCAGTTAATATAGTAGGAGAAACGACAAATTGTATACCTCAACACAATTTGCTAAGAAATCTCGGAATAATTCTTAGAATTGAATTTACAATACTTCAATTGTAGATCCCAAACCCTTATACTTTAGCAAAGGCGCGGAAAAATCAGAACTTCAGACACGTTACAAAGACGATAAAGCAAAATAAGATTATCAAATAATTGAATGCTTTTCTCATCAAATGTCCTCATTTATAATCTTCAAATGGCACCAAAGAACTCCACTTAAGAAGCTTTCTCTACACAACATTAAAATATAATAAAGTGCCATTAATATAATTTGTTAATTGCTTTTGGCTCAAAAAATGACATTTTCTACATAACTTAATATTTTGACATAAAAGGCCACTGGTTCTTGTTCCCACGATTTAAGACTTTTCATCCCAATTCCAACACGTTATGATACTGAGGTAACCGACCAACAATATCAACAATAATAGCAAGCTCAGCATATTTAGATGAATAATAATAATAATTCACCCGTCTTGAGAAAACAACTGAAGAAGCATCAAAATCAAAATCTAACAACACCAAAGTGATCATGATGATCAAAGACGATGAATGAACCTAACGGGATCACTAACTATAAATAGACGCTCCCTCCAAGATTCTTGGAGCCCAAACCGAAAGCCTGAAATAAAAATTGAGAGCATCACCCAACTCCTCTAACTCAACTAAGCTCATCGGAACCGATAGCTTGACTTAATATAAACACACCAAAACACACCATAGGCTGCTAAAAAGCCTATAACTGCACAACTGAGACCCTCAAATCCCAATGTCAACTCACGAGAGTCACGATGGTGAACTAACCAAGCCAACTGCAGGAACCTGCTAAAAATGGGGACATTACAAGGGGACACTCCTTATAGAGGCAATGGAGTTGAGAAAAAGATGGAGGAAAAAGTGGGAGCAACTCAACCAACTTTGACTTGGTCAAACTAGGTGAGAGAAATTATTGGATTACATGTCATAAGGACATGCAATCGAATTACATGTGTTTACATGCATTTGAGTTACATGCGATTGGATTACATGCAATCCATGTTCTGCACCTACAAAGTTGGAAAATGCTTGAAGAAAATGTTGATTTTGAATAAATCAATCCTATAGACTATCAACAAAAGCCTTGTACTTCGTGATGATGCAAATTGGAAAATCCTTGAAGAAAATGTTGATTCTAAATGAATCAATCCTATAGACTATCAGCAAAAGCCTTGTACTCCGTGATGATGCAAATCGGATGACCACAGGATCAAGAGTTCTTGTATTTTGTGCCACTGCATTCACCTTGATAATCATGGTGTTGTGTCTTTTGATAGCCTCTAACTCTCTCTGATGAATTATCTGTTATTATTTGAGATCTTGATGTGATCAAGCTTTTTCTCATTCAAGTTGCCATGAATATGGAAAGTACATGAGGGCTAAAATGGGACTTAAGAAGATGGATGGCATGTAAATGCGTATGGGAAAAGGATGAGTTCTTATAAAGATGCCTTAAGGAATGAGAGCTAGGCACATGGGAATGTGTGCAAATGATAATTTTTTACTTTAAAAGTGTGGCCTTTAGTCAAAAACAAGTTCTTTAAATGTCATTACACATAAAGTGAATTACATGTAAAACAAACATGCATTTAGAGGTGGAAGATGGAAATGCGGGTAAATGGGAACGAAGGATGAGATTGCATGTAAATGTGGATGGAGGGTGAGATTAAATGTAATTGCATGTAGAGAATGAGATGCAGTGTGCCATGACATGGAAAGTGGAATTACATATAATTGTTCTTGAAGTGTAATTGCATATGAAAGGAAGGGATGCAATGTGCCTCGGCATGTAATGGTGTTTATGGAATGAAATGATGCACTTGCACGAAATGGTGGAAAATGGAGTGAAGTGTATTGAATTATCAGGATCGTTGCAAATGTACTAACATTGCCATTGTTATTAGTGTCATTTCCAAATGTAGATTTGAATCTCATATAAATATGAGCGGAGGAGACATGTCTCATGAAGAGACGTGTTTCTATGGTTTAATCATCATTTAATTAATAATAATATATCAACATAAATAATAATATGTATAACAATATATATACAATGTACCACAAGGACTCGCACCTCCTTCCCAAACTTTGAAATACCCATCCCCAAGATGTCCCCACACCAAGTACTTGCGTACCCAAATACCCTCACCTCCATCATTCCACAACCATGCTACTGTTGGAATGGGTACTTGGATTTTTATTTGAATTTTGATTTTTTATTGTTATTATTGGGTATGTAATATGTTACTATGTTGAATGTTCAATGGTTCTAGTTCATGTTGCAATTTTGCTATGTTCAAGTATTTTAATTTGGTATGTTCTACTAAAACCTCATTTCAATACAAGCATTTCAAATTCATATATATACTATACAACACCCCTCCCTGCCCCATCCTCCCCTTGTTGTCATCCCCTGGCCGTCCCCCCGCCATCTTGAAAATGGGGCCCATTATCCCCTGTCCCTGGAACTCATCCCGGCATCCCACTGTCCCAACATACCCTAGTACTAGTGTCACATTATATATATATATATAATTTAACATGGATAAGTATATGTAGGAAATGATGATTTACCAATAAAAATAATGTATCTCTGATCAAATCAATCCGACAAAAGCTACAACCTTAACACTCCCTCTTAGCCAGGGAGGATTTGAGAAACACATTATGCTCCCAAGTATATGAAAAGATATCATCTCAATATGATATTCCTAGAATGACATATTTAAGGATATCAACATAAATCCATCAACTTAGATATTATCTTTCAATATAATCCTAAGCATGATTCAACAAGAAGTATCAATCATATGATATTCATCATACGTATATTCTTTTCGTATGTGCATTGGCATCAAATTCTTAATGCCTACCAAAAGAATATTTTATATCTTAGAAGGATATGAGTTATTTGATTTCCGGCACTCCGGGACAACAACTTAACAAGAAATCACAATGTCATGGTCTCTATCATGACAAGTATTATGATCTTCGGCACTTTGAGATAACAACTTAATGAAGTTTGATCATGATATGTTCATTTATCATGACTTCCAACACTCTGGGACAACAACTTAATGAAGTTTGTCATGATAACAAGTCTACCATTTATAAAATCGTCACCTTATAATTGTTACCTTCTGTTTATATATGTCAATGAAAGATCGTCACCTTTCCTTACATATCATATGCAAAAAAGTAACCACCATGAACCAAGTCAGAGGGTGGTACAAGAGGTTTCACCTCAATTCTCTCTCATAGAGAAGAATGTATTACAAGGAATTTCACTTTGAACTTTTCCCTTATAAAGAAGTGATCACACTTCAAATTTCTCCCTCTAAACAACAATCCTAGGAAGTCAAGTCTTCTAGTTACTCCCTTAGAGCTCTCTTCGCCTAAGAATGTCTGTTGAACTCCCTCTGAATCTAATATCGATCTTCCTCACTTCCTAGTGATAAGTCATTACTTCCTCATTATGTACACAAGAGTGGGCCCATCAAAATCATGCAATCACACACATGTATCTCTAGACTCCCTCTAAGTAACAATCTTCTAAGCTTTTTATCTAGTCTGACCATCAGATGACTAATGAATTCTAAATCACAACTTCTTTCCAGCTACTATCATAAAATTGTGCCTGCACAATATTTTGGTAGCATTTGTAAAGTACCAACCTTCTTTTCCTACAAAAACATCCTCAGACATAAAAGAAAATATCAAAGAAAATTTTTAATAACACTTACAGTATGTATAGAATTACAAATAAGAGAGACTTCAATGAGTAGATAAATGTAATACTCAAGGATAAGAATACTTATCTACACAAGAGTTCATAAATTATCTTCTTAGATTATTAGAGAATGGAACATCTCGCCTCTAAAGATGGTTCAAGTGGGAATGGGACATTGACTATTATTTACCCCCACAATGTAAAATTCCCACTCGTTCTTGTATTGTTGAAAAAAATTGTAGCAACCTTCATTCTTAATAGATCTTAGAACCTTAGTCTATCTCTTGTAGTCAAATAAAAAACATGAATCTCATATAAATATGAGAGGAGGAATTGTCATTTAATTAATATTGATATATTGACATAAATAATAATATGTATGACAATATCTATAATATATATATATATATATATATATATATATATATATATATATATATATATATATATATATATATATATATATATATATATATATTATTTAACATGGATAAGTATATATAGGAAATAATCATTTACCAATAACAATAATGTATCTCAAATCGAGTCAATCCGACTGAAGCTACAACCTTAACAAAGTGAAACGTGTTCAAGTTCTTGGGAAAGAGCTTGCAACTTCTTCTAAAAGAAAAAACAAGAAAGCAAGCAAACAAACAACAAAAACCAACAGAAAAGAAACACACCTTTGGTATTAGACTCAAACATGCCAAGAGGCAAGTTACTTTAAAATGCGAATTCAAATTTGGAAATTGGGGAAAATTCAAAAGTATGAAAAATGATAATTTTTATCATATTTAAAGGGAAAATGCATTATTCATGGCATCTCAATAAACAAGTGTACAATATCAAGCTAAAACATGCGATAGAATAGCAAGATAAGCACAAATTAATGAACAAGAAGGAAAATGTCCACTTACTTGAAGATTGAAGAGCCAAAATAGCAAGTTTTATAGACTTCGAGACCAATTCTCCCTCAAATCCGGATTTACAAACAACTATTTGACTTCCTCCACACTTGCAAATAATGAACCATTAATGAGCATTCAATGGTCGAATTTGACATGAGAATGCCAAAAACATGGTCTCGAAAGGCAATCGTGTGCATTAAAACTAAAAAACGACCTCTATTGATCCAAACGTATGGGCTGGAAATGTCATTTTTTGAGTATTTTTAACAAAAGCGTGCCCTTTTCATGCAAAAATCTAGGTCGTTTTTGCAAAAACGTGGCTCACAAATGCATATATATCGGTTGTTTTTGACTCGTGAATGTAAAAACAACTTCCCCAAATGCTAATACATGGATCCAAATGCAAAAACATGGCTCCAAAATGCAAAAAAGTGAATGAAAAACCCAATTTTCTGGGAGTTTTTAGCAAAAACGTGCCCTAAAAATGTATGTATTTGAGTCAATTTTGGCTTCACGATGCAAAATTGTGGTCTCCAAATGCATATGCATGTGTTGAAATGCCAAATCGGGGTCTACGGATGCATTTACATGTTTAAAATGTATTCATATGATGGCCGGAAGTGCAAATCGCACTCTCAGGACCTCATTACATATTTAAAATAAATGTAATACATGCCATGTGTTTGAACGTTTTTGGATTTGGAGTGCAAAAACGGGGTCTTGGAGGGTGATTACATGAGTTTTGAATGCAAAATCGGATTCTCCAAGACAATTTACATATTAAATCCATTGGTTGGAAGTGTGAATCGCACTCTTGGAGTGCATTTGCATATTTTAAAATTGTAAAACAATGCAAGTAGTGTAAAAATGCACTCTCCAACCCTCATTACATATTTTAAAATGCATGATTATGCGTTGCCTATGCAAAACGCACTCTCCAAGTGCAATGACATGTTTTAAAAATATGCTATGTGCCCTAGAGATACAAAATGCACTCTTAGAGGGTGATTGCATATTTTAAAAATTTGTTTATTATAACCTTTTTAGTGCAAAACGCACTCTCTAGAGGTCATTGCATATTTTAAAAACGCTTGAATATGCAAATGGGTTAAAAGACAAGTTTGCACAACTTAAATAACCTATTAAGCACATGTTTAATAAATTTTTGAAGAAATATTACTTAATTGGGACATAAATAATATTTACACTATATAGTTTAATATATAATGCACGAATATCATTCAAAAAATGAAAATTTACTAAGATGTTTTGCATTAAAACTCTAAAATTATATTAAACTATATAGTTAATATAGTCACTTTAAGTGAAAAATTAAAAAGGAACTCAACATGAAAATATAACATAAAGCGCACTATAGTTACTTAGGTGATAAATTTAAGTGATAAAATAACTTAAAAACATAACATAAAGTGGAATTATGTTATATTTTTCAAAAAGTGAATGTCAATTTTAAAATATAACATGATATTTTAAATCGTGCAGTTGCACTTGGAGAGTCCACCTTTTGGGCACTAAAATGATCATATCTTTTGACTGCCAAGTCCAATTAAGCTCTAGGATAGACCGAATCGAATGGAAAACCTAAGGCAATAATTTGAACAAAACCAAAAGACCAAAAGCTAAAAAACACTTTAAAACAAGAAAAAGGACATTGAAGGCTTAAAAAATAACCATAGGCTCAACAAACAAAAAAACTAAAAAGACTTGACGAAAGCCTTTAGTAAAAAGATTCATTATATCAATTGGAATTGATTGGTTGATCAATAGTCACCAATTATAAAAATGAACTAAACTCAAAGAAATGTGAAACTAACTTGAAAAGTTTTGTACTGTTACCTACATATTGTGTTGACAAAATGTATGACAACACATAGGAAAAGCACCATTTTGCCTACATGTATTCCATCATCCTAAACCCGATTTTGGTCATCTTTGTCCAAAATTCAAGCTATCCTAAACATTTTCAGCCTTCCAAAGTGTTCAATGAGTATCTAATCCATAGTTCGAATACACATCCCTCATGGTTCCGTCATTGTAACTCAAATCTCAAAGTTTTCAAGGATCCAATCTCATTGGAAGATGTTTTTATCTTCATGTTGTGGCGCACTCTTCAAGATATATCAGAATTTTCTCAAAGAGTAGAGACATCCTGTCAAGAAGATATTCTTCAAATCCAAAGAAGTGTCATTCATTTGGTCTCCACTTCCCAATGGCTCCCCTAGAGCTCGAGTTCGTGTGGAAATGCACCAAAGCACTTTGATAAATAAAAAAACAAAGAGAGAGAGAGAGGGAAAACAATTGAAGATATTGGTGGGAAAGTTTTTCCGAGTTCACATCTAAGCAACATTGAAAAGGTTCTCAAAGTGTCAAAAGTTCTAGAATGTGTAAATCTGACAAAAGAAAATTCACAATTTGATCACATCAAGTTTTCAAAATACAATTGGCAATTCACCATGGTTATCAAGCTGAATGTAGTGGCACAAAATATAGGAACACCCAGTCTTGTGATCATCCGTGATTGCATCATCAAGTACAAGGCCTTTGCCGACAATCTATAGGATTGATTCATTCAGAATCAACAGTCTCAACATTTTCTTCAAATGTATTTTCAGCTTTGTGGTTGCAGAAGATAGATTATGGGTACTCTGATCGCATGTAATTCGATTACACGAACCTTCAGTCATGTAATCCAATAACTCTTCTTTCCTGTTTTGACTTAGTCAAAGTGGTTGAGTTCCTCGAACCTCCCATCTTTTTTCTCAAATTTTCTTACTCCTTTTTCTTATATAAAGGAGTGACCCCCATTGTAAAATCATCTTTTAATATATGCAAGAGAGCTCTGCCAAACTTGTGCAAGCATAATTGTGATTGTGTAATACAAATTTGAAAGAAAAGTGAATAGAAAGAAGCATTTGGATTCTAAGTTGTGACTAGAAACAATTGTGATAGAAAAAATTGGAAGTTGTGACTGCAATTTGTTTCTATTATTTTTCGTTCATGTTATTATTGTGTTTATATAGAGCATAGTGAATCTATGAAGCAATTAGAGTTGAAGCTGTGACTGGGAGCAATTATGGTAATATATGGACTATAAGTTGTGACTATAACTTTTATTACTGTCTCAAATTCACACAAATAGTTAGAAATTATTTACTTCTGAAAGTCTGTGTGTGACAATGGCAGAGAGTTTTCTTATAGAATAGGTAAAAAAATAGTTATAGATCTAAGTCGGTACACTCTCAATCAACCTATGAGTCGATGTTTGGTATTGGTATCGTTATTTCCAATTCCTAGATAGAAGTGTAGCTTAGAGGTTCTTACCCATTATCTGCTCCACAAGTAAGTGGATTCTTTCCTGAAACAAGAGGAAAGAATATTAGTAACACCCTCCAAGAAACCTCTAACTTCTTGCTTACCTTGAGTTGATCCAAGGAACAGTGAGAAGGGGGAGCCTTCCCTTCAAGGTAGGAGAGACTTTGTCTCGCACATTGTATCTGGTCCACCTATTTTGCAACTAAATTTGCATAAACTGTCAATAGCAAAATATCCACCCAACATAGTGCACAAGCGTATCTCTCGTTGATTCGCGACATGGTTCAACAACCTCTTGTGTCTTTTATAAGTGTAGTTGTTGTATTGGACATTAAAAGGTCTATCTTTTGGTGCAACGACAACCATTACTAATAGTTGGCCATGCTTCTAATAAATCAAATTTAAAAGCTAAGCATAGAATTCATTATCTGGCTAAGATGTATAGTTTTTTTGCACAAACATTTTGAGTACTGGCCCCCATGACGTTTCACTCATAGCTACTTCATGTTCAACTGAATCTTAGATGATTTTGTGTGGCCTGACAATATTTATCTAAGAGGATGCTCATGGTCTTGAAGACACCAAAGTTGTACATGTAGAACCAAGAAAATGTTTCAACTTGAGGAGACCTCATAAGTGATCATCTAATTCTTTACTAAGCACTTCAAAAAGGGTAGCTATTATATTTAAAGACCCATCAATTCATTTTTACCATATAGATGGCACAACGATGGTATTGTGGCTCAACTATTTGAATAAGTTGATTCAAGGATCAAAAAGCCAATATTGAAAATAAAAGAAATTCAAATGATATGAAGTGGGGTTTTGTTTAACAATTATCCCTTTCACAAGTGACTCTGGAAACCAAAATCTCCCCTTGCATGCTTAGTGACGATAACAAATTGACAAAGAGGTTTTAAGAGCCTGATGATTATAGGTGAATAGTAATTTGGATAAATTTTATAAGTTGTTAAAACTATCAATAGCCACCCTCATTATTGAGTTTGTTAAAAGGGTGTTAATAACTAAACAAAAGGTGAGATCAAAGGAAGCAAGTTTTAGCTGTCTGTAGAAATCGCTAGAGTTATTTTAACCTTCAAAAAGGCCTTAAAGAAAGCCAAGCATGTAACATGTAGTGATGAACAATGATTTGTCTACCTTCTGAAAGTTTCTTCAAACATCGATAAAGGAAACATGTGGGTTTTATTAGACATTGCAAAAATTTACACAAGTATTCTTGAAAGCCGAAGATTGCAACCAAATCAATATATTACTCGATCAAAGGTCATGGAACGTTGACCAAGTTATCAAAGAAACCAATGTATTCTCACCACCCATTCATTGGCAATTTAGAGAACTTGTCAAAGTTTGTTGAAGCACAACAGTTTCATTATCACAATGAAAACTAGTTTTTATAACTGTTTTTTAACCGCTTTCAACATCATTTTATCAATTCATTTGGTGAAGCGAAGGCTTTAGAAACTTTCAAATAAGTGCAACCTACAGGAACAAAGCCTTATTTAACAACCTCTGACAGCATTAAGCTCATTGCACGAGCTAAGCTAGGGGTTCTACAACTTGTTTGCCGAGCATATATAAGACATTATTTTTGATAGGGCTCTAACAAATTTTGAGAAATGCACCAGACAAGTATAAAGCCACATTCCACAACCTTGGCAATCACAGCCAAGTGCACTGCGAATCTGCATAATAGGAATATAGGAATTGATCAAAGCATGTCAATGTAGAGCCTTCATCAAATATTACAGCCACATATGCTCCAGTTATTATGTGGGCAAACTATAAATGTCTACTACCAATTTCAACAGCCTTTACTAAAAGCCTCATCGTCACCCCAAAATGACTCCATCGGCAAGTTGACATCGTCCTTGCTCATGCTAAACAGAAGATTTAAGTAATTAATGGTTATATTAATATGTTAAAGCTTGACAAACTTTGGATTAATGCATATGGCATGTCGAAAGACGATTTAACAAACATGGCAATGTCCTCCTGCCTATGTGGAATGACATCTTTCAAACGATTATGGACAAGCACCAAAGCATAAGGGTTTATCCATAAACACCCTTATGTTTGTATTGCAAGATGTGGAATCAATAGATGCAATGCCTAAACTTCTTCATAGTGCAAGTTTCACAGAAAATGTTGTACTATGGAATTCAATGATCACAGAATATGCACAAAATAGATTTATTGATAATGGATGCTACAAAGAATGTCATCTTAAGGAATGAAAGAGTAGATACAGTTGTATCGCCTATCATGATTACATAGCTCATATAACAGGTCCTATGGAATTTTTGGAGTTGCAATCATGGTCATAAGAATGTCTGCAAAGTGTAAAATTATACACAATGGATATGAATAGTTTACTAAAGCACTAGCATCTCGTAAAGCTTTAAAATCTTCTTAATGTGTTCAAAGAGTGGGAAAGAAGATGAAAGCAT
The DNA here is from genome assembly GCA_028749045.1 of Cupressus sempervirens. Classification (NCBI taxonomy): domain Eukaryota; kingdom Viridiplantae; phylum Streptophyta; class Pinopsida; order Cupressales; family Cupressaceae; genus Cupressus; species Cupressus sempervirens. The sequence goes on from CM053787.1 coordinate 129,790,724, forward strand.
GTGTTCATAGAATGACAACTTCTATAATATTGTGTAGTGGGGTTTGATTAGTTTAATGAAGAATAGATCCTTATAGATCTGTCATCTTCAAAATTGTACCACCTTTTGGCAGCATTTAGCAATCACGTATTGGTTCTCGTTCAAGATGTTGCGTTTGTCATCACATTGCTATTGTCATTAGATTTTGGAATCACTTGACACTTCTGGTATTGGATCAATGGCAACCCTATTCATTCTATCACTCTCAACATTTATATATTAAGTGTGACATGCTATAATTTTGAAAGAAAGTATCAAAGAAATTCTTCAAAGGGTTGCTCAAGTTATGGCAGTTGTAGCTAGGAATGCCATTGCAGTTGTCACAGTTTGTTCTTACAAGTTCATGATTCCTTCTTACATACAATGGCTTTTTGTTGTGTAATGCATCTTGGTTACCAAGAGAGCATGATAAGAGCTAGGCCTACACTTGAATAACACATTGAATCGTGTACACTCATGCACGCAATTTCACAACATACATGAGGAATGGTATCATGAAATTCATGAATATTTAGGAAGGCACAAAAAAAGTGCATTATGAGAACATAAGGAACACAACCCATCACATTGTTCACTTATGGGAAGAGTGTTGGCTTACATAGGAAAAGGTTCAATTGAAGTGGATTTGGAGGTCATCAAGAAAATTAGATATAGTCATGATGCTTTCAAGGAAAGAATATGAAGTGAAGATTTTTGATACACCAATATTTTGTGTTCATCTATTTAAATATGCGAGGACACTTTTTCTACAAACAAAGGGTTTTTTCATCCTTATGAAGAACCCAAGATTTCTATTCTAAAAGTTGGTGATGAGATGGTTCCAAGGACAAATCATGCAAATGAATATGGATAAATGCTTCAACATCAATTCTAAATTGCAACTCACATGGTTTAAGTTACCATTTTGTAAAAGTGACTTGTATCACAACTTGTAACTAAAATTTAGAATTTAGGGTTAATCATTGTAAAAGTTAGGTCAATCTTAACTTATCTATAAATGGGTAGTTACTCTGAGTGTTAAATTGGACAAATATCCTAATTGTTAACCTAGGTAGTTATTCGAAGAAGTTGTCTCAAGTAACTACTAGGTAGTTACTCTGAGTGATCATTTTGAGTAATTATTCCAAATAGTTACCTAAAGTAACCACCTTAAGTACTTAGGACTCGTTTGGTTGCCGGAATATAACTGGACTAGTCATTGTAAATTAAAATATGATTTTTCTTGTTTGGTGTGCAAAATTGGAATGGAGAATAGGAATATGTATTCCTATTTTAGCCCCAAAATGAACTTTTGTCCATTCTAAAAATTACATGTTATTGGAATAGGTCATTCCTATTCTCATTCTCACTTTGCTAAAATTAATAAAACTGTTGGGTGCATGGTTACACGCGGGTATGCTTAAGGTCAAAGAAGAACTCCCACTCATATTGGGTGCACTGTTTTACATGAGCATTTTTCAACTAATCTGGTGAGCAACAACATTGTTTTACAGAAGCATTTTTCAACTGGTTTGGTGAGCAGCAACCGTGTTTGAAAGGTTATTTTCAATCTTTTCCCTATTCAACTTTGGTCATTTCCAATCATTGAAAGGGAGTGATTTATATCTCTTCCCTCTTCAATAGTTGGTTGTTTTCAATGTCTGTCCTATTCATATTGTCATATTATATCTCTTCTGACTACAGGATTATTTGTGGGTTGAATCTCGTGGGAGTTCTCTTCTTCTATTCTGTGATTGCTTAAAGGTATGTCAAAATGTTCTTCTAGCCTTTGAATGTTCTTTTGTGACCTCAATGAAACGAATGTCGTAATGTTCTTGTGTTCTCTTTCTATTTTTTCTGGTTTTGACGGTCCTATCTCCGTTGTTTCCGCTAGGGTTTTAAATAAAATCAATTTTATTTCTTTCTGTTGTTTCCCCTTTTGATAATTCTCTTTTTATTCATTACGGTTCAGTAATGGGTAGTCTTTAGCATGCCAAGGCCATTTGGTGGCCCATTTGGATTTTGAAAAAAAAAACTCATTTCTTGCTCCTTAGTTAACCTTGAACCTTTTTGGATCAAAAGAGGCCTTTACTTGTACGTGTTTGGATATGATTCTTATAACTTTAAAGTTTGATCTAATGTATATCATTGCAAGAGTTCTCTTTCAAGAAACCAACCATAATTTTAGCTTCCATTTTCTCTTTAATTAATACATTGAACAAGTTTATTTGATTTTTAGTTTAGAACATTTTCAAATTCTAAATGTGGCAAACCCTACACTATATCATTTCACATTCAGCTTCCTTCACCATGATGACCTCCGCTGCGACCACGACTGCGACCTTGAGCTCATCTACGACCACGACCGTGACCTTTCCCATGGTCAATCATGGACGTTGATCTCACAGGCTTCTGGTGTTGGTGTTTGCGAGTTTGTTTGGAAAGTTTGTTTACAGGGTGTGTCCACCTAGTTTCAACTGGTTCGATGTGGCATGAGGGAGCTCATTCTTTTTTCTCTACTTAGTGTTGCCCTTGCCGTGTGTGCAACTCGTTCTTCTTCCTTCTTTCTTTTCGAAGTGTTGCCGTGTCTGCTCTTGCCCTTTCTCTCGACATCGATGTCCATCTTCTTTGCGCCTATTCTTGTCGTGTCTTCTCTTGCCGTGTTGACATGTGTGCTCAGTGTGAAGTCTCTTCACAGGGGTGGTAGTTGTTTTTGGGAGTTTGTTTGCGGGGCTTTGGCGGCTAGGGTCTTGGTGTTTGTCGCAATTTGTAGTGAACTCCTTGTCTGCTGCCTTGTTTCTCTCTACCAGGGCTGCGTTTTGCATGCTTTTTTGTAGGTTGTCATTCTCAACTAGCTCTCTACTCTTTCAACGCTATGGCAGACAATGGTGATTCCTGTTCAACTCAAGGCCAGCAACTCCTCACATATCAAAGGTTGTGTGACAGGATTTCCAAGCTACAAATGGACAATATGCAGCTGAGGGAGCAGGTTATCTCCTTAACGGACACCATTTCTAAACCTAAGAGTGCCACAACCTCCAATTCGACTTTGTTACAAAGTTTCTCAGATACTTTCACCACTGAAAGAGCAAGCCTGCAAACTAGTATCCATTCCATTATCGCACAACTTGAGGGACTTGATGCCATCAAGGAACAACAATCCATTATTACAGCTTAGCACTCTTCTCTTGTTTCGGAAACCGAACTGAAAGTTAAGTCATGGGCCTCCCTTTGTAGTAACACGGACACTGCACCTCTTGCTAGTATTGATAAAATGGTGCAAGGTAAGATCGAAGATGAGAGGGTGAGATGGGTTCGTGAGCTCAACTTGTGGGTTCGTGGACTTCCTCCCACTCTTGATCCTCTCGCAATTGGATGGTCTTTCCTCTACGATCAGCTTGGTCTTACTGATATCACGTTGGATAAGTGTTGGGTTGGACATGGGAACATCCAATTTATCAGATTTTTTTCACTTGTTGATAGGCTTCGAGCTCTCCGAGCTAAGAAGAAGCTATTTTCTCTCCCTTCCAAGATTTTCTTAGATGAAGATCTCACAAAGGTTTAGGTTATAGAGCTAAAACACGCTCGTGGGATAGTTGCGGAGACGAGAAAAGTTGGTAAATGGGCAGTTATCAGAAATCTGAAAGCAATTATTAGAGATTCCCCCCCGAGTGATTGGGAAGAGAGGTAGGCCCCCAAGGTCAAATGAAGGTCCCACCAGCAATCGGACAAGAGGGAGACCCCCACTTGCTCCCTTCTTGTTAACTGTTGGAATGGTAATGGGTCTCTATGGTCAATGCCTGGTCTTTTATATGATGCTGTGGGATCTGCAGATATTCTTGTCATTACTGAGACTCATGAGAGTCTTGTATGTCCTCTCCCAGGTGTTATTGGTTATCAATGGTTATCTCTACGTAGAGAGGAGGTTTGTGCTTCTAGTGGGGTACGTCGCTTGAGTGGCGTGGCTTGTTTGATCAAGGAGGATATGTTCAATGGCACTTCTATTGTACACTCAGATACATTTGCCAGATTTATGTGGGTCCACATTGACCATAAGTGTAACCATCAGAGAGATCTCTTTTTGGCTGCCTACTATTTCTTGCCAACTTCCTCCCATTATGCTATTTATGGTACTGAGGACGGAGACCCGTTTGTTGACTTTTACGGGACTATTTCTCAATTTGTTGCTCGAGGGGACATTATTATTCTTGGGGATTTCAATGCGAGAACCAAGGAACTCCAGACTCCGCTTTATGATCGTAGTTCGGACCCCATTTGCTCCACTGAGATTGATCTGACTTCTTTTGGGCTTTAGCGACATTCTGAGGATGCTCTTGGGCTGTTATCCATGTATAGTAGACATCTGTTGCGGCTTTATGAGTCTTCGAGTTTGGTAATCTTGAACGGCCTTTCCTACTTTCCTAGATCAGAGTTCTTCATTTGTTGGCCTCATGGTGGTAGTGCTAGTGCAGTTGATTATATCCTCGCCTGTCCCTCTTTCATTTCTTGCATTCGTAGTGTCACCATCATGCACCTTCCTCTTGCGGACCATGCTCTCCTCAATATTCACTTTCGTCTCTCCCCTCTTCTTTCGCCCCCTCTCTTAGCTCCTCATCTTTCTTTTGTCACTGCTCACTCACCCATTTGCTTCCATTTTCTCGAAGGTGATTGTGAACTCTTTTCCACTCATCTTTCGAGACTCCTCAACCCTTCGTGCTTTTCTGACTTGTACAAGGCCGCCTCCATGTTTGACTTGCTTGCGACGGCTATTCAGAAGTCTGCCATTCTTTTCATTCCTTGTCGCCCTCCTTTGCCCCTTTGCAACAAATGTCGTAATACTTGTCCTATGAACCAGTGGTTCGATACAGACTGCAAATCTTTCCATCGTTATATGCGTTTTTCTTTTGAGGCTCACTCCACTGACTTTGTCCACCTTCGCTCATCTTATCTTCGCCTTCTTCGCAGTAAGAAACGTTCCTTTGCCGCTTCCAAGTGCAAATTTCTCTGCTCCACACTGATCCGCAATCCCTAGCTTGTCTAGCGCACTCTTTTCCCCCGCAATTCTCCTCCACCCTCGACTTTCACTCCCTTACCTTGCACACCACGGCTCTTTATGACATTCCAGGGCAGCCTTCTATCCATCCCATTTCGCCTCCTTTCCACCGCTTGTTCACCCCTTCCCACATTTTTGAGGTCATCAGATCCATGAAGTGTAGTAGAACTACTAATGAGGAAGGTTTTCAGGCTGAGATTTTTAAGTTTGGTGCCTTGATTCTGGGCCCCCATCTTTCTATTCTTTTTAATAGAGTGATTCATGCTGGATTTCCAACTTCTTGGTCCAGGCATCTGATTAATCTTATTCGTAAGACCAGCCCAGTCTCTGATCTGAGAACTACAAAACCATCATGATTGGGCACACGTTTGCCAAACTATATGCGACAACCCTTAATGCTATGTTATCCGGTGAGTTGGACAAGAAAGGTTGTAGGGCTAGAGGGCAGGCTGGTTTTCGGGCAGACTATCAAATTATGGATCACATCTTCACTTTATGGGGTATTATTGAGGAGGCTAGACACAGATTGAAGAAAGTTTATTGTTGCTTTATCGATTTTTGCAAAGCTTTTGATTATGTTCCTAGGGTGGCTCTATTTGAGAGGCTTAGGGAGATTGGTATCTCTGAGATGTTACGTACCGCTGTTATGAGACTATATGAGACCGTTGTTGGCAGATTCAGGAGCCCTGAGGGTTTCTCGGATTCGATCCATAGCACCACTGGGGTTAAGCAGGGTTGTCCTCTCTCTCCGACGTTGTTCATGTTATATATTGATGAGCTTAAAGACTTCCTCCGGAGGTCCTCGCTCCTTGGAGATGGCTACTATCTTCACCAAGTTCTGATCCCCATCCTCTTTGTCGATGATGTGGTTCTCCTTGCTTCCGCTCCAGACAATTTACAGAGGCTTCTTGATGGCTTGGCTTCCTTTTGTGATCAACAATAGCTTGTGGTTAACTTGAGTAAGACTCAGGCCATGATCTTCAATTGTTTAAAGACTTCCCATCTTCACTTCTTTTTTCAAGGTCAAGAGATCGAGATCACTACATCCTATACTTATCTGGGGGTTAAGTTTTTCGAACCACGGTTCAGTATGAGACCAGCTATTCAACCCAGAGTTAATAAGGGTATGGATTCTCTTGATTTGCTTGAGAAATAGTGTTTCAAGCACCACTTCCAGGATACCTCGTCCAAGTTATCTCTCTTGGACTCTCTTGTGAGGCCAATTGTTCTTTATGGGTCTGTGGTTTGGGGCCCATCTTTTCTTGGTTCTGATTGGGCCTCGATCGAGCGGGTTCAAACTTTATTTTTGAGGTGCATCATTAGATGTCACAGATTCACTTCTCATAGTGTCATTCTTGCTAAGTTGGTGCTCATCCTTTCAGTCTCTCAGCCATTTTTTATTTGGTTTGGTTCCTCCATCGTCTTCGTGGTTTTGCGGATCATGCTAGTGATTGTGATCAATACTCCTATTTAGCTTATTGTCTGTTTGTGTCTACTGTTGAGTCTAGTTCTCGTGCACGTTGCTGGTATGCTCAGGCCTCTTCTCTGCTTGGGTCAATTGGGATTGATATTGACCGCCTCCCCCACTTTTAGTTCTCATTGGATGCCTCGACTCATCTTCTCCCCTCTTGGCAAGAGTTGAATGAGCATGTCAAGCTTCACATTTATAGACAGTACATTGCCACTACTTGGGTTAATCCTTGTTACATCCCAATTTTTGACCTAATTTAAAATATAGCCATTGAGGTTCACATGAAGTCAATAAATAGATAATGTAGTTAAAATCCTGTGAAATGGCAATATGGTTAGTCGTTATAATTTCAAAATGAAGATAATAAGTTAGTTGATCATTTGTCACGAATTCATGCAATTGAGAAAATAGTTAACCGTTGTGATTAATTATAATTAAATAATTTATTATGAAAATATAATTTAACTACAGAGAACTTCCTTGCAGGAAACACGTTGAAGGGGTGGAAGCATTGTCAGAAAAGAATTAGGAACAGGAGCATCACCATCACTGGGAAAATGGGTTCAGAACCTAGCAACTTGAAACAGAATACATCTATGGTGTAACAATTGGTTTTCTACTAACTATTTTCATCATTAAACTATTTGATTTATATTTCATATTCACATGACATAGAATTCAAATTAACGATTTAAAAACTGAAATTAAATCTACATTGCTTTTCTATTCAAACAAGTTTAACATTAACTATTAATTGATATAATCAGCTGAAAATAAATCTAAACTAATTATAGATTACTGAAAATGAAAATTTAATTACTATGCTCTTCAATAACTAACTAGATTTTCACTAACCTTTCAGTAAAAGAAACTACAGCTTGAAAAGAAAATTTACTAAATTTTTAGATAAGAAAGAACATACTACTTTTAGTTGAGAATCTTTCTAACTGGTTGTCCAAGCTCTGACATTGGTGAGAGGAGAAGCATTATCATAGGCTTAACCTCCCAACCGCAAACCTTTTTACTTATCCCCACAAGTTCTAATTAAATAGAACGGCCCTCCTTACCCTGAGGTCGAGCACGAGATGTTCATTGATCCAGCCATCGAAGTATTCAGGTGGGTTGAGGTCCCAACAGTTATTCGGAAGAATAACTCCAGCATCAAGACAACAACACGATCAATTTGTTGTGGCAAGCACGCCTTTTTCCACCCTGGCCAAGGATTTCAAGATGTGGGTTTATAACCCGATCTCCACCACTCAAGCTTGACAACTAATTTCAAAAGTGGATTTGGCATCAGCTAATTTCATTAGATTTTATTTATATAAAAAAGGTTACTGATTTCATTCATGTGTTTTCTTTTACAGGTTCATCTACACCTCCTGATCTCCACCACTCAAGCTTGACAACTAATTTCAAAAGTGGATTTGGCATGAGCTAATTTCATTAGATTTTATTTATATAAAAATGGTTACTGATTTCATTCATGTGTTTTCTTTTACAGGTTCATCTACACCTCCTCACCATAATCAGGCCATCAGGCCGATGACTCTTTGGTGCCTAAACATTTGTCTTTATTTGCATATCCAACACCTTCATCACCTCATTCTGGCATTAGCCAGGTGATATCTTTAGTGTTCTCATTACTGATTAACAACTATTGATTCACATCTTTTAGAGTTTAATAGTATAGTTTTCTAATGAAGAATTCTTCAGGCATTACTCATAAAGATTGGTAAATTTAATTGTATTCTGCTTCTACAAGATATTCAACTGAAAGAGATTTGATTTGATAGATGACTAAACTTATTTTAAAGAACTTGCTCATTTTTCATTTCATGTAAATTCAGACTTTTAAAAAAAAATGGTTACAGACTTTCCATTGAGGACGGCATGGTTATCACATAGCTTGGAAAAGGTTAAATCATGATTTGATTCGACTCATAGGTTGGAAAAAATTTATCAAGGTATCAAGGTTGATTCAATACCATACATGGAGAGAATAGAGGTTGACTTAGCATTTAGCATAATAAGATTTTATTTAAGTCGATTCAATACAAAACATGGAAAGAATAAAAGAATAAAAAGTCAACTCTGCACTTTGCATGGAAAGATTTAAAAAAAATAGACTCAGCTATGCATGGTATAAGGGAAAAGAAGAATTTGAGGAACACCATCTTACATGACACACAATTGTTCTGCAGTTGTTTTTTGCTGAGACTGACCCAATGCCTCCTTCCTAGTCTTCCACGACTGTATCACTGTCTTCGGAATGCAAAATGATAATTTTCTGAGTGATGTAGGCATCGTATCAAGCAAGAAACTCAATGAAAACTTGCAAGGAATGAAGTCGGATGACGGGAATAACGGTGTGTCGGAATACGACAAGACTCACATAGATATATTACTAGCTGACCTTATGGCTTCTTTGCCATTACAAGAATTCATTCGAATTCTTTTATCATTCAGTTTAAAAAGATGAATTATGAAAAGAGGGAAAAATTGAAACGAAAAGGAAGATGAAAAGTTTATTATTTAATATTATTTTATCATCTCGGTTAAGTTATAAATATGTATTTGCAAGGTGGCATCATTGGATTAATGATTCTAATGTAATGGTGCCACTTTGTATTTATTTATTTATGATTTTAATTCGAGAGGGTAAAATAATATTAAGTGATATTATTATTTATTAAATTCAATAAAGGCAAGATCTTTGTTTATTTAATAATTATGTTGTTCTTAATTTTTAATTTAGCTCATGCGACTTCCACTAAGAAATTTATTGTCAAGCCCTAATAACCTTGCCATGGCGATTTTTAGGTCAAACCTGTCTTTCATGATGACTGAATCATATGATCATCCCATTCTGATGACCTCGTTTGGTAATGCTTCCCCTCTCTCCGGTCTTTATCTTGTAAACATTTTTAAACAACATTCTTGCCAAAACATCAATTCAAGATTCATAATTTGTTAAGCAAAACCTTCAAGTGATCGTTAGGAAATTCATTGTTCAACGGCTAAAATTAACTAATTCCATTTCATATGAACACAATGACTAAATTTAACTGATAATCAAATCGATGCAACGGCTATAATAAACTGATTCAATTTCACATGAGCATGAAGAATAAATAACGATTATAACTAACATGATATAACAACAGCTATAATAAACTAACTCAATTTCATATGAACATGAAAAATAAATAACGATTATAACTAACATGATATAACAACGGCTATAATAAACTAACTCAATTTCACATGATCATGAAAATTTGGTTCAACGGCTATAAACAGCTTTAAAAATTCTAGGGCAAAAATTGGGATGTAACATACCCACCCCCTTAGGTTTTTCATAATATCAAATTGTATTTAAGGATTAAAATAAAAGAAATGAAATATTCAGTTTCCAGTTTCTGCAAATAGATAAGAATATTTCTGAAAAATTTCATGATAATCTTCCCATGTAGCATTATCTTCTAAATACTGGTCCCATTGGACCTTGCATTGAGTATTCTAAGCGGTTTTACCTCTACCACCCCTGGCTCTCGCACCTGCAACAATTTCCAATCAATCATGTGCTCATGATGATTAACAAACTTCTTAAGGTAAGACACATGGAAAACGTTATGCATCCTGGCAAGGGCGGGAGGTAAAGCAATCCTATAGGCCACTGGGTTAACAACCTCCAAAACTTCAAAAGGTCCTATGTATCTGGGGGCCAATTTAGCATTCTTGCCAAACTTTATAGTACTCTTCTGAGGCTTGACTCTTAATAACACCTTGTCCCCTACTGAGAATTCTCTGGGTGTTTTTTTTGCATCAGCATAACTTTTCTACATGTCGTTTGCTTCTTTCAATCTCTGGTGGATTTGAAGCACTTGTTCTTCCATCTCTTGTAGCATTTCTGGCCCAACAATGACCCTATCCTCTAATTGATTCTAGCTTCTTGGGGTTCTGCATTTATAGCCATACAAGGCTTCAAAGGGAGCCATTTTGACCATAGACTGGTATGAGTTATTATATGCAAATTCAACCAAAGGTAAGCATGTTTCCCATTGATACTGTCGATCCAGGCAATAAACTCTTAGAAGATCCTCTAGTACCTGATTCACTCGCTTTGTCTAACCGTTTGTCTTAGGATGATGAGCTGAATTTATATTCAATTTAGTGCCCAAGGCTGAAAATAATGTTTGCCAAAATCTAGAAGTTATCCTTGTATCTCAATCTGAAATAATTTTCTCTGGAACCCCATGTAATCTGAATATTTCTTTTATGAATTTATGGGCTATCTCGGGTGCTCCATCAGATAAATTCCCTAGAATAAAATGTGCAACCTTAGTCAATCTATAGTGTTATGTCGATTCCTGGTCATAGGCAACCTCTGTACAAACTCCATGGATATTACTTGCCACTTCCATTCAAATACCTCATTTAGGTGCAACAATCTTACTGGGTATCTATATTCCACTTTCACTCTCTAAGATTCTAAACAACTTGCTACAAATTCAATTATCTCTCTTTTCATTCCCTTCCAAAAGTATAAGGGTTTTATGCCAGATAACATTTTTGTTACTCCCGGATGTCCTAAATATGGGGCTGAATGATACTCTCCTAAAATTAATCTTCACAACTCAAGATAATTGGGTACATAAATTCTATGGTGATATCTCAACAATCCATCATCTTCTAAATTAAAATCTGCATATTTGGAGTCTTGTGGATCTCTAATAAGTGCCATGCTGATTTCTTTATAAAATTCATCATGCTCTAAATGTTGTAAGATATGTCTTCTTCGACTTAAAGCATCAACCACCTTATTCTCTTTCCCCTTAATGTAGCTTATGTCAAACTCATAATCTGCCAAAAATTCTAACCATCTCCTCTGCCTTGCATTCAAATTTTGCTGAGTGAAAATATATTTTAAGCTTTGATGATCGGATCGGAGCTCAAAGGGTTTTCCAATTAGATAATGTCTCCACATTTGTAAAGCATGTACTATGGCTGCTAATTCTAGGTCATGAGGTGCATAATTTTGTTTGTAATTCTTCAACTTCCTAGACTCATAGGCAATGACTTGTTCTTCTTGCATTAACATGCCCCCTAATCCTTCACCTAAAGCATCAATGATTACCACAAATGGTTTATGTGGATCAGGTACCCTTAATATAAGTGCAGTAGTCAGTTTTCTTTCAGAAACTCAAAAGCTGATTGACATTTTTCTGTCCAAATAAATTTCTGCCCCTTTCTTTGAAGTGATGTGATTGGATAAGCTATTCTTGAGAAGTTTCTAATAAATTTCCTATAAAATCCAGCTAATCCCATGAAACTCCTGACTTCAGATATGTTTTTAGGTATGGGTCATTCCTTAATTGCTTTAATCTTAGATGGATCTACTATTATGCTTTGTGCTGAAATTATATGCCCTAGGTACTGTATTTCTTTCTGGTAAAAGGCACACTTTGATAATTTTCCATATAACTTATGTTCTCTAAGTCTCTGTAATACTATCTCTAAATGTCTCTGGTGTTCTTCATTTTTAGAATAAATAAGAATACCATCTATAAATACCAACACAAATTTGTCCAGAAAATCGTGAAATATATTGTTCATTAGGTTCATGAAGGCTGCAGGGACATTAGTTAACCCAAATGGTAGCACCGTGAACTCATAATGTCCATACCTAGTTCTAAAAGCAATTTTGTGTATGTCTTCTTCCTTAATTCGCAATTGATGGTAACCTGATCTTATGTCAATTTTTGAAAACACAGTCACACCCTTCATTTGATCGAAGAGATCATCTATCCTGGGTAATGGGTATCGATTTTTGATAGTGACTTTATTAAGCATTTTGTAGTCTATGCACAGTCTCATGGTTCCATCCTTCTTTCTTACAAATAATACAGGGGCTCCCCATGGTGAGACGCTAGGTCGAATCTTCTTATCCAACATATCCTGCAATTGTATCTGCAATTCCATTAGCTTTGTGGTGGTCATTCTATATGGGGCTCTGGATATAGGTTCTACTTCTGGTATTAAGTCTATGGTAAAATCACATTTCTGGGAAGGGGGTAAGCCAGGAAGTTCCTCAGGAAATACATCTTAATAGTTCTTCAAATAGGGATATTTTTCTTCAAACGATTCTTTTAGTTTTTGCTTATTTTCTCCATCTTCATAGATATAATCATCCCCATATGTGGTTTGTCTTGTCTCTTCAAACTTTACTACGAAAATTTCACAGTCTTCCCTTCCATATCTCTTAAGTTGCATTGTTGAGATCTGTTGGGCTCAAATTTCATGTTTGATCCCTGAAATACTTGTGGGTCTACCTCTATCATCCACACAATTGACGGTTTTGACAAGGCATTCCACCTTAGCCTTATGTTCACTAAGCCAATTTATTCCAATGATAATGTCATAAGATCCTAATGGAGCTACATATAAATTCAGTTTTGTAGAGAAGTTTGGAAAATCAACCTGAGCTTCAAACAGGCATTGCTCTACCTTGGCCCTTGACTGGTTTGCATATTCGAGCATCCATGGGTTTGCCATAAAACTAGTTCTTTTTGGAAATCTACTTAACAATCTAGGTGAAATAAAACATTCAGTTGCTCCAGTATCAATGAGTATAGTTATGGGTTTCCATAAATCTTACCCTATGTCTCGATAGGACCTATCTGTTGTTCTGCCTATCTGTTATCCAAGGCTGCGTGAATTTTCTGTTGAAAAACCTGTTGTTGTTGTGGCAAAGATGAGCATTGTGGCTGATTGAGGTTAGGGCACTGTCTCCTATAGTGATTCCCTTTGCAGAAATAACAACCCCCCGGTGGTCCTCTTCCTTCATTATTCTTGTCACTTTTGCTCACATGAAAATTTCCTTGATTGTTTCTGTTTCTGCTACTTCTGTTTTTAGGTTTATTATTCTTAAAGTCTTTAAATTGTTTTCTTGGTGGTCCGGATTCAGCACCCTCTGAATTCCAAGTGGTCTTTCTCTTACTGTCTCGAATAGAATCATCCTTTTTAACCTTATGTTCTTGTCAAACAGCTTTTTCCAAAGCTTCTTCCATAGTTCGTGGTGCAAGGACATCTACAGCTCCCCCTATTCTGTTATTCAGTCCCATAATAAACTTTCTTACCTTTAGATTGGTATCTTGTTGATAGGGTGGTACGTATTTAAGCAATCTCATAAATTTCTCCCAGTATCTATCAACTGACAAATCTCCCTGTTTCAAATTCTGAAATTCCATGAGTTTCTAGTTATAGAAAGTTTGAGGCAGCCACCGTGTCCTAAATATGTCTACAAACTTCTCCCATGTAATGTCAGTAGATCTAATGTTCAATTCCACCTTGGTGTTTCCCCACCAAGTTGCTGCTTCTCCAATGAATTGATATATACCCCATACTGCCTTTGAGGTTTCTAAAAAGTTGCGGATCTCGAAGTATTGTTCCATCTCTGTCAATCATGCCTCAGCTTCTTCTCCTAACTCAATACTAGAGAACTTACGGGGTTTAATTTTCTTAATATCTGCTAATAAGTCTGCCACGATTTCCTTTTTCTTGTGTTTATCATCCTGTTTTGGGGAAGGGGTCTAACTATGGCTTGAGACTTCTGTCTTGGCTCTGGGTGTGTCTTGCATTTCCTCTCGATGTTGCCCCATCTGGGCTGCCATCTCGCTCATTCTTCTCTCTATAGTTTCTAGTTTTAATTGTGTTTCTTGTAAAATTTGAAGTAGTAGTTCATTAGAGGATTGATGGTTTTCACACACTATCTCTCGATTTTCTGCATTCTCATTGTTGCTCATGTTGTATTTCAGGTCTTTCACCTGTTAGTTTACACAGTTCAATTTATAGTTTTAGTTTTTTTTTTTCATTGTTCAAAAAGAAAATTTTCATTTCTATTGTTCTAAATTTCTCATTGTTTGCCAATAACAAGCTAAGCAAAAAACAAATTTACAAAATTATATCCATTGCTCAACAAAGCAAAATTTCATTTTCATTGCTCGACAAAGCAATTTACAAGTTAGATCCATTGCTCAACAAAGCAAAATTTTCTTTTCCATTGCTCAACAAAGCAATCTTTATTTACAAAATAGATCCATTGCTCAACAAAGAAAAATTGCATTTCCATTGCTCAACAAAGCAAATTCTTTATTTACAAAATTCCTCTATTGAGGTAGTTTTTACATCCATAGAATTTATTTTTATTTTTGTTTTACAGCTTCTAGTTCTACCCGGTACATGTCTCGTACCATCCACGATCTATGAAAATGGAGGGGATTGTTCTGCTAAGTGTTCCACTCCAAAATTAGTTTATTCCTATATGTTGCCTTCTTGGCAGGGGTCCATCAAATTCTCTCCTTCTTCATACGTTGAACGGCTTGGCTCAATGTTTCATCATCTTGAGGCTCGAAACAGCAAGAAAAATCGTATTTAGTCATATTCTTGATGAGGTAAGGAAAAATAGGATGATGTGTTTTCTTACGAGGTGTCCTACGTACTAGCATCCTGTATTCGTTTTTTTTTCAATTTTTATTAGATTTTTAGGAAGGTGATGTGCCCTAGGTTCAGTGTTGAACCCAGCGCTCTGATACCATGTGTAACAACTGGTTTTCTACTAACTATTTTCATCATTAAACTATCTGATTTATATTTCATATTCACATGACATAGAATTCAAAATAACGATTTAAAAACTAAAATTAAATCTACATTGCTTTTCTATTCAAACAAGTTTAACATTAACTATTAATTGATATAATCAGCTGAAAATAAATATAAACTAATTAGAGATTACTGAAAATTAAAATTTAATTACTATGCTCTTGAACAACTAACTAGATTTTCACGCAACAGTTTATAAAAACTTGGAAAGAGGGCTCAGTCATGGTGGGCAATCAACGTATGGAGGTATCTACGGAGGTGATCGTTGAGGCTTCGGGTTTGGATATGGAGGGCCTCAATTTCTACAGGGAGCGAAAATTGTCTGACCGAGCCGTTGCAGAGTTTGTGGATTCTGAGACTCAGAAGAGCCATCTGTTTAAAATTGGTAAGTCTTACATTAATCCGACCTTTATCTCTCGTCCCTAACGGTTCGTTATGTATGTTATAATGGAGTATTTAACTTTGGATGGGAGATTTACAAAATGTTATGGTTATCACTTCATGCTGGCCAACCATTTTAGGCACAACGTCAAAATCAATTTCCCTTACTATCTGAATCAATCCCTTAGCATTTCTGTTCAAGCTTTACAAAAAGACCCTAATGGCGATCATGTCTGTCATGAGGGTCTAATGGTGCTTATAATGAATGTTCTAAAGTCCAAAGAATTGTGAGGAACAGAGGTCGAATTAAGGATGCGGATTATGATACGGAAGGGAGCATGCAGGAGAAGGGTTACGATTCTGAAACCCAGGATGAAGCTGAAGGGGTGATGTTAATACAAACAAGGGAACTGGGAATAGGTCTAAGAAGAAAAGAAGAGTGGTGGGTCATTCTGACTCTGACAAGGAGAGCGATTTTGTGGAGGATTTAGTAAGGGACTATAAGAAGAAATTTGAGCTTAAAGGTAAGAGGGTTAAGGCGAGTTCGAGGGTGAGGGCTTCTTCCCCTTTGGATGATGAGACCCTGGCCCGTCGACTGGAGAAGAAAAAATATCCTTCAAGGCGCCTCGAGAAAGATTTAGGTGATAAAGGGGAGTCGGGTGATGAGGACACTCAGGAGCAGGGGACACAGGAAGATTTTGATGACAAGTTTGATGTTTCTTCTAGACCTTTGAAAGGGATGTATGGTAATCCGGGGGCTATTCTGAAAGAAATTGGGGTAATGAAAGGCCAAATGCAGACACTTGGTAGGGAGATGCAAGAATTAAGGACGGAAGTTGTGCATGCCAGTAAAATTGCTCGTGGTGAGCGCACTCTCGGCCAACATATTGATAGGCTCATGGAGGTGGTTGGAAGTGTTGAAGATGTTAAAAACTTAATGATGAAGATCCCGCAGTTGGAGGCCAAGAACAAGGCTATGGATAGAGACTTCAATGCGAACCAAGGCAAGGTCACCATGATGGAAGCCAAGATATGTAACCTTGAAAAACTGATAAAACAATTGGCTGACAATGTGGGTACTTTGATTAAAAAATTGGAAATGGATAAAGGCCAAAACTCCCCTTAGGTGGCCAATTGCCAAGGTCCCAATAAGCGCACCAGGGCTCACTCCAAGAAGACTGATGACACGGGAACGAAGGATGAGGTGAAGGCAATGGCGGACAACATGCAGATCCTGGCTAATCAGGCGCTGGATCTGATGAAGGCTACCTAGCTGTGTCTTTACTGTCTTTTCTGTTGTCTTTTAGCTGTCTCTCTGCTGTCTTTTTGCTATTTCTTTCAGCAGTTCTTTCTTGGACCTCTTTTGTGTTATTTCTGGAGGTCTGTTTTGTGTATGCTTCTACTTCCTCTATCTTTTTCTAGCTTAACTTGTTGTACTACGGTTTCGGGTCCTTAAAACCTGCTTTTACTTAATCAAAACTAACTAGATTTTCACTAACCTTTCAGTAAAAGAAACTACAGCTTGAAATAAAAAATTTACTAAATTTTCAGGTAAGAGAGAACATACTGCTTTTAGTTGAGAATCTTTCTAATTGGTTGTCCAAGCTCTGATTTTGGTGAGAGAAGAAGCATTATCATAGGCTTAACCTCCCAACCGCGGACCTTTTTACTTATCCCCATAGGTTCTAATTAAATAGAACGGCCCTCCCCACCCCGAGGTCAAGCACGGGATTTTCATTGATCCAACCATCGGAGTATTCAGGTGGGTTGAGGTCCCAACAATTATTCAGAAGAATAACTCGAGTATTAGGACAACAACACAATCAATTTGCTGTGGCAAGTATGCCTTTTTCCACCCTGGCCAAGGATTTCAAGATGTGGGTTTATAACCCGATCTCCACCACTCAAGCTTGACAACTAATTTCGAAAGTGGATTTGGCATGAGCTAATTTCATTAGATTTTATTTATATAAAAATGCTTACCGATTTCATTCATGTGTTTTCTTTTACAAGTTCATCTACACCTCACCATAATCAGGCCATCAGGCCAGTGACTCTTTGGTGCCTGAACATTTGTCTTTATTTGCATAACCAACACCTTCATCACCTCATTCTGGCATTAGCCGGGT
Source organism: Cupressus sempervirens (assembly GCA_028749045.1). Lineage (NCBI taxonomy): Eukaryota > Viridiplantae > Streptophyta > Pinopsida > Cupressales > Cupressaceae > Cupressus > Cupressus sempervirens. The sequence continues at coordinate 129,808,443 of CM053787.1, forward strand.
GATATCTTTGGTGTTCTCATTACTGATTAATAGCTATTAATTCACATCTTTCAGAGTTTAATAGTATAGTTTTCTAATGAAGAATTCTTCAAGCATTGCTCATAAAGATTGGTAAATTTAATTGTATTATGCTCCTACAAGATATTCAACTGAAAGAGATTTGATTTGACAGATGACTAAACTTATTTTAAAGAACTTGCTCATTTTTCATTTCACGTAAATTCAGACTTTTAAAAGAAATGGTTACAGACTTTCCATTGAGGATGGCATGGTTATCACATAGCTTGGAAAAGGTTAAATCATGATCTGATTCGACTCACAGCTTGGAAAAGATTTATCAAGGTATCAAGGTCAATTCAATACCATACATGGAAAGAATAGAGGTTGACTCAGCATTTAGCAGAATAAGATTTTATTTAAGTCGATTCAATACAAAACATGGAAAGAATAAAAGAGTAAAAAGCTGACTCTGCACTTTGCATGGAATGATTTAAAAAGAATCGACTCAGCTGTGCATGGTATAAGGGAAAAGAAGAATTTGAGGAACACCATCTTACGTGACACACACTTGTTCTGCAGTTGTTTTTTGCTGAGACTGACCCAATGCCTCCTTCCTAGTCTTCCACGGCTGTATCACTGTCTTTGGGATGCAAAATGATAATTTTCTGAGTGTTGTAGGCACCGTATCAAGCAAGAAACTCAATGAAAACTTGCAAGGAATGAAGTCGGATGACGGGAATAATGGTCAGTCAGAATACGACACGGCTCACATAGATATATTACTAGCTGACCTTACGGCTTCCTTGCCGTTACAAGAATTCATTCAAATTCTTTTATCATTCAGTTTAAAAAGATGAAATATGAAAAGAGGGAAAAATTGAAACAAAAAGGAAGATGAAAAGTTTATTATTTAATATTATTTTATCATCTTGGTTAAGTTATAAATACGTATTTGCAAGGTGGCATCATTGGATTAATGATTCTAATGTAATGGTGCCACTTTGTATTTATTTATTTATGATTTTAATTCGAGAGGGTAAAATAATATTAAGTGATATTATTATTTATTAAATTCAATAAAGGTAGGATCTTTGTTTATTTAATAATTGTGTTGTTTTTAATTTTTAATTTAGCTTATGCGATTTTCACTAAGAAATTTATTGTCAAGCCCTAATAAACTTGCCATGGCGATTTTTAGGTCAAACTTGTCTTTCATGATGACTGAATCATATGGTCATCCCATTCCGATGACCTCATTTCATAATGCTTCCCCTCTCTCTCTGGTCTTTATCCTGTAAACATTTTTAAACAACATTCTTGCCAAAACATCAATTCAAGATTCATAATTTGTTAAGGAAAACCTTCAAGTGATCGTTAGGAAATTCATTGTTCAACGGCTAAAATTAACTAATTCCATTTCACATGAACACAATGACTAAATTTAACTAATAATCAAATCGATGCAACGGCTATAATAAACTGATTCAATTTCACATGAGAATGAAGAATAAATAACGATTATAACTACCATGATATAACAACGGCTATAATAAACTAACTCAATTTCATATGAACATGAAAAATAAATAACGATTATAACTAACATGATATAACAATGTCTATAATAAACTAACTCAATTTCACATGAATATTGAAATTTGGTTCAACGGCTATAAACAACTTAAAAAAATTTAGGGCAAAAATTGGGATGTAACATGTGGGACCTACATGAGCTATTTAAATAAATAAATTGAGAAGCATAAAATAATTGAGTTAAAATATAATACATACCTTTAGAGATTGTTTATTAATTTTTATCTTATCATTATAATAAACACTTACATAAGAACACATAAATATAAAAATAAAATGGCACCAATAAATTATAATAATATAATCTAATGATGTTAGCTCATCAATAGACTTATTTGAATGTATATAAGAACGTATTATATTAATAAAATGAAGTCTATAACTTTTCAACTCCTTAATTCTCTCCCTCTTTATTTCTCTTTTCCCAATCGATTTAATACTTAGAATTCAAATGGGCATATAATCTTTTTAACCAATGGGAGCCAAGAAGTCTCAGCTCGTCCCTTTATATGGAAGCTGAGAGAGGAGTCAGACGTATTGCCTTCCTTTATATTCTCCATATTTTTGAATTCTTAATGGGGTGTTGTTTCCAAATTCCTTTTTAATTTCAATTTTCTTCTCAGTATCTCAATATATTTGAATTTGTCGAACCCCTGTAATTATCAGCTAGTAAATTGATCAACCAAAATGTTATATAATCCTTTGTTGTGTAAGCAATTCTGGCTAGGAATCAGAGACTATGAATAACTTAAGGTGACGTCTTAAGCGGCTGGGAAGAATTGATCGGAGTTCAAAATTATCTAAGCATTGTCAGCTCCTTAACAAGTCATGAGGTTACCATTACAATATTTTCTTTTCTATAGCAGTTAGCTAGACACAGGATCCTCTTATCTTTTGTTTATGATCACCTTTTTTTTCTTTAACTTACTGAATATTCCTTGTGATATATAATGAACTTTCTTCTAACTTTTCATAGTTTCCAGAAACATCATTTAAAGAGTCGAATAGTATCCTTTATGGAGAGTTCTCTCTAATTACTAGACTTAAATGTCCATTGTACGCGGTAGCCTTGCCATTTATATCAACCATCGAGGATTAAGCCATCTGCATTGATATGTCTGTTGTATCTGCAATTGGATTATACTCTACAACATAACTGGAGAGAACAAATCTGAGTTCAAGTTCATCAGAACAATAACAAATACACATTAGATCATGTTATTCAATATCATTTTACAACAGCCAGTTAGGCTCACAAGATTCTTTCTTTCCAAATTTAGTTCAAAGCTACAATATGAGTTTGTTGCATATTCCATGTCTTTTGTTAACAGCCCTCTTCTTTTAACCTTCATAATAAATTAGATACAACCCTTATGGAATCATTTTTCCCAAATGCAATAAAATCTGGAATGAATTAAACTATCTGATGATATTTTTCAAGTAGTCTAAAGAACATAATCTTTCTGGTCACAATTGTGATAAGCATATTAAGCATCGAATCTTTGCGGCAAGATTTAGTTTGATATCTTGTTTGAATTTACAAATTGAACTACTTTAATTTAGCCTCGTTCATGACAGGTAATAACCAAGAACCAAAGTATAGATTATTATGCCATTGGATATTAGAATCAATTCTGGAATCTTTAAGGAACATAATCATGTAATCCACAGGTAGTGAAATGTTAGATGCATGTAATCTTCTTGTATAATTGACAGAACCGGTTGTTCTAAGAATTCCGAGCACCTGGGACTCACCCAGCTGAATAGCCAAGGAAAAGGGTGAAGAGATGAGAGAAAGGAATCTGCAATAACATGAAAATAGTATCAGTTATGACATAACAATGTTTATTATTTTTTTATTTAATAGCTCATGCATGATCCGTTGTTGTAACTCCTGTTGTCAAGTCTTGTGGTGTGGATAAATACCAAGATACTTAGTAGATGACAAATGTTCCAAGTCCAATTTTGGGTAGGGAGGGCCTTTCTCATTAGAGATTGTGTGGGGATATGTTACGGTCCAAGGTTGGGTGGTTAAACCCTTGACAATGTTTCACCTCTCCCCAAGTTGTCAGACGTACAACAGACATAGATAATCTATACATTCCATTGGTTACTAGAAACAGGTATTTTTACTTTTATGATGTATATGCAAGAAGGTAAGATTAATTGAGTTAATTCATCACCTGGATGCGAGAGATAGATTTATGAATTGTTTTTCATTTATATGAATATCGTATATGAGCATATTTTCTAATCTTGAGTTATTGCCACAGTTAAGTAATCGGAAGGAAAGGAATGATACAAAGGTATCTGAAGCCTTAATTGATTCAGTGGAAATTGGAACCCTAAATGATACAGTGGTATCGGAAGCCCTAATTGAATCAATGGTATCAGAAGCCCTAAGTGATGCAATGGTATCAAAAGCCCTAAATGATCCAATGGTAATCGATGCCCTAATTGATACAGTGGTTTGTGATGCCCTAATTTTATATAGTGGTTTTTAATAGTAATTGTCATTTGATTTTGATATAGCGGTATTGGATGGTAGTCGTTATATGATTTTGTTATAGTGGTATTTGTGGACTAATCTAGGTGATTGCAAAAGCCTTCTTACAATGATTTATCGATTCAAATTCCCTGGTATGTGGATTTAAATTTCTATAGTAAATTCCTTGATGGTGTTTTAAGTTCTTAGTTAAGAAATTTTGTCTAACTGATTTTAACGGTAAATCTCATTCACATGAGAATCACTGATATAACTATCTTCCTATGAAACTGAAGTAATAGCTATTTTTTTTTTGAGTATGTTAATTGTTAATTAAGACCCGAGAAAAATGTATGTTACAATCCTCTTGGTGGGTTACGCCCATGGATGTCCTTTTACATGAAGCACTTTTTGGAGATGTTTGATGGGATTATTGTTCGTCCTAGCTACCTTTCCCGGAGGTGGTCTCATGCCCTGCGTATCTCTTTAGGGTACCTTTCCTGGAGGTGGTCTCATGTCCTACATATCTCTTTAGGATCTTTCAGAGTTGGTTCTCACCGTCTTCAAGTTCAGACTGACCATCATATTGACAATGGAGAGCGGATCTGCAGGCTTTGTACTTTGGGTGAGGTGGAGACTGAGAGTCACTTCATTTTTCATTGCCATATATATTATGAGATCAGAGAGAGATTTTTCTGTCTATTCCGGGAGTGCTTCTCTCTCTATGATTTTTTCAGCTACCATGATCAGCACTGTCTTGCACTTTATCTTCAAGAGGCCACTATGCTCTATGATAGCACGATCCAGTCACTGCTTCTGCATCAGCACTTGTCTACTCAGCTCATTACCGCCTTTTTCACACCATTATCTCCTTTGCTTGGTGTGAAAAGGCCTTCTAGCTCCACTAGATCTACCAAACATTCCAAATGCATCAGACCCCGTACCCGTTATTTGCACCAGTGACACTCCTTTATGAGTGGCCACGAACAGAGCAGGGCCATTACTCATCGGCATGCATATCATTCAGTGACTGATTTCTTTTAGCCTAGAAAGGACTCCTAGTCTCTCTTGGCCTCCTCTCTAATTCTTTGTTTGCTTTCTCTAGTTGTTGTTTGTATTTATTTTCGGACACCTTTGTGTGCTCTTGCTGCTGTCAACCTCATTGTTGTAATCCTCCAGACCCATAGACCTTTTGTTGGTCTTTTATTGGACATTAATATCATTATCTTGTCTTATCTCAATCTGAGATTCTGATTTGTTCAAGTATCTTTTGCCTTAACATGGAGAAAAATGCCCAATCTGTACTGGGGTGGTTTCATATGATCAGAGAAGAAATCTCTGATTGGATCAACGAATATCAAGATGTTTTTTTTTTTACTTTTCCTTTGCAAAACCCCAATCTGTGCCTAGAAATTTCAGCTATTTTTTCTCATGGAGGATGTATTAACTAACAATTAAGTGTCGAGACCATAAATAATGTATTTGAAAGCCAGCCTTGGTTTTGGCAGAATATATGTACCTTCAACCGCAGGAGATGATCCCTTGACCACTTCACATCACTCAAAATTTTGTACCATTTTTTTAAATCACTTTATTATTTAGTGATTTATAATTAGTTAAGCAAATTTTAGTAGTTTCATCTTATATTTCAGACTTAGCAACACCAAACACCCAAAATGTAAATCCAAGTGATTAAAATGGTTATTGCACTCAATAGAAAGTAATAATATTTCTGTAGGTACCTTGAGTGATCCTTTAAATACGTTTTTCCTAACAGAATCCATCTAATTTGGGTCAACCAACCCAGGTTCCTCCATTCATTACAACTCTTTTCTACTAAATTTCAGTTTAATTGAATCACCAAAACGAATTTACTGATGTTGCCTTTAGAAGCCATCTGAAAATACAAAATGTAGAAAATGTTCAGCAGAATGAACATGGAATTCTATGATAACCTTAAATCCCTCGGTTAACTGGGCATTTGATTCGAATTCATGATCTCGTATGCAAGCAAAAAAGAGCTTCATTTGAAAGAAAAAACTTCAATGTTAGAACAAAATCATCGTCTGGACGTTATTTGCTGCAGAGCTCCTGTTGACCGTGCCAACGTCACTTTATTATGAAGTCTGCTGGATTCTAGATCTGTCATAAGATGAGGAAGAACCCACGGATGAATCTTGTTTAGCTAGATTGTGGGTAATGGTAGACATGCTTTTTTCTTCTACTTTTTTTCACAAACACCTGAGTTTCATCTGAAGGCGACATTTTATCCACTGAACTCGTCTCTCATACAGAAGACTCCAGCTCCAGATTAACATTCAGTTCAGAGATAGGCTTCCAAAATTGTGGAGAAGCTTGATCGGAGGGATTCGAACTTCTGCAAAGTGATGGCTTTAGCACACCATCATTCTCGCACTCCATTTCAGCTGGGGCTGCGTTAATGGCATTTTCCTCAACAGAATTAAAAACCCCCTTGCTCTGTATATTTCTAGAAGAATAATACATCACAGCCCCGATTACCAAAACTATGGCAAATGCACACCCAAGTGCACAATGGACATTGTCTCTATGTTATCTTTGTCATTCCACAGTCCTATTTATGATCGCTACAGATCATAAATAACATCTGCACACAATTGTGTGGTTGATAAAATCTAGCAAGCACTTAATGATGATGTAACCAAAACATACTAGGTTACTGTTCCACGCAAAATGCTAGTTAGAGCTTAGCACAAATGTTTTATGAGCAAAAGGGTTTATACATATAAGCCCCGATAAATCTATTTTAAATTCAGATTCTCATTCCTTCTTGACACTCTATTTTCTTCCTGTCTTAAAGCTAATATACAAATACTACATTCAGGTATTTACTTTTTAAAGACAAAACTGATGAATATTACATTCAGGCATTTACTTTTTACAGACAAAACTGATGATGCAATGATAAATCTATACCACAATTCAGACTAATATAAAGAATGTGTAATTCCTTTAGTAGCTATTTGTGTGCAAAGACAGTCCTATGGTTTCATGTAATAAACCTACTTCTCAAACAATACCAAAATTTTATCAAAGGAAAATAACTTCAACATCAGCATTTTAATGAAGCCCTAGAGATTTGACATAAATTCCCTTCCTAATATTCTCAAAACAGGCACCCCAAGGATCTTTTATCAAGGAAAACCTTTACCAGATTTTATGATCGAGAAAACAAAAGCAATGGTCCAAAAATATCAAAAATTGGGAAAATCAAGGCGAAAGGAAATTTATAAAATGAGTTAAAATAAAGGTTCAAGTTTACTAGCTATTTGGATGCACCCTTGCTAATTTCCCAATATCACAATCTTCCCAAAAAATATCAACTTTAAAATTACTGATTTTTAAAGCCTTTATTGGCCCATCAAGCAATCACACTTTTTCTCTAAGAAAGAAATTAATCATCAACTTTGGTGATAATGGAAAAGCTAAGACTGTAAGCCAAAAAAAATCCCCAGGTGATTGCATGTTTGATCAAATCTAGCAAGCAATTAAACGAAAATGTAACAAAAAACTTACAATAACAGAAGTGCCCCCTAGTCCTCGATGATTGACAACAACAATCTTCCATCCTTTCTTAGCAAGAGCATAAGTGATGTGCTTCACATACTGGATTCCAATACAAAAGAATATGCATGTTCATGTCAAGGTAAAAAAAAGATGCCTAACATTCACTTCGAAAATTCAGTAATGTCAAAAACAACAAAACCTTGTCCATTTAATAATTTATTCATTAATTCCTTGATAACCAACTTGCAGAATCATATAATTTGAAAATGATGCCTAACAAAGGGCCATAAATTTGGATAAACTAATTCACATTAGACTGTGATCAAAGAAAAGAGATTATTTCATTCCATTTTTTTTCTTTTAATCGTATAACAAATTTCATAGAATATAATGATGCAGGTTTTAGGATATCCATCATTCACAAGAAACAAATCAAACACAGAAGATAGAAGATGCGTGAAAGTGGAACAGACAAGTTTGAATAGTGGTAACAAATACATTAAGACCAGCAACAAGGTATGGCATGACAATAAGGAGTTACCAGTTCAAACTTCAAAGTTTCAAAGAGACTCAAATTTTCAATTAACTTTGCCTCACCTTCAACTTCCTCAAATTTTGCTTGAAATTGTCAATTACAATTTAAAATAAATAAACTCTATGTTATAAGTCCTACAGTGGCACAAGACGGTCTGGGGTTTATTCAGGGCTTGCCCCAAGTACCTTTTGGATCCTGAATCCAGGAAAGACCTGCAGCAAACAGAAGAACACTCACAAGACGGGAAATTACAAAAAATTAATGTAAAGCCAGGGTTTTACAAAGACGACCCACAGGATTACTAGGCTGCCCAAGGCAAACCATAGATGAAATCAAACAGGGCCCAAGGAAAAACACTTTTTTTAGAACAAAAGAAGATTTACACAACAGGAATTTACAAAAAGTTAATGTATATCCAAGAAATTACAAGAGAAATGGTTTAAATAATGGATTAACTTACATTTATTTTGTAACTACAACTGCCATTTGCTGAAGGAATATTCTCAAATGCTTGTTCAAAAATGACAATATAGCATAGCATGATTATTATAGATATAGCAGATCAATAATTATTATAGGCATAGCATGCCAAAATACTATGTTATCCAATCTACCTGCAGACCAGCTGTATTTGTGTCATCCCGGTCCAATCCACCTATGAATACAGGCGGAATGAGGTTGGATTTGTCTTATATAGGCCCAAAGGAGCAGAGTGAGGAAATATATGAAAACAGTACCAGTTAGAATGAGCTCCAGGGTGTACAGCTAATCAATCATGGGGCCAATTGCTCCGCATGAATGCCATTGCATAGTATAGGGAAAACAAGTGTATGGGAAAGTTTGGCTTCTGGGTGTTGGATAGATATGGTATGAAGTACCTGACATGAACTCTAGCTAATAAGGCCGAAGGTCTACTACTACAATGCCCAGTTTCACCACAGGGTTTGGTGTGCCAAAGCTCGAACTCCAAGCCCATTAAGAGAGGTGGGGAAGGCAGTGAGGCTAAGTTTACAATTCCCACCCAATCCATGGAATGCACTATAATTCCCGCCCAACAAAAACAACTATTCCCTCCCATACTTCGATGCGCCCATACCAACCAAAGAAAAATTTGAGGGAACCCAAGTGAATCCTGAACAGCACATAGGAAAAACTAAGAGGGGTGGATGGGAGGATGAATTGGAAAACTTTTAAAGTTTTGACATCATAAACACCGCATAAAAATAAAAAAGAGCAACCATCAAAAGTCTAACACCAAATTTCTTGTCGAAAACCATTACAGGTAAAAACTAAAAAGCCACAGCATACAATAGCTTTCATTAACGCAAGAGGAACCAACCCAGATAACATAAGTGACCACCAACACTTAACAGCTGAAGCACCAACTCCAGTCAGCTGAGGCAACAACCTCAGCTTGAGCACCGGCTCAAATTAGGAACTAAAAATGAACTACAAAAGTCTGAGATGAAATAACAGCACTAAGAAAAATAAACAACATCAACTCAATCCTCTTCAAAATGTCACACCACATTCTTATCATCATCAACTCATTTCACTTAGCAAATATGATCGCCAGAAAATATGTGAAGCTACAACACAGCATCCATGATCTCATATATCTTCAAAAATTACACATCTGATAAAACACTTATGAGTCCTTAGTCACTGTCACCACTCCCCTTTTTACTTTGCACTAATCCTTTTCACTCCAATTCAGTAGCAAGGCATTGTATCTCACCATATGAAGCTTGACAGAAATAGTATATCTCATCAATGATATAGTGGACAATTTTTCTTCCTTGTTTCAAATGCAGCATAACTCCCCTCACCAATCTCACCTTCGATTACAGCCAAATATCATCAATCACAAAATGTGCTTTTTTGCCATCAAATATACTAACCCGCTCAGTGATAATCAACACTGTACATTACAGTTCTCTTATATATATATATATATATATATATATATATATATATATATATATATATATATATATATATATATATATATATATATATATATATATATATATGTTTTAACACATTAATGGTCTTACAGTCATAGCTCATATGTGTGTGTGAACGCCTATTAATTCCTAATAGTGTATTGATATAATATTATCAAAATCAATTTATTAATTTCTGCAAGCAATATATCATGATGCGTCTCCTTTTACAAACACTGTTAAATAATAAGAACTCATATCATTTCTTTCTAATCATTATCCATCTGATTGGCACCAACATTTATTTTATATTTTCCTCCTTTCTCATTGAATGAGTGAGAGTCCCTTTAAATATAACTAACGGATGTGATAAGTTGTGTACTATGAGACATAACTCTTACATAACAACCACATTGATCCTTTTACTAGTTGTAACCTTTCACATTGGCATGAATAATCATTTTAGTAATCAAGAATGGTTAAGTCACCAATATCTTTACAATGACCACTGCCCATATCATAATGTTATGTAATTCCTATTACCAATCCCGATCAATTTTATCTATGCAATGCTAATATATATCATATTTTATTAATCATTGAGAACTCTACAGTAGTATAGTGTTACTCCTGACACACTCTGAAGTTGGATAACATCTAGACTTAATTTGTCTCTTTGGATAATAACCAAGTGTCTGTGAGACCCACCAAATAGATATTAATCTTTTACTCTTCTTTTAATCGCGATTGTACTCTCCATAAAGAACCAATGGACTTATCATCATACAATGGTATGAGTTTATGTCTTCCTTAATAATTATCAGTGCTTATTCTAATCAGCATCATTTCCTTCTTATCTTCGTTGACGATGATCATTATATTTCTAATGCAAGAGGCACGGTAGATGTGTGACTCCCATTTAGTGAGGTTGTCATTAATCTTTATTGATATTACTTAATCAATGTTCTTGATCTGACATGACACTTCAGTCTTAATTTTTAAACATGCACATTCTTCCTCTTGGAATCGCTGCACATATGTTCTCATTATTGATTCGGTCAATATTATTATTAATATTATATTGATTAATAATATAATGATACTTCTAATCAAATATTATTGACTAATATATTCACTTGTATACAAAATCAAGGATTTAATTACGTGTTTATATTCAAACAATGACTATTTTGAGCAATTTCTATGTACATTAAAATATATTCATATAACAATTACAACTTAGGACAGATATGCATAAATATGTGTGTGTTATGCATTGTTTGTTGTATGGTCTAAGATACATATAGAATAATGTATTTGATGAATAGTCCTTAATAAGTTTATATTGGCAATTATGTAGAACAATTAGATTTGCAATATGTCTATCAATTTTCTACAACCAACCATGAGGTCAAGAAAGGAGAACAAGGAGGGAGAAACTGCTATGAGATCCTCTTCTAAGCCAATGAGACCAAGGGGTGCAAGGAATGCCCCACCCTTGGGCTAAGAAGGGAAGGACACCACTGACCCTCTATTGTGACTTCCCTGCTAACCTCAACAATGATTGTTTATTGGAATGGATCCAATGAAATCTCAATCACAAATGGTCGGTAAGGTGACATGAGTAGAGGGCACAAAGACAAGTGCCATCACCAAGCACACCACCTCATTAAGGATGGATGGTGGAAGGCCACACGAGGCCTAGAGGGATGCTATATCCACTCTTGGGCTTAGTGTAGACAATCGCTTTGAGTATCCGATTGTGATCTCTTATCCAAGTTGCTATGAGTTGACCTAAATAATATATTATAGATATTACATTATTAAGATGATTATGAATATATGTTCTCTAACCCTAGTAGTAATTATTGATATTATGTATTCTTGTTTATGATTGCCTAACATGAATTCAGTATCTCAAAAAAGATCTATCTTGTTCAAAAAATTTAATCGATAAATGGCATCTCTAATTCTATTGCACTTGCTTGGCTTGGAATTGTTAATTTTTAGGGCAAAACCTACAGCATTCATAATAGAGGACATTACAAGTGGTATTAGAGCAACGTTCCTACCAGCCTGAGAGAAAACAAAGGTTAATGCAACTTAGTCAAAAGGCTTTATGGACTTTACAGAGGGAAAAGAAGAAAATTACAATGAGAAAAGACAATGAAAGAGGTGAAAAAATGGAACAAGAATTTAGGACCTTTATGGAACAAACAACCCAACCCTACAAAACATAAACACCACTATAAGTACTCTTAGACCTAACCAAAGGAATGAGACATGTTACTTCTAGCCAATCAAAAGTGACAAAAGAACCACCTTGGCATCAACCCCAAGAACTACTAAGCCTCCCTTCTTAGCTAGGGACAGCCAGCAAGAGAAAATGAGGAGATTAACACACCCAATCCCAATATGAATGAACTTGCCAAAACATACGCAAGGCTTGACCTTGAAGTCAAGAGCATCCGATTCATGGTATATTGTGAGGTTGAAGTACAAAGGAATCATAGAAAGAAGGGATTTAAACTAATCAAGGTCTACAATGCCAAGTACGAAAACTCACCATTCCTAATTTTGATGAGTCAAGGTAAATCATAGACCATGCATAGATCCAAAAACTACAAACCTACTTGACCATTAGCCTCATGTAAGAGAAATCACTTTGCCATATTGCATCTAGAAGGACTTGCCATGATTGGTGGCACTGTAGCTTATCACCCAAAACCATTGAAGCATAAAGACCTATTATGCCTTCAAGAAAAAACTCATTGAGAGGTTTGACCAAAAATATCCCCAAAGATACTTTAAAGTGTTAACAAGGAAAGAAGGAACTCTGGAAGATTCTAGAAAATTTTCCAAATACTAGCAATCATGGTACCCAGAATATCCAAGCAAAGGGTCACCAAACTATTTATAGAGGGTTTGTCGGATACTAACAATGGCCTAGTAAGTGCCTTTTACCCTACCACATGTTGGTTCCCAAAATCGCACATTAGAATCCTACGAGTCTCACCAACTCGATGCTGGGATATCCAACTGCTTATGGCCAACTTGACAGAAGTAATCAATGCAATCCAAATCACCTAGGCTTCTGGCTTTGCAAGGCCATGGCGAGTGCACTTGATCTTGGACAACAACTTAGATCCAAGATCTGTACTACAGATTGGTTAGAATACGAATGTAATGAAAGCTTCCAAAATGGCAAGAATTATAGAAAGCTTCTAACTTGCAAATTATGAATTAGTAATAATAAATGAATGTGTGAATGTTTTTTAAAAATAAAAATAAGTATAGATTAATGCAACAAATGACTATATTAATTCTTCAAAGAAAAGATAAAAAACAATTGCCAACATATGGATTATGAATCAAGAGTAATACAAAGACCAGTGCTTAATTAAATGGGAAAACAGAGTCAACATAATAAGTTGAAACGTACAACTTTATAAAGTTCAATATACTTAAACTATAAACAAATTAATAATCCAGACGCTATGGATCAATTATGCAATTTTAAATTAGTCTAGAATGCGCTTTAACTCCTGGAGAGACAAACTAGACACAGTTATGGAAACAATTAAATATTTCACAATATCTATGTTTATCAAGTCTAAAATGCAATCATGATCCAATCCACTTATTCGAATCTTAATATATTTATAGAAATTAAAAATAATTATAACAGACACAACTTAATAATATTTCAACTCTAAAAATTAAAATAAATAATTATGCCGAGAATAAAATTGCAATAAAGACACTCCTTACAAATGATCCATCTACTGCAAATTTATCTAGAACCGCACAAAATTTACCCAATAATTCAAATCCACGAGCTTTGTTCAATCACTCCATCTTTGCCGATAGAAAAATATAATATGTGCTTATATAACTTGGGTATGTAAAAGTTGTATATAAAAATGAATTGTATTTTGTTTTGATTATAGACCACCAAAGGGTACGTGGATGAAAAGGCATTTCCCTCCAAAGCAGCTGCCTATACTGAACAAAAACAACTACCCGAAAACACCATGTAATTATGAGTTCGTCCAAAACATGTCTATTTTTAGTAAAATGATAAAATAATCCCAAACTGCCTTATGTCGTTGCAGGTGAATCACGCCACTTAACCTGGTCGATGGCTTTAGTTTTCACTCAATGAAGACACCAGCGCGTGGATATTCCTTGGACACGCATTGCAACCTGTGCACTCAATACACCCTCATCGCTCACATCCTTTGGAATTAGAAGCACGTATGTGTATGGGTGGTTATTTCATGTTGGTACTTCGTTCTTAATAATCATAGAGGCGCTGAAACTTGCCCAACATTCAGACTGTCGTTTCGGATGACCGTGTGAGATACGGGTGCAAAAGTCTCCTCTATCGAGCATACGTGGAGTTCCTTCTTATACGCACAAACTCCCTCCTTTTCCGTGTATCTTCATTAATCCTGCAAAAAGAAAAGAAATCATTAAAAGAAAACCATTGAACACAAACTGAAAAGAAGACGAAGGCTTCTCACGGCTATTCCCAAAGGAGGAGTGATTTTGCAAGTGTGAGAAAATCATTTCAGCGTTTATTCTTGACAACTTTGATGTGTTAGTCAGGTTATCTTATTGGCTTCTTCATACATATTTGATTCTTTATAAGCAACGTAGGAGCGGGAATCTCATTTCAACCTTTGTATGCATGTCCGAAGCTTATCGCCATCGAACTTTTCATATACGGCATCTATTCCTGTATCGGGCTTGGTCTTGGTAAATTGGATAATAACTATGCTCTGCTGCACTTTAGTGTTACTGTACTCACAATATCTGAAGACTCCTTTTCATCGTTGCTGAGATATAATTGCTCATAAGAAATTGCTTTGCTCTTAGCATATTTTATTGAACTTGTATTTTATACCATTATTTTGTTATCATCTGTAGCTCAGTATATCTATCAAAACCTTTTGTTTTGGCATGAATCTTTAATCGTATCAGCCTCCAAGATACTTATGATGGGATGATATACAATAAAAACAAACTCCCAGCCTTCGTATTCATCCTTATGTGCAGATGAGTTTGCTTCTCCTGTTTAAGTTTGAGATATACTTATGAGTCGCTGGATGCTCACTGTACACTTGTAGTCATTGCCTTACCATCGTCTCTGGATAGTTCAAACATATATGTCACTGTCATCATTTGCATTGGATCATTAGTCTCAAATACTTTTTGTTGATACCAGATGTTTAGTTATGATTAAAATGGGTCCATCATATTATCATCTCTCGGTATGTAGATTGCACAAAGCTTCCCCATCTAACTAAACGATGCTACCCAATCACCATAATAGTCATTCCCATACTCATATGCTAGTATACAGTGAAGGCTGCCCCTCAATCTCAAAATGAATAATTAATTATGTTGGGACTGATTATTCAGAGACCACTTTCAGTTCTGAAAATTCATCATTAAATATATTCTGGTGACTTGTTGCATAAATCTGAATACTGCTATGGACTATGATAGATCTCTCATAGAGCTTTACTGTCAATATCTTCTCTGATAATAGATGTGTCTCTCCTGTATATTCCCTTAACCAACAAGGAACCCCAATAGTTTGTCTAGCATATATCTGATATGAGTAATTCAAAAAAATTCTGTTGACTGAATTTACCTCAGAGTTGATGCTGGTTGGATAGTATCTCAACATAGCTGCTCTTACTGCTGAATGGTCAACAATAATAAGTGGCTTTACTTTCATCTTTTATCAATGTTAAACACAGCAAGTTGAAAAAACTTCGCGACTCCCACAAAATTATATTGAATTTTATCCCTTAATGTTGCTATGTATGAATTTTAAAAATCTGTGTTCTGCTTTCTGAATTAGACAAGCTAAGCTCAGTCTCTATGATTCAACCGCCCAAGTTGCAATAATGCCATCATCCAGTAATGACACTCTGCATCAATATACCTTATTGAATTCAAAAAATTCTGTTGCTGATTACATATTTCTGGGTGTTCTAAAAATACTGATCTAGCAAGAATATATTATTGTGATGGATGCATGGAGACATCTCAAATAATTGGCATTGATTTGCAATGGTTTTGCACAAATGGGGACTCTTAAATTAGGGCTCCACCAGTGGCTCTTTCTAGAGACATATGCTTCTTGTGGGCATTGCGGTTTCCAGCTATCTCTGCAGGAGCAAACCGAGCATATTACGAGGTAATTGGTAAATACTTGCTTGTAATTAACAAAGACCGAGAGGTCAATTTATAGAAAAAGAATAAAGCGGAGAGAATAGAAATATTCTATTCTAACAAATAAAACTAAAAAAACGAAAGCTAACTAAATATTTACAATAGATAACCATTAACTAATAATAGACGTCTTATCTATTATTGTAATACCCTCCCTTAATGGTTAATCTATCTAACACACCAAGCTGTCCTCTGAATTGGACAAACTTATCAAGACCAAGAGGCTTGGTGAGAATGTCTGCAGTGTAATTTGTGGTAGAAACATACTGCAGATCTATAGTCCCGTCTTCAACCAGCTGTCATATGTAATGACAATGAACATCCACATGCTTGGTTCATTCATGGAAGACTAGATTCCGTGCTAACTTGATAACGTCTTCGTTATCAACAAACAGAGTAGTCGGTCTTGCTAGTGACATCTACATATCCCCAAGCATCCAATGAAGCCAAACAGCTTCACATCCTGCCTTAACTGTCCCCTGTATTCAGCCTCTGTAGAAGAGAGAGAAATTGCCTGCTGCTTCTTACTAGTCCATGTGATTGCACCGGATCCCAAACTGAACACATATCCAGATGTTGACTTTTTATCATCAACAGAGCCTGCCCAATCTGAATCTGTGAACCCACTGAGTTTAGGATTAGAACTCTGAGAGTACAGAAGTCCATAATCTGAAGTGCCCTTCACATAACTAAGCACACGCTTTGCTTCCATCCAATGATCAGCCTTAGACACTGTCATAAAGCGTGAAATATAGTTGACTGCGAAGCTAATATTAGGCCTAGTAGCAGAGAGGTAGATGAGGTTGCCTACTAGTTGCCTGTATGTAGTATCATCAACGGAAGGAGAATCAGACTTTGCTGATAACTTGAGACCTTTCTCCATAGGTGTAGATGCAGGTTTGCAATCTTGCATGCGGAATTTGTCTAACAAGGCCCTAGCATATTTGGACTGAGAGATGAATATACCAGAAGACTGTTGCCAAACTTCAACACCTAAGCAATAATGCATGAGCCCAAGGTCAGTCATATCAAAAGACTGGCATAGGTTATGTTTGATTCCCTGAATCAAAGATGTCGAACTGCCAGTGATGATCAAATCATCCACATAGATAACCAGAAGGATGATGTCACTGTCAGTACTCTTGATGTATAGATTTGAGTCTGAAGAACTCCTCATAATGCCTTGATCACTGAGGTACTTATCAATCTTGATGTACCATGCCCGAGGGGCCTGCTTCAAACCATAGAGAGCTTTTACCAATCTGAGAACCTAATGGTCTTTACCAACAACCTTGAAACCAGGAGGCTGTGTCATGTAGACCTCTTCATGGAGATCACCATTCAGGAAAGCACTCTTTACATCCATCTGATGGACCTTCCAACTAAACTGTGCTGCCATGGCTAGGACTAATCTGATGGTGCTCATCTTTGCAGTAGGAGCAAAGGTCTCCTCATAATCAATGCCCTGACATTGAGAAAAACCCTTTGCCACTAAACAAGCTTTGTACTTATCCAAAGTACCATCTGATTTGTATTTGATTTTGTAGAACCATTCTTCCCTGGTGGAAGATCAGAAAGGACCCAAGTGTTGTTCTTCGGCAGGCTCTGGTGTTCAGATGTCATGGCCTGTTCCCACTCTGGAATTCCTTTAGCCTCAAAATATGTTTGAGGTTCAAACACACTATGAAGGTTGGCCATAAGAGCAAAGTTAACAAAATCTGTAGTTTTGCTCTTTTTTCGAGTAGTTCTCCCATCAATGAGCTCATCATCATGAAGATCAGCAAGTGTCTTAGCCCACCACTTAGGCCGGAGAGGAGAATGACCAACAGTAGTACTAGGAGATGCTTGATCAGCAGGATCCTCATCAGAAGAATCTAGATCAAACTCAGGTGAAGCCTCTTCAAAACGAGGTGATCTTGTAGGAGAAGCCGGAGGTGTCTGTACAGGTATCACTGGAATGACTGGAGCTGCAGGAGCTACTGGAGCCCTCCCATCAAGTGGACCTAATGGAAGCCAAACTCCCAAATCATGAGTCTGCATAGGCTGGTCTGCTAGATCAGGAAGAGGAGAAACAGGCATGAATGGTCCTCGCTACTCATCAAAGACTACATCGCGGCTATTTATGAGACGAGATGTCTCAACATCAATCAAGCGGTAGGCTTTGTGAAGACTGTTATATCCAACAAGCATCAATTTCTGACTCTTGGCATCCAACTTGGTGCGTAAAGCATCAGGGATCCAAACAAAAGCAAGAGAGCCAAAAACCTTTAGGTGACTGATTCTGGGCTTGCGACCTGACCAGGCCTCTTCCGGAGTTGTACCTTTGACCGCCACTGTGGGTGATTGGTTCAACAAATAAACTGCAATGTTAACTGCTTCTGCCCAAAACTGCTTCGGAACATATCTGTATTCGAACATGGAACAAACCATCTCGGTGATTGTCCTGTTCCGACGTTCAACTACACTATTCTGTTGTGGCGTGTGGGGTGTGGTGAACTAGCATTGGATGCCATGTGTATCCAAGAAGTTGGAGAAAATATTAGAACAAAATTCCCCCCCATTGTCTGATCTAAGAGTAATAATAGATTTCTCAGAGTCTTTTTCAACTAAGGGTTTAAACTTCTAAAATACAGTAAATGCATCGGATTTCTTTTTAAGGAAATACACCCACATTTTTCTACTGAAATCATCTACAAACAACAGAAAATACTTGTACCCAAGAACATAAGGAGTGGCCATAGGGCCGCAAATATCAGCATGAACAAGCTGAAGTACCTGAGAAGCTCGCCAAGAATCGCCATTGGGGAAAGGTGTGTGATGTTGCTTCCCAGCCTGACATGCGTCACAAACTCCAAGGTGTTGAGTTTGAATCTCTAGCAAACCAAGAACAAGCTCATCCCGAGCAAGTTGTGAGAGATAATGCACATTTAAGTGCCCATACCGCTGATGCCAAAGTGTGCTGATGAAAGATCGCCGAGCAGCCATAGCTAAGTCCTGAGAATCACCAGAATCAGTAAGTCTGAAAAGACCATAATCCTCAAGACCAACTGCAACAGTAGACTTAGTCGCCCGATCAGTAATGTTGCACTGATGTGAACTGAAGGTGACTGCCAAGTGTGGAGAATGTCGCAGCAACTGACTGACTAAGAGTAGATTGAGTTCCATCCCTAGAACGTAGTACACATCAAGGAATATGAGATTTCTCCCAACAGACTGAATTTGAATGTTGCCTTTATCGACAACCGTGTACTCTTCTCCGCCACCAAAAATAACAGAATCTGAATAAGGCTAGTAGTCAGTAAACCAGTCTCTGCGGTGAGTGAAATATCGAGAGGCACCTGAATCAATGTACCAGGCAAATGACTTCACATGATCTGCAGGTCTTTTAGCCATGAAGGCATAAAAGGCAGATTCTGCCTGCTCAGTGTGCTCTGCACTGTTTGCTTTGGGTTGCAAACCTGATTGCTTAGACTGGGCAGCTAAGCGTTTCCAACATTTAACCTTCATGTGACCAAACTTGTGACAGTAGTTGCATTGAATGTTCTTCTTTTTGGTACCATCGGATGCTGGAGCAGAAGACTTTTGCTAAGATGGTTGCTGAAACTTGCCCTTATCCTTCTGAAAGGATTTCGTAGCAAAAGCTTGCTCAGTGGAGGTGGAATTGGAGCTGCTACCGAATTGTTGTTTCCACCGATCTTGCTAAAGCGGCAGGGTGCAGAGATCAGTGAACTTCAGATCAACACCAATAGATGTGATGTTGAGAGTCTCGATAAAATGCTCGTAGGATTTTGGTAAACTCCGAAGAGTGATTACCACAATATCCTCTTCCTCCATCTTGTGACCGATGGCAAGTAACTGATCACGGATTTCCTGAATCCAATTCAAGTGTGCCTGGAGCGAGGTGCGCTCATCCATGACAATAGAAAACAGGGTGTTTTTCAGAAAGAAGGCTCTGCTCTTGTCGGAAGTCTCATAAAGACCTTTCAGATGTGTCCAGATTTCGGCAGCTATCTTGCCGGATGGAATCTGAGAAAGCTGATCATCAGCCACGGATAGTTTGAGAAGCATTACTGCCTCTTGATTATTCAGATCCCATGTATCTTGATCAAGACCCGGAGAAGTCGGACGCTGCGTAACACCCAGAACAAGTTGATCGATGTTCCGATATTCGAAGATTGCGATGATGCACTGCTTCCAGGTTCCATAATTGCAACCATTGAATTTGGAGTTATGCTCGAGCAGAATATTTGTCAAAGATGCCATGGCACGTTTTTCAATGAAAACTGTGAAAATCTGTGAAGGCGCGTTCTTCGAGGCAAAAATACGAAGAATCAGAGAATGACCCAAAAGAGAGCTCGAAAAACCCGGAAGGAATCTACTTTTGTTTTCTGGATCGGCTGGCTTGAAAATCGAGGCACAAAAAACAAGGCACCCAAAAAAAAGACAACCCAGTTGAGCTCTCCAAAAACCCACCAAGAATCTGCAAACAAAAAAATTTTCCAACCCCAAAAATTAGGGTTTCGAACAAAATATCAATCGACAGCCATAGAGGTCGAATTTTGTAAAAAAATGGTGGTTTTCAGTCGACTAATGTTGGTCACGACGGTATGGAGGTCGGAAAACCAACGCCTTGAGGTCAGGCACAGGAAAAAAACGACCATGAAAAACGCAGATGTTTGATTTCCAAAATCCAAGTCATCTGAAGAAAAACGCACAGCCGTTTTTGCTGTAAAATCACTGACAATTTTCCAAAAAAACGCACTTTTTCCCTGCGAAAATCACTATGTGAAGATCCAGACAGATGCAAATCGCGCGGGATGAAAATCACTATGTGAAGATTCAAACAGATTTTTGAAAAACTCAACAAAAAACCCTAGTAGAAAATCTGAGGTTTTTTAGAAAGCAAGAATCACAGAACAATTTCGAAATTGGCTCTGATAATTTCGGAAAAAAAATTATAATTTTCGAAAAAATTAAGAAATATGCTCTGATACCATATTACAAGGTAATTGGTAAATACTTGCTTGTGATTAACAAAGATCGAGAGGTCAATTTATACAAAAGAATAAAGCCGAAAGAATAGAAATATTCTATTCTAACAAATAAAACTAAAAAAACGAAAGCTAACTAAATATTTACAATAGATAACCATTAACTAATAATAGACGTCTTATCTATTATTGTAATAGAGCATCCATGCTTAACATGATGCAAGGTAAGATTGGGTGGCCCTAGGCGCCCCCCAAATAGGAACATTGATTATTTCCTCTATCAAACATCTTGTTCTTATCATGTAGCACTTTGGAGCTCTTGAATATGATATCATATCTTTCGTTAGTAAAAGGATCTCCTGAATACGATATCATTTCTTTCGTTAGTAAGATTTGATCCATTAGTTATTAAAAAATAATCATCACATGACATATGCTTTTCTTTCATCACCCATTTAGGATTAGAATTTACCTTTGCCTTATCAATAAGATCATCTGAAAAGAAATAAATTTGATTATCATTTAACCCAAAAACTTGATCTATTGCTTTATTGATTTGATCAGTACATATGGAAGAAAAATCTTTTAAAGAAATACGATGAAAGCTTAAAAGCACTTCCTTAAGCATATTATTAACAAATATTATCATAGAGTCTTTCAGAAGCCTTACCTTGGTATGCTGCTCATACTTCTTACCTATATCAAATGTATCATCCTCATGAGCAATACTTACTATTTCTGCTTCGTGAATACAATCTTTGGCATCTGATTCCTATTTAGCCTTTGATAGATCCTCAAGTGCATTATATCATTCATTAAATGCACGATCTCCAACATCATGCATTTGATCAGTCATGAAAGTATCAAGACAAATTTTCTTTACTTGATTGTCCTCTTGTATACAATCTTCTCTATCTCCACACTCCATATGTTGATTATTCCCACAAATAGTTTTGGAAATAACTCATCTTAAAGGGATGCAACTTTTCTTTTACCAAGAATTTGATCGGATATGAAACTTGGAAGATATTCGGAAATATGCCCATATGATTTCATTTCTTGTTAAAATGATAAACTGGGAGATGTCTCACCTTCTAAATAGTAAATACATATCATGAGTTGTGTCAACTTCAAAATCATTAGGCATGTTATGTTCGTGATAGTGCTAATATATTTGATTGCATAAAAGATCTTCTTCAAACAATGAATTCAAGAAAGAAACCTTGGGAACATCTTTATGAGAACTTTCATCTGAAATCTCTTCATATTCACATGTTGTCTAGAATGTAATTTCTTCCTCTTCCTAAATGTTCACATTTTCCTCAAGATCCAAAAGTGTATACGAACTATATTCTTCATTCCATTCTGCTAGTTCATCATATATGGGATATGAAAATTCTTTGAGATTGTATCCAAATAAATCTCTTTCTATACTTGGACCACAATGCTCATCTTAAACAAACATGTCATCCTTTTGAGAAATGTATGCCCCTTTTGATCCATTGTTTTCCTCATGAAAGTAATATGGATTTGACAAGATGAATGAATTTTCTTGTTCATATGGATTTGACAAGATGAATGAATCTTTCATAGGACACATTTATTGTCTCATTAATTTTTTTTTCTTTGTGTATTGGAAGAAAAATTTGACCACCTTTTTTAACATGCTTTTGATATTCTATGTCTAACAAGGTTGAAATCTCATCCACGATGAGAGAATACTCTTCCTTATTTCCATATTCCCTACAATTTATTTCATTACTGGTCTCAATATGATTAACTCCTTATTCAATTGGATTCAAAAAAAATTCTATATTTGAATTTGAAACATCACTCAACTCATTTGTTTGCTCATTCTCTTCTACTGTCAATTCATCATCCATAAGTTTGAGAAAGATACGGAATTGATGATCGTATAAGAGACCTAGTTCTCATATTCTATTGAAAAGATTAGAGGATGGAGGTCTATATGCTGAAGGTATTTCTTGATAGGCATTAAACACCCTCATGAATAATTGAATTGCAGATTCACCTTCATATCTTTCTATATTTAAAAAGGCATCAAGTGGAGACATTTATTGGTCCTCTTACATGCTGGAATTCCTATCTTCATATTGTTCATAACACATCTCATCTGCCTTGCTTGTATCATGAAATTCAAATATGAACCATTGTTTGAATTGTTTCCAAGATGAGATGCATTGTGTGGGTAATGATTCATATGCCTGTCTTGCATTGTCCTTCAAGGTCCTGGAAAACAACTTCATCCGCTGATCCTCTCCATCGATCTCATAGTCTTCTATGAATGTATAAAATGCATCCAAATGTTGAATTGTCGATCCATCCCATTCTCCATGGAACTTTGGTACTAGTTGTGAAAGCTTTGGGGATAACTTGCTAGATTCATAATCAAAATTTCTGAAATCCAATGGCCTGATGCCATCTGGAATAAAAGGTTTTCTCTAAAATGATCGATGCATTTGAAAAAATTGTATAGCACTTCCTTTTGAGTCTTCTCCCTCAACAAAGTCACGAATGATTCGGGCACTTCCTTTTGTTGAAGTACCAATCAGTACACAATAGAGTCGCCACATCCAAAGGAGGAAATAAATCGTCTTCAAGAATCTGAGTTCTTGCTAGTAGAATACACCTCATCAAAGATCAAATCTGCAACAAAAGCTTAAAGAACAGGTATACAATGCTTCCACAAAATAAAATCTACACAAAGAAATACGATAAAATCATTAAAAATCTTTAAGGAAATCAAATGTACTTTAATGAATGTGAAGAACTCATTAATTGATATATCAAATATATCAAAATATTTTACAAATCAAATAAACTTTAACTCTTACTAGTCTGAAATCAGAAACTCTTAGGATTTGTTTTGCAACTTCACCCAGTAGAGTCACCAATCTGTTTGTTCCCAAAACCGCAGATTGGAATCCTACGAGTCTTGCCAACTTGATGTTGGAATATCCAACCGGTAATGGCCAGTTTGACGAGACTGATCAATGCGATCCAAATCCCCTGCGCTTCTGGCTCTACAAGGTCAAGGCGGGTGCACCTGATCCTAGACAACAACTAAGATCCAAGATCTTTATAGTAGATTGGTTAAAATGTGAAAGTAATGAAAGCATCCAAAATGGCAAGAATTATAGAAAGCTTTTAACATGCAAATTATGAATTGATAATAATAAATGAATGTGTGAACGTTTTTTAAAAATAAAAAAGAAGTATAGATTAATGCAACAAATGAATAAATGAATTCGTCAAAGGAAAGATATGAAACAATTGCCAACATATGTATTATGAATCAAGAGTAATATAAAGACCAATGCTTAATTAAATGGGAAACAAAGTCAATATTATAAGTTGAAACGTACAGCTTTATAAAGTTCAATATACTTAAACTATAAATAGATTAATAATCCGGATGCAACGGATCAATTATATAAATGCAATTATAAATTAGTCTAGAATGTGCTTTAACTCCTAGAGAGAGAAACTAGACACAAATATGGAAACAATTAAATATTTCACAATATCTATCTTTATCAAGTTTTAAATGCAATAACGATCCAATCCACTTATCTGAATATTATATTTATAGAAATTAAAAATAATTATAAAGGATGCAACTTAATAATATTTCAACTATATTTACACCACCCTGGGGGGTGACAAAATGGGGGGACAAGTTTTTGGGACGGGGGACAGAGGAGCTTTAATTTGGGTACGTTGGGGGGGATGGCGTTGGGGGATAGGAGGGGGGTATATATATATATATATATGATACTTAAAATGCTAGTTATGGAAATATGATTGCAATATAAGATTAAAGATGTAAAAAATTGAATACTTGAACATTGCATTGAATTGGAACATCGAACATTAAACATAAATAGTCAAATCTGCAAATAGTCAACATCAGGATGTCCCCTATCCTCAATGCAGGTGGCGAAATTTGGTGGCATCATTGGGGACGGGGGAATGGAATCCCCAAGTCCCTGGTGCATTGAAGTCTTTGGGACGTGGGGCAAAAGGGGGGGGCTCGTCCCCGTATTACTATGATTTCAACTCTAGAATTTAAAATAAATAATTATTCTGAGAATAAAATTGCAATAAAGGCACTCCTTACAGATGATCCATCTACTGCAAATTTATCCAGGACCGCAAAAAAATAACCTACTAATTCAAATCCACAGGCTTTGTTCAATCACTCCATCTTCGTTGATAGTATAATATAATATATCAAGAGTGCTTATATAACTTGGGTATATAAAAGTTGTATATAAATATGAATTGTATTTTGTTTTGATTTTCATCATATATTTATAGACCACTAAAGGGTACGAGGATGAAAAGGCACATCTCTCCAAAGCACCTGCCTATACTTAACAAAAACAAGTACCTGATAACACCATGTAATTATGAATTCGTCCAAAACATGTCTATTTTTAATAAAATGATAAAATAATCCCAAACTGTCTTATGTTGTTGCAGGTGAATCACGCCACTTAACTTGGTCAATGGCTTTAGTTTTTACTCAGTTTTCACTCAGTGAAGACACCCGCGCGTGATTATTCCTTGGACATGCATTGCAACCTATGCACTCAATAAACCCTCATCGCTCACATCCTTTGGAATTAGAAGCACATATGCGTATGGGTGGTTATTTCATGTCGGTACTTTGTTCCTAATAATCTTAGAGGCACTGAAACTTGCCCAACTTTCAGACTGTTGTTTCGGATGACCATGTGAGATACGGGTGCAAAAGTCTCCTCTATAGAGCATCTCTGGAGTTCCTTCTTATACGCACAAGCTCCCTCCTTTTCCTTGTATCTTCATTAATCCTGCAAAAAGAAAAGAAATTATTAAAAGAAAACCATTTAACACAATTTGAAAAGAAGACAAAGGCTTCTCACGACTATTCTGAAAGGAGGAGTCATTTTGCAAGTGTGAGAAAATCGTTTCCATGTTTATTCTTGACCATCGCAACTTTAATGTTTTTGTCAAGTTATCTTATTGGCTTCTTCATACATATTTGATTCTTCATAACCAATGTGGGAGCGGAAATCTCATTTCAACCTTTGTAGGCATGTCTGAAGCTTATCGCCATTGAACTTTTCATATACGGCATCTATTCCTGTCTTTGGCTTGGTCTTGGTAGATTGGATAATAACTATGCTATGTTGCACTTTAGTGTTACTGTATTCACAATATCTTAATACTCCTTTTCATCGTTGTTGAGAAATAATTGCTCATTAGGAATTGCTTTGCTCTTAGCATATTTTATTGAACTCGTATTTTATACCATTATTTTTTTATCATCTGTAGCTCAGTATATCTGTCCAAACCTTTTGTTTTGGCATGAGTCTTTAATCATGTCAGCCTCCAAGATACTTATGATGGGATGATATACAATAAAAACAAACTCCTGGCATATACCTTCATATCCATCCTTATGTGTATATGAGTTTGCTTCTCCTATTTAAGTTTGAGATATCCTTCAGAGTCACAGGATGCTCACCATACACGTGTAGTCATTGCTTTACCATAGTCTCTGGATAGTTCAAACATTTCTGTCACTGTCATCATTTGCATTGGATCATTAGTCTCAAATACTTTTTGTTGATACCAGATGTTTAATTCGGAGTAAAATGGGTCCATCATATTATCATCTCTCAGTATATAGATTGCACAAAGCTTCCCCATCTAACTAAACAATGCTACCCAATCACCATGATAGTCATTCCCATACCCATATGCTAGTATACAGTGAAGGCTGCCACTCAATCTCAAAATGAAAAATTAATTAATTTGGGACTGATTATTCAGAGACCACATTCAGTTCTGCAAATTCATCATTAAATATATTCTTGTGATTTGTTGCATAAATCTGAATGCTGCTATGGACTTTGATTAGATCTCTCATAGAGCTTTATTGTCAATATCTTCTCTGATAATAGATGTGCCTCTCCTGTTAATTCCCTTAACCAACAAAGAACCCCAATAGTTTGTCTAGCATATATCTGATATGAGTAATTCAAAATTTTGCTAAAAAGTGGCTTTACTTTTATCTCCTCTCATATTCATTGTTTATCAATGTTAAACACAGCATGTTGAAAAATCTTCTCAACTACCACAAAATTAAATTGAATTTTATCCCTTGATGTTGCTATGTATGAATTTTAAAAATCTGTGTTCTGCTTTCTGAATTAGGCAAGCCAAGCTCAATTTTTATGATCCAACCGACCAAGTTGCAATAATGCCATCATCCACTAATGACACTCTGCATCAATATACCTTATTGAATTCAAAAAATTCTGTTGCCGATTACATATTTCTGGGTGTTTTAAAAATACTGATCTAGCAAGAATATATTATATCCCCTTATTGTGAAGGATGCATGGAGACATCTCGAATACTTGCCATTGATTTGCAATGTTTTTGTGCAAATGGAGACTCTTAAATTAGGGCTCCATCACCACATTCCAAGAAGCAGTCGTAAAAGCTACTTGATTTGTTACCTCCTAAGAAAAGGAAATGAATTGCTCTAAAAAGAAAACATCAAAGGAATAATGCATCTATGGAAAGGATGGGAGTAAAAGAATATTTCTTTCTCAAAGCACTCAATAAGAACTTTGAAAGAAGAGGAACAAGAGGAAGCAAATGCAGAGGTTGAAAGTAGGTCGGGGCATCCACTGCTTAAACGAAGGGGCTCACAGAAGTCACATGCTTCATAATCTCATAGTCATACACTTAGTGTTGCTCCTAATATTGTGATAGAAAGTCATCCATATATGACTATGACAAGAAATGAAGATGAGGCTGGTAATGCAAAGAGAACAAAAGGACCATTAGAAAGGGCATTTAATAAAGATACTAGAGATATTGGTGACCAAGCGATTGCTAGGTGCCTCTATGCAAATGGATTATCATTCAATGTTGTTCGATCACACAATTGGCAAGACATGGTAAGAAATATAAATGAAGCTCCAAAGGGGTACACAGGCCCAAGTTATAAGAAGGTGTGTACCACTTTACTGACAAAGGAGGACAAACATATAGAAACTTCATTAACTCTCATTAAAGCCTCTGTAAGGAGCCCTAGTGGCTCTCAAACAATTTGTGTTGAAGAATTGATTTACTCTTTTGTTTTTGAAGTTTTGCAGCTTTTGATACAACAATATAGCAGCAAAATAGAAGATATTGTAAGAATAATTTCAACTCAAATATTTGGCTATTACATAGGGAATATACAACTGAAAAATCCAAATTTTGATATCAACTTAGATACTGAGTGTTTTCACAAAATACCAACAACTCAGTTGATAAAATATCCCCTATTATCTAAATCAACAATACCCAAAAAGAAAATTAAAAGTTACAATCCATGAACTTAGAGATAAGACATGCCTTCAAACCCTCTAAAATGAAGACTAGCAGCAAAAAATTAATTCTTCAACAAACAAATGAAACTGCAAATAGGGAAAACGTTGCTCCCAAAGTGCAAGAAAAAACTAACACCTAGCAGCAAATATAAATGGGTGCTCAACCAACTCCAAATTAACCAGCACACAATTTGATATAACAATTCTCGTGAATCCCTTCACAAATTCCAAAACAACTTCCAGCGGCAAGAAAAATTAAACTTCTCCTTGGCAACAATTAGTACAGTAGGAGAAACAACAAATTGTATACCTCAGCAAAATTTGCCAAGCAATCTCGAAATAATTCTCATAATTGAATCTACAATACTTCAGTTGTAGATCTCAAACTCATATACTTCAGCAAGGGCACAAAATCAAAGCCTTAAAAGTGTCACTGAGACAACAAAAGAAAATAAGATAATCAAAAGAATCGGATGTTTTTCTTATCAAATAGGCTCATAGTTATAATCTCCAAATAGCGCAAATTTCCCAAATAAACTCCACAACACTAAAATATAATAAAGTATCATTATAATATAATTTATTAATTGATTTTGGCTCCCAAGAAAGACCTTTTCCACCATAATATAATATTCTAACACACAAGGCCATTGTTTCTTGGGCCTACGATTTAAAACTTTTAGACCCGGTTCCAATGAGCTGTAATACTGAGGTGAGCAACATCCAACACCAAAAAAAGCTAGCAACCTCAACATATTTAGATGAAAAATAATAATAAATCACCACTCTTGCGAAAACAAATGTAAAAGCATCAAAATCGAAATCTAACAACACCCAAGTGATCCTAACGAAGAAAGACGACAAATGAACTTGACGGGGTGACTTACTATAAATAGATGCTCTCTCCAAGATTCTTGGAGCCCAAACCAGAAGCTCGAAATAAAGACTCAGGGCATCACTCAAATCCTCTAACTCAACTGAGCTCATCGAAACCAACTGTTTGACTTACTATAACTACCAAGTACCTCAAATAGAGCCAAAACACACCATGGGCTACTAGAAAGCCTATAATCCCACAATTGAGATCCTCTCAAACTCACGAGAGTCGCAATGGTGAACTAATGAAGCCAACTGCAGGAACCTGCTAAAAATGGGGACATTATAGCCTCATGGAAAGAAACAAGTGTATCCATTACTTCTAAGGGGTGGAAGGATGCAAAAAATAGACCCTTAATTAATGTGATTGCAATGTGCCCTAAAGGGGCAATGTTTCTAAAATTTGATTATGAGGGCCAAGTGAAGGATGCACAATTTATTGTCAACGTTCTTATACAGTGCATTAATGAAGTAGGTCCTCAAAATGGTGTCCAAGTTGTAACAGAGAATGCAAAGAGTTGTAAAGCAGTTCGCATGTTAGTTGAGGCACGATTCCCACATGTATTTTGGACACTTTGTGTTGTACATTTCCTCAACCTCATGCTACAGGAGTTGGGTGCTAAAATAGCTTGGGTTAGAGAATTGTATGATGAAGCTCAAGGGATCCAAATGTTCATAACAAATCACCACTTCTTACAAGCTATTTTTAGATCATTCTCGTGGTTAGGGCTATTGAAGGTAATTCAAATTTCAAACAATCCAATTTTATGTTTTACTTTAGCAATTTATTTCAATAAAATTATATATATACATATTCTTCTTTATTTTTAATTACTTAATTTTCTATTTTCAAATAGGTTGTTGAGACTAGATTTGCATCGAATACAATTGTCTTGAGATGACTTCTGAATATAATTTTAAACTAATGAGATCTACCTTTTGCTTTAATAGGTTGCTAGTTCTTCTTCAGCTGAACAAAATTGGAGTACATACTCCTCCATCCATTTAGTGAAGCGCAATCGGTTGGCATCAAGCAAAGCTGAGGACTTAGTCTATGTGCATTTTAATTTGCGCCTTCTTACACACAAAAATGATGAGTACAAGGAAGGGGCAATAAAGTTGTGGGATGTAGAACCGGAACGTACTGACTTGGATCTTTCTATTGCTGCACAATCTTTAACAATTGAGGAGTCAAGTAGCCAGCATATTTTTAGTACGAGTAACTATGAGGTTCAATCATCTAATGTCAATGTTGATGACAATCTTGATACTGATGATGACCCATATGGTTCTGATTCGTGAATTGGTTCTTAGTATTATTTCTTTGTTAAACAATGACTATATATCATGAGACTCTAGTACAATCTTTTTTATCTTGAAAACTGAATTTAAATTAGTACGTTATGTTTCAAAATCTGAAATTTGTAATGGTTTGTTTAGCATATGTATTGGTATGTGATGTTCTAAACTTAATTTGTTTTTTAGCTGCACACATATATATAACAACACTAACAGCCGTATGCATGTATTGGTATGTGCCATTTTTCAACTTAGTTTGTTTTTTAGCTGCTCACGCACACGCATGCACATGGGCATACCCAACCCCCTAAAAAAATTGTTGTACTAGCATTTTGTACCCATGTACCCATACCCGATTCGGCTACTTAGGTCTTAAGCAGTTCTATAAATTCCTATATTTGGGATTTTATTACTTAAACTTCTATTTCAATTTTTTTATTTTCCCTATTTATCAACATTATATTCCCATCCATCCTACAAGAAAGGTCTACCTTTTCTAGAGTCTCCAATACATGTTCCTGTCCTAGAAACACCATGGAATATAGGTTGGCAACTCCATATTCTATGATCAATTAAACTTCTTGGCTGATCTCTCATATCATGTCCTTTCTCATAGTTGATAATATGATTAAAGTTTGCACAAAAGTTCAAAACTGGTGGGCCTACCATCTCGAAATGAAAATCTTATAATCATACCACAACATTAAACAAGCATTCAATAATCTCACTAAAAATTGACAAGAAAAACAAACCTGTAAGGAAGAGATATTTAACATCCAGAACAAACAAACTGAGGTCAATCTAAAGAAGAGTAATAGAGATTTTACAGGATCGTTAGAATCGCTTGTCAGACCAGGAACCACAATCACTATAGGTGTTGAGTTATTCCCTGAAAAGCGCATGTTTGGGCTTGCAAATCTTTTAACTGCAAATATGAAAATCCAACTCAGAAACTAGAATAGTCCTTCATAAAGAATGACCAAAAAATAGCATTACTAAGATATGAGGATCGATACCAATCATTCTACTATTTTTATCACATTATTGGAGCCAACTTATGAGTAAATGAGTATCAAGAATATGTAAGACCTATGAAAGAATTTTTTTATCCCAGATTTATTATATGTGGCTTCCAGAAGATCCATAACAAGAGTGAAATAAACTTGTCACCATACAAGCAGTATGATGATGTGAGTGGAAAACATGAAAAAAATATGCCAAAATGAAACCATGCGTCATAAACAATTGTAGCCAGACTTTAAGATAAACAAATAAAGTCAATTGTAGCTTTATTTGCATCCCACATCTCACAACATGGAAGAGACTATGACTGTCAATAGCAATAGGTATCATACAAAGTGCTAAAAGAACTTACTGTCGTCATCTATAAGCCAATCCAGAGCAATAGTTTCCCCATCGAAAGAGAGAAATATCTGCCTGCATTATCATGTTTGAAAACACATGGGAAATCATGAAAATCTTTGTTTTAATTTGCAGGATACATATCACGAAATATTCTGCTCTGTCATGTCATAGAGAAGAAATTCACGTAAAGTGCATTGGTAAAATTTCTCCAGAGTTTAGAAGTACAAATAATAAGCATGAATAGTGATGGGATATTCAAACTTCATTTTGACTGTAAGAAAACAAAGTACTAAAAGAAGACCAGTTCATTGATTGGCAAGTATCCAATTTATTTATAAAAGGTCTCCTTTCATATTATTACTAATTTAATTTCATATTGTGCACAAATAGTAAAATTACTTGTACAGAATTTAATGGCTAATGGAAAAAACAACTAATAAAAGAATATTTTATACTTTAAAGTTGTTTAAAATAGTAAAAAAATAATTAGCCAGCTGCAATAAGCAATGTGTCACTACTGAGCACAAGGTGAGGTATTATAAGCCATTGAGCATATTCTGATATAAAGCAATCTTTCCATATGTAGTGAATCCCAAGATATTTGACTATCGAGCCAAAAAGAAGCACCCAATTACCTATTCATTACAATATAAATAGAGTGTTAATGCTCAATAAACCCTAATGGAAACCCCAGGATGAATATTTGTGCAGAAGTTATAACACAATTGGCATTTAATAAAGGAAATTAAGAATCTCCTTCATAAAGCAAAGCCAAGCATCTCCCAAGACATTCAAGCTCGGGACTAGGACAGCAAAAGGTATGTGAACCAAATCAAAGATATTTGACTCTTTGAGTAGTCATTTTCAGTCTAGACTTTGGTTTAAGGTCTACACTCTACAATTGTCAATGACTTCATTTTGACATTATTTAGTATTTACCCAAGATAAACATGTTGAAAATTTAGACAAATAGCTAGCCTTTATGTTTTTTAGATCATGCCTTCTTACAACATTAAGGGCTCGACTTGCCAACCAAGCTTAATAAACTTATTTGTATTCCATGCAAACTGTATCTACTGTAGATTGGTTTTCCATAGAAGTTAGTATATTCATAAACTAGATAGAAGCACAATTGATGAGCTTAAGGGGTTTTCTAATAAATGGTTCATAAGTCACAACACTTGGTGAAGGTTTTGCAAATGGGGTTGCAAGCAGAGTGGGTTTAACTATGGAGTAAACTCTGTAGTTAAGCGCGCTCGAGCTGGAGTAGTATTGGGATGGGTGACCTCCGGGAAGTCCCGATGCTTCACCCCTATGAACATCACCTAGATCCAATGAGTGTGGAGTGTTCTATTCATTGTCATGAGAGATGGATTTGTGTAAACCACTACTCATGAAATATGTTTCAATGAGTTTGACTCAAGCTACATAGTTAAATCCTGATAGCAATATCAAAATTTGACTTGCTGTGGAAAATATATCCTACTTATCAATAGATAGAAGCAGCTTTATTCTAATAGTAATATTCAACCAAGTTTTCATAATGTACTATATTTTCGTAAATGGAAAGTATAATTATTACACATCATTGATGCGCAACAATAAAAAAAACAGTGGCATAGTCCTCTGTTCAAATTATAAATATAAGAAAATTGTCTTTTTTCCTACAGATGTGGAAGCACGATCAGATGTGCCTAATCGGGTTGTAGGCATCCTTGTGACACCTCTGATCTGCACTTGGCATTAATGATGGTATTGGAAGGCATTACTTGTGCATCCCTCTATCCTCAAAATGTATAGAATAAAGAAAAAGCATTTCCACCTGTGGAGATGCATACCCATGACTTATTATTTTCTTCTCCACCAATGGAATCAAGTTATTGTCCATTTAGAGTTCCTTTTGTTTCAAATATCCATCTTAGAAGTATTTATAACTCTTTGTCACTAGATATGTGAATTGGCGGATTGCTTCAGTTGACTTTACATGGAAATCACGATGAGATATAGCAAAGTATATGAATCAAGATCTTTGTTTTTTACAGAAAGTAAAATTTGTCCGACAACACTGGGATAATGACCCACTACATAGTTACACTCAACCTAAACAAGCCAATAACTCCTGCTCAAGAAGACAATAAGAAGAAAATCATGATTTTTCTTACCTTTGGTATTCAAAAACTGGTGGGTTGCCAAAAAAGTGCAGAAAAGCAGTTTGCAAATGTGGGCTGCAAAGCCACGGTGTTGGCCAATACCTGTTTCAACACCAAAAAATCAATAAATACAATCACATTTTGATAAATAAGAAATTAGAAATGTTGGTGTGTGTGTGTGTCAGTTTGGATAAAATATTGCTTGCATTGCTACACTTCAAAGGAAACTAAGCATGATTGGCATCATCATGAACATTGGCCAATACCTGTTCAAAAACAAAAATCAATCAATTAAATTAATTTTTGATAATTAAGATATTAGACATGTGTGGATGTGTGTTCGAACTTGGAACTTGGAACAAAAATCATTGGTTCGTTCAATGATTGGTTCCATGTGTTATAACACACACATCGGTTGGTTCCATGTGTGCGTGTGTGATTGAACAAACTTGTCAATAGTTCCCTTGAATGAAATGTAGTTGGCATTATTGTATGCAGAATAATGGTACAATGGAAGGATCCTTTTGTAGAGCTTGCCTCTGGGAGGGACCTGACCTACTCCAGCACCCTTCATTGTTCACATGGAACCAACCAATTCGGAAGCAGCAGACTTGCAATAATGCCACTGCATTTCATTCAAGGGAACTACAGACAATTTTGTTTGTGGAAAGAGTCAAGATAGAATAAGTGTAGACCTAATCCATTCTAGAAAATAGAAACAAGAAAGCATACATTTATCCAGTAAAATGCAACCTTATATGTTTCATCAGAATTGACTCACAAAAATGTAAAAATCAATTGATATTAAATTTAACTAGCAAAGGAAAGCAGGCCTTCAACATTCGAACTTGGTCAATCAGCCTTATTTATATCATCAGTGTTGCTCAACAGTGAAAATCAAGCACTCCGTCAAGTTTGATTTTAATTTAAATTATTAACTAGTAGAGATAAGGTCTTAGAGACAAATATCCAGAAAAACTCGACATCATTTATGTCATCAGAATTGGTTGACAGGAAGAGGGAATTAATAACAAAAGTTTGACCTTGACCAGTAGAAGAAAGCAAACTGAAGTCAGATATATCTGGTTGAATTCAGCTTCTACATTATCATCAAAATTGTTTGAAGAAAAAATGAAATCATTAAAACAAGCTAGTGCTTCACTTACCTAGCAGAAAAAAACAGGCTTTTAGTCATACGTGTTGAATGAAATTCATCTTTAATTATGTCAACAGAACAATACAGAAACAGGCAAC
Source organism: Cupressus sempervirens (assembly GCA_028749045.1). Lineage (NCBI taxonomy): Eukaryota > Viridiplantae > Streptophyta > Pinopsida > Cupressales > Cupressaceae > Cupressus > Cupressus sempervirens. The sequence goes on from CM053787.1 coordinate 129,844,129, forward strand.
TAATTGTAATAATGATCTTAAATTACAAATAGAATTTCGTTGGCATTTCTTTAGGTTGTTCATATTTATAATTGTTTTATGTATTAATAAATATCATGCATATTTGTACATTTTCATCTATTGTTGCGTTTTTATTTTGTTTCCAGCCTTCATATTCACCCTTCGGGTCACCCTCTTTTGTTTTATTTTTTCTCTCACTTTGGTTTTTAATAGTAGATCTGTCATTATTTCTGGTGGTTGTTTTCTCTCTTGTGGTTGGATGTATTTTTATCTTCTTCTTTTTTTTGGGGTCCCCTTCCCTCCTTGTCCCTATTGTTGAACCTCAAACTTGTCTTGATTGTGGTGCACCTACCCCCCCCTTCCTTTCCCAACCTTTTTATCCTTATTGGGTCTGCAATCTTTCTACTTTTTTCCTTCAGCTCTCTCATCCTGATGATGGATCACAGAGTGTGATCCGAAACGTTGATGCAAAAATTGTAACACAATCTACCCAGAAAACACAGCTAAGAATTCTAATGGATTGTGGAAAACTACTATCTACAACTACGATCTTAAATTAACCAACAGAAATATGCAGATCTTTGTGAAACATGTTTAGTCAAATTATGTCTCATTCAAGTCATCAAAGTTGATTAAAAGAAACATGAAGTCAATCAAACAAGGTCGATCTTAAATTTAACTAGCAGAAGAATGTGGTCATTACTCATATCTAGTTGAACTCTACGGTATTTATATATCCTGACTTTTCAACAAAACAGGCAATCAATCAAACATTTTAAATCTTAACTTTAACAGCACAAAGAATGCCTTAATCATAAAAAATCTACTGAATTGAGCCTAGTGTATAATCAGTGTTGCTATACAGAAAGAATACACCAATCAAACAAACTTGATCTTAAATATTAATAGCACAGAAAAGCAGGAGTTGACCACAATTATCTAGTCAAATTCAACTTCATTCATGTTATCAAATGGCTTGACAGAAACAGTCAATAAGTCAAACTAGGTATAACCAGCAGAGCAAGGCATCTTAGTTATATAAGTCCATTCAAATTCAGGCTGGTCCATATTGACAAAAGTCAGGAATAGGCAAGCAATCAAACAAGTTTAGTCATAGGCCGTGTTATCCAAATTATAATATTAGGTCTGGCGATGAACGCTTAAAATAGAAAAGCTAATTTTCTAAAAGAAAAAGCAAGTCACTAATATATTGTGAAAAGTTCAGCCTCACTCGCGGCACCATAATTGGTTGACAAAAACATGAACTCAACCAAGGGAGTTGGAGTATGATTTATTTCGCAGAAGAAAAGAGACGAGTCGCATAAACCCAGTTGCAACCGGCTCAGTTTATGTCAGAGATGAAGAAAAACAAAATAAGAAAGGTGTTTGAAAGAAACGGATACACAGGATAATTTTTTTCAATATAAATACTAAGCCGTCAATTTAGACAGCAAGGAGAAAAATTACTTCAAAAGGTAATGTTAAAAAAAAATTTAATTACTTAATGATAAAAAGTTATTTGCGTCGTGAGCACATATATAGAAGAATTACGAATCCTATTCGCCATCGAATTAGCTTGGTCTTAATTCAGCTAGCAGAAAAAAGTGAGTATTTCTCCCTCGTCTGTACATATCCAATCGGATGTCATTAAAAATTGAAATGCTGTTTGTATAAAATGCATACGTGAAGAAACAAAAGAAAAGAAAAAACTGTGTTCGGGAATCCGTACCTTCCATTGAGTACTTGACACTTGGGTAGCAGCTGAGTTGCAATTTCGGAAGCTGGATCGCAGATTACTCTCACAGAGTTTCTTTTCATGCCAAATAACAGATCCCCAATTAAATGAATTTCAAGAAAATTATACAACACATATCCCACAAGCAACACCAGCCCAAGAACATAGTACCAGAAGGGCATACTCAGAGCTGCTCTAATTATTAAAATAGGGTTTGCGTTTAATTCCTTGACGCAGTCCATTGTAATCAAATTGTTCTTAGTTGTTGCAGATTGCGCAGATGTTTTTGGCTCAAACTGGCAATCAAGTAAAGAGTACGCCCATGTTTCCCAGGACTGCTGCCAACATGTGATGAAAATAATTGTTGGGGGATTTTGGGATTATCTGGGCCAAAGAATGTTGAATAAAATATATGGGGTTTTTCCCTGCATGCTCCATGTGCAGGACTTGGTTGCAAAAGTTAGGAAGGCTATGGAATTGTGTAATACAATCAAAAACGTCTGAATGGTTAGGTGACGTGTGATTGGAAAAGTGTCCAGTAAGGAACAAATTCAGGCTGACTTCTGAGGAATCTCCTTCGATATAATCATTTTAATATAGAAGAAAACAGAGCGATATTTCCGAGGAGGCTCGACGACTGTTGGCTTTGAAAGTTATTGGTATGATGAGAACTTCTTCTAAGTTTTGTTATGGGCATTTTAGCTCTTCATTTGATATTTGTTCATATGTATGCCTTTTCCTCATGATCTTTCATACAACTAAATTCTTTGATATAATATTTTTTTGGTCTATTATATTTTATTCATATGAGACCCTTAAATTTTTCCTTCACAAATTTTTTTATTCTATCATTGTTTTCTCAACATTCATGCATATTAACCTTCCATTTTTTCTCAAGGCAATGACCTACAACACATAACAAGTGTCACATAGTGACTAATTAATTATAATTATATATTAGTCCAAATAATATATTACTAAATTCATAAAATAATACAGTTTATTAAAATAAAATAATAATTAACATACCAAAATACATAAAATGAAATACAAATCTTTTTTATGATCTAATATCAAATTTTAATATTTAATTATCATAAATGTCTATTCAATAGTAAAAATTAAATTATGAATCTTTAATTACCAATAGAAACAAATTACAAGTCCCATTTTAATATAGACGAAAATATATAATAAAAGCTCATTCTTGTTTTACTTTTTATTTTAATTTTTAATTTTTAATTTTAATTTAGTTATAAAAAAAATTAAATGTAAATATTACACGTGTTGTGAATTGAATTTTTAGAAGAGAAAAAAAAAAAAATTGGCAAAAAAAAATTGTATAACAATCAGATTGAAATTAATATCAATATGGATACATTCTTCCTTTATAATTATCAATAGATAAAAAAATTTCAAATTGTATAACAATTAAATTGATATAGTTATATTGTTCTTTATAATTGAAAACTACTTTCTAAACTATGCAAATAATATTATTTCCATGGAACAAAATGGAATATGGAGGAGGACTGAAAAAAAAAGTCCTATAACACAAATTATTTTGAACCACTGAAATTTCAAATAAATATTATTTTTATTAAAAGAAATTAAAATAGAAATTTTAACTTTTCAAAAACTATGATTATTTTTATAACAAAAAATAAATAAAACAATGTGATTGGTGGTAAATAATAGGCTAGTTTGAGGCTTGTGCCTTTGGTGAAATGGTGGGGCTTCTTGCCTATACTGCCTACAAGCAAGGTTCAAGTCTCTGCAAGGTCGCTCTCTACTATGGTTCTTAATTGAGAGTTGTTGACTTTGACCCTTAGTGAAATAGTGGGGCTTCTTGCCTATAGTGCTTACAACCAAGGGTTAAAGAACATTATTGGCTTTGGCCTATTACCCCAAATTTTAAGGCAAGAGTCTGCAACACAATGGTAAATTGTGAGCCTCTTATCTGAGAGGTCTTGGGTTCAACTCTACACAAGCTTAATAAATAATAATTAATCACATCACATAATAATAATGAATCTTGGCTTAAGCCTCTTACTGATAAAAAAAAAAAAGGCTAGTTAGTGAAGTGAATGCAATAGCATTTGCCTACGACAAGTACAATAATAATAAATCTTGGTTTCAGCCTCTTACCCATCAAAAAATTAACATTCCATTTTTTCATCTATTTGATGTTTTTATTTCATCCATATGTTCTTTCTTCTATAAGTCTTTCCTCTATGATCAATTTAGGTCATTGATGTTTTCCCATACCTTGGGTTTTCTTTAAATAGTTTAATAATTTTGTTGAAGCCTCTAAAAGGAATATATATTTTTTCTACAAATAAGATTTCTTTGGGGAGCATGATTTTAATTTTGAGGTTGTTGATGATTAAATATATTTGAAATTTCCTACTTTTTTTCTATTTCTAATCTGACATATTGTTGCGCCAAATCTCACATATGTAAAGGATCACCAAGGTAACCAACAAACCAAAAAATGTTTTCTTGACTTTCCAATCTTATAACTCTACATTTATACATCTATTTTGTAAAGAATATAGTGATTTCAAGACTCCTTGAATTCTTTTTGCTCTACATTTTTCTCAATAAGTTTTTTGTGGAAATTGATCTTGAAATACTTGTACTCACCCACAATCTCAAGAGTTTTATTATCGAAAAATAAAGTGTTTTGCACCATCTTATATTTTTCAAAGAGAATATCATCAATTGTGGTTTTGCTAGTTTTTACTTGCATCCCAACCTCATAAACAAAAGGCATCAAGTTTCTTCAAGTGCTCCCTCAAAACACTAGTCATTTTTAACAATTAAAATGAGATCATCCACATATAGTAATAGTTTATCATGTACTTAACTAGTTGACCAATAATCTTGTTTAACCGCTCTCCTAACTTATCAATATACAACCCAAACAAGGTTGGTAAAAGGGGGCATCCATTTTTGACACCTATATCACTACCAAAGTGCTCTAACATCCTTACAACCATAGTTCTAATTTTAGCCATGGCCTACTTATATAGTCTATGTATTGCAATTATGAGCTTAATAGGAAGTTTAAGTTCTTTCATTCTATCCCACAACTTACCTCATGAGATTGTGTCAAAAGCTTTATCAAAGTCAATAAAGCAATAAATGACATCCTCACCTTGTGCATTCTATATTTTTTCAACCAAGAATCTAAATGTAATCCTATGATCAATAGTGGAATGTTTTGGTTTGAATATAGCTCTCCCTTTAGCACTATTGTCATATATTTTAGCCCATTTGTTGAGTTTATGCTCAACCTTGCTACCAAAGAGCTTCTCCAAGAGAGGGTTAACCATAATATTATTATAGTTTGATGGATTATTTTTGTCACCAATTTTGTGGAGAGGAATCACCATACTAGTTGTCCAATTTTTAGGAAATCCATACTTATTGGCATTATTGAAGCTATGATATATAAATGAGGTGTCAAGACATCAATGCTCCATTTCGAATGCTTAGCTTGTAGCCCAACAATATTCTAGACTTTTCTCCCTATCAATGTCTTTATGCCTTGAAAGATATCTTCAATTGTGAAAAGTTCATTTGTGACCTTGGTTACTGAGGGTTTGTGTTTATTCTTCTCACACTCATATAATAATTTTGTACATTCTAACCATTGGGACCTTGTGATGTTGTTTTCTATTTTCTTTCTCTTTTGTTGTAACTCTTTCCCAAAAAAAACTGATTTTTCTTTTCCAGGAGCAATATGCTTCATCCTTATTATTCTTTCATATGTTTCTTTTTTACCTCTTAACATCTTTCCATACTCTTTCTTTTTTCCTTTACTCATTCTCTTTCTCGTATTTCTTTTAGCTAGTTTGCACTCATCATTAAGATAAGGGTTTGTCGAGATAGTACATTTTACCCATTTTTTGGGTTCAGTTTTTTTAACACTTTCCTAATGCCTTATGAATTAGAGGAACTATAGTATCTTTGTTTAAATTGTTTGCTCTTTGTGTTCAAATTCCCCTTCAGAGCTCCAAATCAGCCCTTTAAGAGCATCTTTAAATATTTATAATTTTTATGTGTCAAATTTCCCCTATCTCTATCTTGTTTTCCCTTGTGATGTGATCTTGGGAGCATAAGACAATCAACCATGCTTTGTCCATTGTATGTTTAAAAAGTAATGTTTCCAAAATTTGGCTGGACTTTCATACCATTACATATTACCATGTTGTACAAGCTACAAAAGCTTAATAACTTGGTCCCACAATGATTAACATTTCCTTTAATGTTTCTTGAAAACAATTTCCAAAATTGGTCATTCTCTTCTTTTAGCCATAGTGGACTACTTCTTTCTTTGTAACTTCTTTTTTGGTTAAGGGTTTGGTTATTTGTTGTCCTAGCATTAAAGTCACCTATTATTAAAAATTTTCCCAAAGTATTAAAAACAATAATGTTCTTTTTTTAGTAATGTGTAGGGATCTCCCCAATCAAGATTCCTCTGCTTGTATATTCTTTATCCCTTTGGAGCAAAGTAACATGTTGCCATTCTTATGATAACCTAATAATCTATGATTTTCAGTTATATGTATTGTTTGTTTAATTCAATTTTTTCTATGTTTAAGAATTTTTGGGCAGTCGTTTTACATGAGGTCAACGATAGGAATCCATTGCACAATTCCTCTGTTGAAAAGCTAATCTTTTGGAATCAACTCCAAGGTTCAATATTTGTCTTGCAATGTACCAAAATTCGCTCAGTTGAAGATAAATGTGATTGTTCACGAGGAGGCCTTTGCTAGTTCTATTATGATCTCGAAATGAAGTAAATTTGTTTGTTGTCTCAAAATCACACACAAAAGAACAATATTTTTGTATTTTCTGGTTTTTTAATGAATGCAATTCTAACAGTGCAACTAAAATGAGTTCCTATTCTAACAAGGGGTTAGCAAAGAAAATAATGAAATTGAAAGCAAATAACATGAAATTAAAATAACTTGGCATCAAAATCCTAAACAGACATAAGCTACAAAAAACAACACGCTGTGAGTTAAACTTTCAAAGAAATTGATAGAAAACCAATGAAAACAGGAGCAACACTTCCTAGAATCCACTGATATAATCGTCGATGGGAAATTTCAATAATCGAATGATGTTTCACTCTTCATCAAATCACAAGGCCATGGAAAGTGCACTCATGTGAGACAAAGAGTTATGCAAGCACAATTTGTGATCTCTCCTCAAGCTAGATACGTCAACAAAATTCATAAATCTATAGCAAACACCAGAACTAAAAGATTGCACAACCAGAAACAACACAATAAACATTTGGCTCAATCATAATCTCATGAACAAAATTCACAAAACAATGACACATTCAGGCAAGAATCACTATACTCCAAATGCGAGCACCAAAAGCATAATTTTATTGTATAATAATGGTGGCCCTTGTTACATTTTACAAGGGGTATTTATAAGAAATCATCTCCTCAATTTGTGTTGAGAGTGAGAGATATCTTCATGCAATAAAATGCTTTTAAAACATTAAAACAAACTAAATATATATAGACTAACAATTAATCTGGTGCTTAGAGGGACTTCATCCATATTTTATTCATTAATTGGATGCATGAGCCCTTTAAATGTCAAAAATAGAGAAAACATGAGAGAGAAAGTAGGAGGAAGCCTTCAGTCGAAGTAGGAGCATCTGGAGGTGCCAAAAATAGAAGTTGGTCCTTTACTAGGCGTGTGTCGAAGTTAAACTACCATTAGAATGTGTTCCTAATGCATGGAAGGCACTATTTTTGGAACAAGTAGTTAACTATCGGCGCACCTCTAAATTACAGAGCTGCATACCTATAGACCTGCACACCTATAGAGCTGCGGACCTCAACAGGGTCAAAATCTCGAAATTTTACTAAGTGTCAAATTGAAATTTTGGCATCTGGGTTTTGTTCTTCTTCATTCCAAAGCTATGTTTGGATGTTTGCCCTTGAATTCCTCTATCATCTTAGTGATCTTAGCCACATCTGGAAGATCTAAAGCCTTGCAGTTATCCTTGACCTTTTTTCTGTAGTTGTCCACCTCAATTCGAGTCTCTACAAAATCTCTGAGTTTAGTGTCCAACTCTAACAGGGCTTCTTCTATCCTGAAGTCTTGTCGAATGTCCTCATCATCAACAACCTCCACAAAGATCTTCATAAAATTCTCCACTACTGTCTCTACAAGTAACAACTTCTCTCATTCCTCATCTTTAAAAATATCCAAGCATGCATCACTATAGTGTCTCTCTACTTCCAAAATTCATTCTCGGGCTTGGTCCTTGAGCCAATGAATCTCCTCATGTAATGTTTCCATTACTTTATTGTTGTCTGCTATTTTCTCTATCCAATCATCAATCATGCCTAATTCTTCTCTAGTATATACATCAATCAAAACCTGATATCTTTGGCCCTTTATGGCTTGTAGAGTCTACAAATCCTTACTCTAGGCACATACCTCATCCATGATACTAAAGTCCTGCTTAAAAATTGCTACGATCTTATTCACATTCTCCTATGTAGCATGCAATAACTTTAAATTCCCTATGCTGACGGTGACACCTTTCTCCTCAAAACTTTCTCGCAATTCCTGACAAGCTTTCAAAAATGGGTCAAGTTGCACACCTCCCCCTTCTCTAAGTACAGTATTCAAAGTTTGCTTGAGGTGTTCGGAATCAAGAGGACCAACAACTTTGGCTAAATATCCCTTTATGATCTCAACTTGTCTTTGAAGTGCTTGGAGTTCAATCTCCTCTTGTTCCATGTACTTGAGGACCTCTTTGACTCCCATAGTCATCATTTGTCAAGTTGAATCCTGTGTAGGTCTTCCCAACATAACATCTTTTAACTCATAGTCTTCAAGGCTAAGGCCTTCTACATCTATGCTTTCAGGAGGGAGAGCCACTTGTGCAAATAAATCTTAGTTTCGTATGGTGGTGACAAACGCCAATGGTGTTGCCTCATGTGATGGAGACTCAAGTTTGTTCAAGATCTCTGCAATGTCACAAATGTCTTCTTTTGAAGCATGGAATTAAGGCTTAGTACTCCTCATTATCTCCTTTTAGATCCACCTTGGGATGCATCCTGCTAAGGACCTGGCTCTTGATGATGAAGGGGTATGTTCTACTACTTCCTTCCCTTTGTTGCTCCTATTGGGAGTTGTATTCTATTGGGAGGGCTCTCCTTGTGTAGCCTCAGTCTCAGTAGACCTTGTAGCCTAAACCTCGTTGTCTTGGGAAAGTGGTTGAGAATATTCCACCATTGGTCCTTTTGACACTTCATCGGTCACCATTTGTTTCGATCTCTCCTCTGATAATGGTCCCTTCTGAACATGTTCTTCCTCTAAACTCTAAGGTGGGGGAGTCACTAAGCCCTATTCTACCACCGTAACTCATGGTGGAGATGGAGGAGTAAGATCAGGACCTTGTGTTTCTAGTGGCATCTACGTCCAGTCTTCCTATTGAGGTTCACCTATAGGGGTGTCCCTAATCTTATCCCCGATCAACTTTGTTCCTACAGGCATGAAGTCAAAATCTGACATTGAGAAAACACCATCGCTCTCTTCACTCTACTCATCCACCCACTGTTGTACTTCATCTTTCGAAGAAAAGAGCTCTAAAGGTTCTGCTTGAGTGGATGGCAGAGTACCCATGGCACTCTTTCTCCTTTGCAACTCTGTGGCTCTAGCTAGCCAAGTTCTTCCCTATAGGGGCACTTGTTCCTCTTCCTCTTTTGATTCTTCTTCTTCCTCCTCTTCATCTCCTTCTGGAATGCTTTCAGGAATAAATGGATTAGGCACTAATCTTCTATTGATCCTTTGCCTTTTCTTCATCTGAATCTCAATCCTTTTCTTTTGTTTCTTAGAGGTAGAAGGAGAAGCTAGCTCTTCTTGTGCAGGAGGAATGGAAGCTTGTGGAATCTCTCCCTCTTTTAGTCGACTAGACACAATAGGAGGCAACTGCAGTTCGTCTTGGACTTGGGTAGCTCCAGTATCTTGGGACCCTTGTGAACTATGTTCTTGCTACTGGGGAGGGGCCTGTTCTATTTGAATCCTCTGAGGAGAGGTCCTCTTTCTTTTGCTCTTTCCCTTACTTTCAGGAGGGTGACAATATCCAATCAGGCAATCAAGCTAATACATTGTTTATGGCCTAATAGGAGACTGAGTTGCGAAGGTAGGAATTGTTATTTTCCTTCCTCTGCCTCTTTTTGGGGGAGCATGTGCATGGAACATTACAGTATCAGGAATTGGATCAAGTGGAAAATGTTTCTTGATCCAATCCTTCATCATTCTGATAACATATCTTGCTCTATGATTAATATCATCGGCCTCCTCCCTATCAACCTTAGCATTCATAATGGGTCTTTCACCAATTTTGTCTGCGTTGAATAGGGGGTCCAGTAACTCCTTCGAATCCTGTTTCCTTATCTCTTCTAGTATGTTCAACTGGAGAGCCTTTTCAGCTAGATACAAAGTCATCCTACAATAGTCCCTAATGTGGACATCATAGTCATTTGTGGCATTCATCTAGTGATCCTCAACAACATCCTCATGATGGAAGTCTTTTCTGCCAGACTCTCCACTTTCCTAACATTGTCAAATATATGGCCAAGGAGAGTTGTATTCTTCAAGAGGATAGTTCTCCCACTCCCATTCAAAAGAAGAAATGTCTTGTTTCCTCTTCACCTTATATGGTCCAATGACTAATGGCCATGCTCAACAAGGTCTCTGTTGTCTCTTTATCTTCTCATAGGCTGACTCAATTTGTTGGGATATCTCCAATAGCACCAGTATGTCACTTGGGTATCTCGGGAGCTTATTAGGATTGATGGATGCACTCGCTACTTGTAGATATGTGAATGTTTTAAACTGAATAGAGTAGGCTCTGAGAGTTGTGACTTGTGCTTTGGCTTCATCAGATAACCTCTTTCCATAATCTCCCTCAATGAATTGAATGATCATAAAAATGAATGCATCATTCACAATTATGTATTCTTTGCTCTGCCTTGAGAGTTTCTTCTTCACCAACTGAAGGTAGACTATGTATGGCTAGGCATTGGGATCTTGCATACTACCTCTCCTATACAAACTGGGATAGTTTGTCGCCCTTGTTGCAAGTAGGTACACCATGTAAGAAGTCATGTATAACTTCTTCTTGTCCTTCACCATCCTCAGTTGCTCACACAAGTTTTCACTTAGTGTGGTGGCCCAATCCAGTGGTATCTTCGCCTGTTTGATGGTCTTAATGAAGTTGACCATAAATGTACTGAGGTGACTTGTTGCGATTAAGCCCATGACTCTGCTGAGGAGAATGATAAAGTATCCAATGTCTTCCTCCATGTATCCTTGAGTCATATCCACTTTGCCCATTATCCTTCCCCTCAGAGGCTTCTCAATGAGGTATGAAGACTATATTATGTCAATTGCCTCTTGTTGATGCTCCTTGTACCATCTCTCAGTTGCTTCATATGACAGTCTAACGAATTGGTATGCTCTGGGAAGATGGAAGAGCCTCTCAATGTTGTCGGGTCACAAATCCAACACCACTTCTCTGGTGATGCTTTTGACTACCCTTTCTTCAAGAACAAAGTGTTGGGACAAGGCCATGATTAGTTATGGTGATTGTACTGACACGGGATGTGACATTGTGTTCACCAATCCGAAATGGATCAATGCGAACATCATGGCTCACCTCTTTGTTGGTTTGTTGCAAATTCTTAGGAATTCTCCTAGATCTATGTGTTTGAGGTCGGTATCTCTGATATCTACCTAATCATCATGGAATCTAGACTTCGAAGGTGCACCTTGGAACTTGAACATGATAGGTTTGGGTGCTACTCTGGATGTGGACGCCATTTGATTACCTACACATTGAGAAAAATAAAAATAAAACATTATTAGTTCAAGGACAAAACGTAAAACTATGAATTAAAATAAACATAAAGAAAAAGAAAAAAAAAGCCCCATTTAGGCATTTTATTTATTTTTTATTTTTCAGTTTATCCCTTTTATCCTTTTTCTTTTTTCTTTTTTATTTTTAATTATTATTATTTTTTAAATATACATACATATTTTTCTTTTTCTTTTTCATTTTTAAAATTTTATCAATTTTTTATTTTTTATTTTTTTTCAAAAATTAAATTAAATAAAATGCGCGCAAGTGGAGGGTGTGCGGTGCTTGAGGGAGTGCATGGGAGCAGCGCTAGAGGTGTGCATGAAAGCAGCGCCAAAGGGTAGGGTTTGAGGGTTCCGTGGGTGCTGAATGTGGTGTTCTGTGCGAGCGCCACGCAGCGTGCACTGGGTGGGCATCGCGCTCGGCGCGGGCGCTTTGCGTCGCCGCAGGCCAGAGCCGCCATTGCGGGTAGGGTTAATGCGCTACACAATATGGAGTTAATGTGCCTCGCAGTATAAACATGGTGTGGGCATGGATATCTACCTTGCAATGCTCACAAAACTCTCCAAAGATATTAAAAAAAATAAGTGTTTGAATGAGGTGGAGGTGTGGGGGTTTTATAACCCCCACCGTGCTCGTGGGGTGTACGACATGCCTCAGTGCATGTGCCGGTGCGTAGTGTACACTCCGCGCACACATTTATGTGCACTTCGTGTGCACGTTTATGTGTGTGACCTTTTCAATTCAATTTTTTTTAAAAATAAATTTTTCCAGTTTTTTGATTTTTTGTGTTTTTCAATTTTTTTTAATGTTTTTGTATTTTTTGATTTTCTAATTTTTTTTTGTATATATATATATACTTTTTTTTTACGACTAAAATTTTCTTCTTCTGACTCTCGAACTGTGAGTTCAAGAATAAAAAAAAAGTAGGGGGTCCCCATTCCTAGTGAGGAATGGGATGTGTGTTGTGGACACCACAACAAGAATCTTCCCAAAGTCCATATAATTAAAATAGTGATTCCTTCATGTACTTTACTACTAATAGTTCTTTTGTTCTAGACATATAAAAAATTGTATCACTCAAACTTTGGTACTTTACATTCATCATGTTCATGTGTCTTTATGGGAAAGATAATGTCTTTACCTTCAACTAGGGGCCCTAAATCGAGTCCTCTTCCCCATGGGTATCCACTACAATTCCAACTAACTATAGCCAAGTGTTCCTGGGGGAGTTGAGTTCCTCTTTCTTATGTTTTGTTCTTCCATCAATTTAGGCCTTAACCATTCTGTAAGCATACCCACTTTCCATTATCTCTTGATGCCTTTATATTTTCCCATTATTACCTTATTGCTTCATGTTTAAATATAGTAAGATCCTCATCTATTAATATGTGTGTGTTTTTCATTGAGGAGTATCTTGTTGATTAGTATCATGTTCTTGTCTTTTTTGTTTTACAAAGTGACTCTTTCATGCACACTCATGTTAGATTTCATCCATTTACCTAACCTTTGTACTTGCTAAATTATCCCATACCACTCTCGATAAGAAAACCTCTTGTGAAATCATTTGATTTTCCTTTTTTCATAGTATTTTAGCCCTTTAATGATGATATTCAATGCCTTATCATTTCAATATTTCTTTTCTAGGATTTGCCTCCTTACTTCTTCTTCTTTATAATCTCACTTGGTGATTTTGATGGCTATTTCACTACTTGAGTCAATGATTTGACTTCTTTTATTTTTTTCTCTTAGTTGGGTTTTTGGTGCAAGAGCACCTAACTAGAAATGAACACCTACTAATTCATATTGAAGAACCATGAAGGAATATGCTCAAATTAGACCAATAAGCTCATTTCATGATGTGCTTGGGCTAATAATTCCATTTGTGACTAATTTGGAGTCATTTTGCATCCATGTAATCAAAGTTGCCAATATTGGCAAATATGGCCTCAAAGGACTAATATATGGGTCTGAGGGTAGAAGTAGGAATTTGGTTCATTTTGTGCATTTATAAGGTCTAAAAATGACCCTTTGAATGTAATTGGAGAATTTATAAGTATTAAAATGCAAAAATGACATGTAAGTTGTCAAGTTGACAACTTAAGATTAAGGGATTAGACTAACTAAAGATTATTTTGTATTTAGTTTTCGGGTAGTTAGTGAGATGGTTATCAATTTGAAGAAATGAATAAATTTTTCCATGTTTGTAATGGTTGAATTTGGGTAGAGGAGAAGGTGTATGAGAGGTTGAAATCAAGAAATCCTAAGTTTTCTACATTTTCTTATGTTTCGATAGTTATTTGGGTGTTGATTGAAGAATTTGTTCATATGGTAGAATATTTATTCTGCTGATTTTTTTGTATGGAAACTTAATGTATCAAATCCTCCATGATATGGATTTTACAACACTTTATCTTGCTTAGTTTTGTTAAAGATATTGTTATTGGAATCAAAACTGTCCAAAACCCTTGTGAAGAAACTAAGGGCATATAACAATGTAGTTTTCTAATTGTTTTTGCAATCAATAAGGCCTAATTCTTGGTCAATATGAAGTAAAGATATTTTATTATAGTTTACTATAGGTTGTAGGAACCATGCATGTAGTTAGAATGTTTTCTTGATGGGATGGGAAAAGAGTTAAATGCTAGAAGGAATGAATGATTGCTTTAAATCTACAAAATATAGTCCTAGTGTGAGGGTCATAGCTTCACAAACAACTATTGGATCAATTTCATATTTGGATATGTTATTAAGGACCTAATTGTATCATGATTCAATGGTGGGATTGAGATTTTTTGGTCTAGTGCAAACGTGATAGACCTTTGAGTATAGGTCTATCAAAGAAGATAGCAAGCATTTATATTCTTGATTGTTTATTTCATAATTGTTGCTGAGGAATAAAATGGGCTCATAAGACCATAAGAATTTGAGAGATGGTATATATCTAAGTTAAATTTAACTTTTTTTTTATTACCATTAAAATTAGTTTTGATGTTAAGATGGTGAAATGAAGGGATTTTCAAGAACTGTCCCAAGAAGACTAGTTTGGGAATAATTGTCAACGATGAAGAGATAAAGGTGAGCATGGCTTTGTCAACCTCATTGGTGAGGTAAGGAAGCTATGAAGGAAATTAAGGGAGTGTGGGGAGATAAAATTTATATTTTAATAAGTCCTTGAGAAGATAAAGAATCCAAAGGAGGAATTGAGTCAAGAAATTTGTAGACTGGAGCAAACTGTTACAGTTGGATAGCAAGGTATGAACATTTATTTTCTTTTATAGAATATTAGTATCTAGGGAGTCAAGTTGATGAATAAGATATGAGAATAGCCCTAAGAGTTGTTAAAATTTTCTACTTGATTGTTTTTTGAACAAGAAACCATATAGTTAATGAACACAATGGATGGATTTTTCATGATACAAATAAGAAATCGTCAACTTGGGGACTTTGGGCAAGTTTATGAATGTTGATCATTTTAAGATTAGAGTTGAGTGAGTGTTTATATTTTGAGGAGAGGCATTTTTCATAAGGAAGAGTGACCATTAATAGGTCTTAAGAGTGGTTTGGGTCCAAGAAGTCATCGATCTAATAGAGGAGATTAAGGGTGTTTTTTACAAGATGAAGAAGAGACAAGGATGTTTCATGAAGAGAATGACCGATGACTACTAACCTCTTCATCAAGTGGTATTAGAGAAAGAATTTTTTTTGGGATGTGTTGGTTGGAATCCTAGGAAGATGATAAATGTTGGCTACAAGGTTAGAGAGAGAATTGGAAAGGTTGTTTAAAGAGTACTTGATTGATGGAAGAAAGAGATATGAAGAGAAGAAGTAGGAGGAAGCAAAGAGGAAGAAGAGAGAAGTAAGAAATAAAGAGGTGGAATGGATGAAAGAAGAAGAGTTGAGAAGTATGAAAAGACTACTTGAAGAGAATAAAGAAAGGTTAAGAAAAATTGAAGAGGAAAGAGAAAGGATGAGAAGGGAATATAAACTTTGGGAATCCCAAAGTGAATCAAGGATAGAAAGGTTAAGAAGAAGATCCATGAGTTGGCATTTGAGGTTGTGTAAGAGATTGGTGTGGCATGTTAAGAGGTTAATAGCAACAAAAAGGAATGAGGCTCATGATGAATCCTTAAAGACAAATAATGATGTGGTGTGCTAAGAGAAATGACATGAGGATGAATACAAAAAGACTATAGTAGCAACAAGGAAAATTGATATATGGGAAAAGTATGAAGTCGTTACAAAAGAATGGAAAAGAAATGGTGGTGGTGAGGCTCAAGATGAAGGAGCCTTGGAAGTTACAATTGAGATGGTAGTGATGTGCCATAAAAGGGCCCAAGAATGTATGTATTCTCCAAGTGTGGAGAAATGGTATGTTGATGGTGATAAGGAAGATGAATCTTATGTACAAGCAGATTTGATCAAGTTGCAGTTGTATGCAACCATAAAGATTTAGATTTAAATGATGTTGGAAAGCAATGAGCACCATGTAGTTTTTATATGTTCAAGAAAGAGTCAAATATATGGTCAAGAGTGGGCATATCATCCAAGAATGAAGACATGCATAATATTGATGAAATACAGGAAGAGTACTATGGTGGGTTACATTTGATAAAGGTGAGGGTATATGGAATTATTGAGGTTAATGAGTAACAAAAGGTGCTCTCTATTTTTCCCATGTGAGGAAAGCCTAAATTCAAGATGAAGAGAAGCCTTATGGAGAAGCATCGTGCAATGATTCCATGGATCATAAATTATTAATCTATACATACCAAGAGTTAAGATGATGTGTAATTTGTTTCTAACATGTTTTGTTGTAGGAACATTTCCAAGAGGACTTGGCAAAACTTCAAAGTTGGGGAGTATGGTGCAAAAGCACCTAATAGAAAATGAACACCTACAAATTTATATCAAAGAACCATGAAGGAATATGCTCAAATAAGACCAACAAGGTCATTTTATGATGTTTTTGGGTTAATAATGTCATTTGTGACTCATTTGGAGTCATTTTGCATCAATGCAATCAAAGTTGCCAATAGAGACAAATATGGCATGGGAGGGCTAATATATGGGTTTGAGTGTATAAGAAGGAATTTGGTTCATTTTGTGTGTTTATAAGGTCTAAAAATTACCCTTTGAATGTAATTGGGGAAAATCTAAATATTAAAATGCTAAAAATACATGTAAGTTTTCAAGTTGACAACTTAAGATTATGGGATTAGACCAACTAAAGATTATTTTGTAGTTAGTTTTCAGGTAGTTAGTGACGTGGTTATCAGTTCTAAGAAAGGAATACATTTATCTATGTTTGTAATGGTCAAATATGGGCAGAGGAGAAGGTGTATGAGAAGTTGAAATCAAGAAAAACTAAGTTTTCTGCATTTTGTTATGTTTTGACAGTTATTTGGGTGAGGATTGAAGAATTTGTTCACATGGTAGAAGATTTCTTTTTGATAATATTTTTGTATGAAAAAATAGTGTATCAAATCCTCCATGATCTAGATTTAATAGAACTTTATTTGGTTTAGTTTTGATAGAGATATTGTTATTCGAATCAAAACTATCCAAACCCTTGTTCAAGAAACTAAGGGCATATAGAAATATAGTTTTCTAATTGTTTTTACATTCAATAATGCCTAATTCTTGGCCAATATGAATTAAAAATATTTTATTATAGTTTACTATATGTTGTAGGAACCATGCATTTAGTTGGCATGTTTTCTTGATGGAAAAAGAGTTAAATGTTGGAAGGAATGAATGATTGTTTTAAATTTGCATAATTCAGTCCCAATGCAAGGGTCATAGCTCCATAAAAAAATGTTGGATCGAGTCCATATTTGGATATGTTCTTAGGGACATAATGTCACCATGAATAAATAGTGGGATTGATAATTTTTAGTCTAGTGCAAAATTTATAGACCTCTGAGTACAGGTCTATCAAAGAAGACAACAAACATGTATATTATTGATTATTTGTTTCATAATTGTGGCCGAGGAATAAAATGGGTAAATAAGACCATAATAATTTTAGATATGGTAGATATGTAAGTTAACTAGAACTTTTTTTTATTGCCATTAAAATTTATTTTGATGTTAAGATGGTGAAATGAAGGGATTTTCAAGAACTGTCCCAAGAAGACTGGTTTGGGAAGAATTGTCAAAGATGAAGAGATAAAGGTGAGCATGAATTTTTCCACTTCATTGGTCAAGGAAGGAAGGTATGAAGGATATTAAGGGAGTATGGGGAGATTAATTTTATGTGTTATGATTCCTTGAGAAGATAAATAACCCAAAAGAGGAATTGAATCAAGGAATCTATAGACTGGAGCAAATTGTTACGTTGGACAACAAGGTATGAACATTTATTTTATTTCAATAGAATGTTAGTATCCAGTGAGTCAAGTTGATTAATAAGGTATGAGAATAGCCCTAAGAGTTGTTAAAATTTATTATTGGTGGTTTTTTAACAAGAAAGCATATAGTTAATGAACACAATGGATGGACTTTTCATGATACAAATAGGAAATTGTCAAGTTGGGGACTTTGGGAAAGTTTATGAATGTTGATCATTTTTAGATCAGATTTTAATGAGTATTTCTATTTTGAGGAGTGGTATTTCTTAGGAGGAAGAGTGACCATTAATAAGTCTTAAGAGTGGTTTGGGTTCAAGGAATGATTTATCTAATAGAGGAGATCAAGGGTGTTGTTAAAAGATGAAGGAGAGACAAGGATGTTTCATGAAGAGAATGTTGGAAATGGAAAGGAATAAATGAGAAGAGAGGGGTGAATCATTTACTACAAAATCAAATCCAAAATTCCCTTTAAGATGTAAACATGATATAAAACCAATACTTGATGTAACTCAATTTACACTGAATATTCTATTGTAATTCAGTTAATACTGAATATATACTGTCATTCGATTAGCACAGAGATCTTGAGATATTAATGTGATTAACCTTAATTAAATTAGTTGCAAAAACATAATGAAAATAACATGAGCACATGAGACACAAATATTTAACGTGGAAACCAAATCTAGGAAAACCACCAATCGCAACTAGTTATTATTTTTCACTCTTTTGAAGTGAGCCCTATTAGGAGCCAACCCTATTAAAGGTTAAAAAACACACTACTAGGTGTGACCTTGTTAGAGGATTTAATTCACCCTATTAGGAATTATCTTGTTAGAGGTCTTTAGACACTTCAATCTAGAAATGCCACCTTGTTAGGGGATTTACCAAATAGTTGTTAGGCTAACTTTGCTAGGAGATTTGATTCATTGCTACAATTATTAGAGAGTGACAATGACTTGACCTAATTGATGGTGTAATTGTCTATGTTGATTTCATATATCTATTCTGGCTTGATTACTTGATCCTCTTTGATCAAAATGTTCTTTGCATCTCGGTCAACTCATATACTATGTCCTCTTGTAGATATCCTTCCAATTCGCTTCCTTAATTCATCTTCTTCAATCCCATGCTTACTTTGTTCAATCCTCAACTTGACCTCATACTTATATGAATAATCTTGTCAAGTTGGCTTGAATATACTTTTAATCAAATCATTTTCATCCCTTAAGTCGGCTTGAATTAACCAATAATTCTATCAGACTCAATATGTTGTTAGTTAGCTAATATAGAATTGAGTACTTGGTCAACTCAAAGGAACTCTTTGTTAACTGACCCAAATCGATAAGTATTGATTATGAACTAAATTTCCTTTGGTAACTGAGTGAAGTTAGTCAACATAGGATCCATGCCAACTTTCCTTTGGTAACCAAGTAGAATAGGTTAACACAGGATGTGCCTTCAATGCCCAAGTGAGCTCGACAAGAACTAACTCTGAACTTGGTTATAACTGGAATGCTCGACATACACAAAAAATTTTCTTCAATGCTCGAGTGAGCTAAAAAATAAATAGCTTATTCAGTAAGGCTTGAGATTTTGTGTAACATCAAAGACAACATATAATTGAATAATTATTTTCAATAGAGAATATTTGATGACCACTGACCTCTACATTAGTTTCTGTTAACTCCATATTTTCTTTTGCACATTGTATTTCTTTAATTTTTGGTTCTTCTCTTTCACCTTCACTTCCTCAGCATCCTTGTGTTGTTTTAATTTTATCTAATACCTTCTTAAACAAGATCAAATTGTATGCCCCTTTTTATATACAAATTGTAGTTATTGTGCCTATTCTCTAAGTGATTTGTTCTCGCTGGTTATCTTCATATTGTTTTTAGTTAATTTATTTATCGTATTGTCATCCATATGACTCCTTTCTATTAAAAACTGAAGTCTCTCCTCCATGAACATCAACTCATTTGCAAAAAAAATGGACACCATGCCAAGCATATCAAGGAAGTGTTGTATGTGCTCGAGGTTTTTTTTTTTTCTCTTACTTCCATCATGTCTACTACTTGAGATCCCACTTTAATATTTTTGGAGACTGATGTTGAGTGGGATGCAACATTCTTGGTTTCCCCTCCTTTATTTTATTTCTACTCATATTTAACTTGATTATATTTAACTATTTATGATGCTTTCATGATAATTCTTGGTAGTATAGTTGCATTTTTTCCTCCTTCTTTCATTCTTTACTTTTTGATTCTAAGTACATCTTAGGATTCTTTTGCATTGCTTCATATTTAAATATACACATTTCTCTCTCCAATGTGTTGTATTATCTTAAGGATGGCCTAGTATGCAAGTCCTCCTCTATGGACTTGATTACTTTGCTTGAATATTAAAAATAGGATTCCAAACCACTGTTGTTGCAATTGCTGTAAGATTTCCCAAATAGTTGGAAATGAACAAAAATCCCTTTTATGTTACCACCTCAAGCATAGGTATTTTTTTTTTTGTTATATCTTTGAGACTTTTCATTTGCTTCTACACGACCCACTATAATAATATCTTATTTTATCTTATTTTTACTCCAAATATTGTTATTATGCTTAGACCTACTCATTCATTCTCAATAAAGGTGTCAAACATTTCCATGCATTTGCTAGCATTTGCAGGGTGTAGTATTCTTATAATATGTTTACTCTTAGAAGTAAATTAATGTTTTATTATTTATTAATGAGGAAAAAAATGTTTTGAAGGGACCTTGAAACCTTTTACAAAGAGAAACTACAAAGATAGATAATTAAAAATAACTGGAGAAAATATGTTGATAGAAACAAAAGGCCAACAACTAGACAAACCAAAAAGCTAGCAAACTACTAGTAGAGCTAGAAAGAGGAAAGAACAATAACAAAATAAATGAAAGAGAACTTAACCCTAGTGTTGAGATTATGTGTGTTGTACATGTTGCATAATATTGTTTATATTGTAGTTTTATTTTATCATGTAATATTGCACCTCGAAGCACCTAAATGAATGTGTAATTTGTAGAGATTCTCATGGAATTTCATTGATAAGTTGTATTGGGGTAAAAGAACAAAATTGTGTCACCTTTTATTAATAAAAATGATCCCAGACGAAAAATTGTTCAATTTTAATGACATAAACATGGTATTTCTATTTAGAATTTGAAGATGGGGTAAACTAGTGTAGGAGCACCTAAATTAAAAGAACAAAAGGAGGTTAAGAGTCCTTATATGAGATATTTAAATTCCTTTGAGTCATTTATTATATATTTGAGTTCATTATGTCAAGGGTAAAGGCTAGACAAACCATTTGTAATAAGTTATCAAAATTGTGCAAGGAGGTCTTAATGTGGTCGATAAGGTCAAATTGTGTTTGTAAACTCAAGGAAGGGTAAAAATATTGTAAATGGTGTTCAATATTCCATTATGACATGTTTTTAAGGTTAGCACAAAATTGTGAGATCAAAATGTTCAAAATTCAAAAGTTGCTTAAAAGTTGCAACTTTAAAACTTTGCAAAAAGGGTTAACAGCATGCAAAATAATTGTACTGGTCATGCAAAATCAATATGAAAATAATTAAGTAGTTTGGAGCAATTCTAATATAGTTATTTTGATTTTTGTATTCAAGACTTGTTGTTTTGATTGGTATTTAGGTTTTTGTATTGTTTCCAGGCCTTGTATGGCCATGTAAGGTCTAGAAAATATGTATAATCTATATAAATTGATATTAGGATGAAAAATATTCCTTTTGGTTTTGGTTTGGAGTTATTATGTGGATAAATGAATAAGTTATGAGCATTTTGGTAAAAGTGGTTGTTTGTAGATTTGAGATTCTCTAAATACAGTCATGTTGAAGCATTTGGCATAGACACATTTAGAACAATTAGAACCTCTAAATTAATTGATTTAAGATATGTGAATCAACTTTCATTTCCTTTTGGTTTGAGTTAGTTTTATGGAGATTTGTGAAAGTTATAGATAGTTTAGTGAAAACTATTTTTTAAATACCTTCAATAGAGTTACGTTCAAGTATTTGTTCTCACAAAATGATTTATGCATTGAAAAAATTAATAGATTATATATTATTAAATTAGAATAAAAAATTGTTTTAAGATCATTTGGATTTATCTTGTGAAAGATATTAGATTCCCTGGGAAGAGTTACATATTTTATTTCTAGTTTAAGATAGAAAATATGGGTCTTGGTTCAGAGACTATAACTTGTAATTGATTTATTGGATTGGGATCCTATTTGGATACAATTTAATAAGACTAGTTTTGAACAAGTCCTCCAAAGGGTTTGACAAGAAATTGTCAGGAACAAAAGTTATGAATAATATACTCTCGAATAGAAGTCAAACCATGTGAATGGTGAAGTATTGATTAAATTGGGTTGAAATATATTTAGTTTTACCTCATGAGATGTCTCTAATAATGAAATTATTTAATGGATGTTGAAGGGATCAAAATGTATCCCATTGATCAGTTGATTTTCATCATAAACTGATGAAGTGTGTATTTTTTGATGAATTTTATGCCTATAATGTTTTTTAAAAATTTGAGCAAGAATTTATTAATTTTTTGAATTTTGAAGTCACTTTTTTTAACTGCATAAAATATAGGGTATAGTTCCTGTTAAACAAGTATATTGAAAATCATCTTTTTTTTGCTTTGATTTTAATATGTGTTATCGATGACATGTATAGCTAGGGAACAAAAAAAAGAGAAATTGGGTTTTGATATATATTTTCTTTGTGATAAGTACTTGAGGTTGACCTTGTCAGAAACCAACAATTGTTTTCTCCCATCAAAACTTCTCTATGAAATCTACACCTTTTTTAATAAACATTTAATATTCTTAAAGAGGACTCTCTCCTTTAGAGATAAATATTAATTATTATTTTTAATATATGATTTACTATTTTTTTTGTTTTTTTAGGGAGTATCTTATGAAATATTATAATACTTATAAACTTATTAAATTATAACATATTATAACTAATCAAAACACTTTGAAATTTATATAATGATGATATTGGCTCTATGATCTATAAAATAGTTTTTTTGGTTTTTTTTTTTTAAGTTGAGTTTTGATAGAGAAATGAGATTTGACCAAAATAGGTTTAGAGGTCCTAAAAGGTGACACAGATCTATGCTTTTAACTATTAAACATTGTGATAATATTTGAGGTAATTATTTACTATTTAAAAGAAAAAGTAAATGTCCAATATTAAATGTGGGTCAATGGGAGTTTGGTAACACTTTTTTTATTTTATATCACTTGGTGGGTTTGTAGGAGCTTGCTTCTATAAAAGCAACAAGGGTAGTCATTGATAAAAGACATGAGAGACAAGTTAGCCAAGGTAGCATTTGTGGATTTTTGGAAGCATGTCATGGGATATGTGGATTCATGTTTGTTCACATGGATTTCTTGGTTGTGGCTATGACTTTAAAGGCTTCAATGCTTGTATTGCAATGGTGTTTTGCTAAATAATACATGGTGACAAATGCTTTTGGAGGTTGGGTTTTTCCCTTAATGAAGGTTCTCCAAGGTATATCTTGTGTTACATTTTTTGTGGGTTTGTTATCCATTATCTTGCATGTAGATTTTAAGTGCTTATTTATTTTAGATCTATTTGGGTTATGTGGAAATGGTGATATTTTTGGTTGTAATTTTCCTAACAATTAGTATAAGAGCTATGGTATTGCCATTGTAATCATAATTTGAATCCATGGGAATGCATAAAAATATAAAATAAAGGGAAATATATATGGGTTTTGTAGTTTGTTTATTATAGATCTAAGGGTTATGGGTTTTCTCTAATGATGAGATATTGGCAAATCTTATGCACGCAAAATTATTGGTCGAAAGGGTGTTAGATTGATGCAGGAGCATTTTGGGTGTAAGAGCAATCTTGCATCACCCAAAAATATTTTCTTTTTAGTCTTTTCTATTTTAATAAGGACTAGTAGACAGGGTGGTTATTATTTATGGGAACTTGCTATTTTTAGTAAGTTTGTCATACGAGCTCGGAATGTTCTCATTTTTTACAAGAAGGTTCATTTTAGAGTTACAAGGCTACCATACAAATCTTATTGCTCTAGCTTAAGTATCAGAGAAGTTACTGTAGATTTTTGGTGGAAAAATTTGCAAAAAAATCTTTAGGCTCACTATTGTAGGCCTTAGAGTGCCTGGATGAGGTCCAAAAACTCGACGAAAGGGTGCTTGCACAATTCCAAGCCTATAAATCAGGAGTTGGCATTTCTAAAAAGTGGTTATAATAGCCGATCGGAGCAACGGTTCTAGAGTTATGGCCTTCCAAAGTTGGGCTACCTGAAATATTTGAAATAATTGTCAAAGATGTATCTGGCCAACTCTATATGTTTTGTTAGGGTCTATCAGCCCTAGGTATTAAGTTTCAATGTCTAGAACCTTCCCGGGTGGTATAAAATTGTATATTTAAGAAAGGCTTGAACATTGTCTAGGACAACTCTGGGTGATAGTTTGTAGCTTGTCTTGCTGATTATTGTAATGAAGGTGCCCATGTGGTTAACATATTGTACTCGTGAATTTTGTAATTCCACATTTGCAGTGCAAATAAGAAGTCCATATTTTGTTCTCGCATTTGCTATTGTTTCTTTGTTTTTGTTATGTGGTTATGGTATTAAGGGGAGCACCCTTCATCATAGATTTAGATAACTGAGAGGGGAGGGTGAATTAATTATCTCATAGGCCCTTGAAATATTTTTTTACAATCTTAACACTTTACTTTCAATCATTCCCTCAGTGACCATATCCAACTTTATAAGATAAACTCAATCAATCATTAATTTCAACTTAACTCACTATATTAGTATATACCGAGTATCAAATATATTTACTAGTTTCTACTGAATAACATAATTAACTTTTAGTATATACCGAATTTCAACATTAAGTGTAAAACATGAAATAGACATGCAACATCAAAATCATTCACACAATTTGACACAAGTATTTAACATGGAAACATTGCAAAGGAAAAAACCACTTGGGAAGTGGCAACGCAACATCTTCACTCTTCTAAAGTGAGATTTGTTAGGAGCCAAACTTGTGAAAGATTTACATACACATTATTACATGTGACCTTGTTAGATGATTTACACCAAATATCATTAGACCTTATCACTTTTATATTTCTAAAGAGTGCCTTGCTCTAAAGGACTTAAAACCATTACTAATTGATGTTAACATATAGGATTTCATAGATTGTTAGGTCCACTTGGTTAAGATATTTTATGGTGCAAGAGCACCTAAATTAAAAGAAATAAATAAGGTTAATATTCCTAATGTAATATATTTAAATTCATTTGAGCCATTTATATGTATTTGAGTCCATAAGTTGAGATGTAAAGGCTAGAGAAGCCATTTATGTAAGGAGGTCTTAATATGGTCAATAATGTCAAAATAGTTTCTAATATGTGAATTAAAATATTTGTATCCATATAAAGTAATTGATTCATAGGTTTGGTATAGGTTGGGTTAATGGAAAAGTTGTAATGCAAAAATGCATAAAATATTGTCAAAACAAATGCATAATGATGTAAAGGGTTAAAAGAATGTAAAGAGTTGGTTCAAAAGGTAGTTGGGAAGTTTTAAACCACCAAATTGTCTATAAAAAATGATGTATGGTCTAACCAAAGCATAATGAAAGGAAATAGTTACATTTAAAATAAATTTGGAGTAATTCTAAGTTGTTATTTTGATTAGTTTTTCAATTTTTGTGTTGGTTCCAAGTCTTGTACGACTATGTATAGAATGGAAACCATGTAAAATCTATATAATTTGATTTAGGATGAATAAATTTTTTTTTAATCTTTGTTTTGTGTTTAGTTCATGGGGAAATGAATAAGTTATGACAATTCTGGTAAAAGTTGTTAGTTGCAGATTTGAGGATGCCTGACTACAGTTAGATTGAAACATTTGGTATAGACACATTTGGATGAATCAACAACTCTATTTGTATTTATTGGAAATATATGTGAACTATTATTTATTTCCAATTATTTTGAGTTGTTTTTATTCATATTTATGTAAGTTATGTGTATTGGACTGAAGACTAGTTTTTAAGGATCTCCATTAAAGTTACTAGCAAAGATTGGTGTTTTTGTAATTATCTATTCATTGGAAAATTGATGGCTTATATATTTAGAAACTAGATCCATATATAATTAATCATAAATTGGTTTAGGGTAATTTGAATTTTTTTGGGGAAAGTTATTGCATTCCCTAGGCAGGGTTACATATTTTATTTCTGGTTTAGGACAAAAAAATGGGTCTCGGTTCAGAGATCATGAATTGTAAGTGGTTTATTAGATTGGGCTCATATTTGGATATGATTTATTGATACTAAATTTGAACAATTAATCCAATAGGCTTGGCAAGAAACTATTAGGAACAAAAGTTATGAATAATATACTCCTAAGTAGAAGTCAAACCACGTGAATGGTGAAGTATTGATTAAATTGGGTTGAAATATATTTTTGTTTTACTTCATGATATGCCTCTAATAATGAAATTATTTAATGGATGTTGAAGGGATCAACATGGATCATATTTTATTGGTTAGTTTGTAAGATGCTTTATATCATTTTATTTGCTACAATAGTAAGAAAGTAACAGTGAATAGATCTATTTGGTTTAGCGCTACCTTGCTTGTTTAGATATTTGTTCTACTCATACACTTCCTTATGATCTCATTCAGGTTGATTTACATTCTCCACAACTCAACTGATCACTTCCTTTTGCTTGATCTTTACAATGTAGTTTAATCGGACATAATTGTCTACCACTTTTTTCTTCTCCTTCTTCTTATCTCTCTTCTTTTGGCATCAATAATAATAAACTTTATGTCCATACCTTAAATAGTAATATTATCACTTCAACTTTAAATCCGATCCATCCATTTTATATCTTAAACATATATGTTAGATCCTCATTTCACTCATATTCATTATATCTGCTCGCTCATCGAATACTAGTCTATCTCAAAGTTTTTGCTCACTCTGAAAATAAAAAATCTTTTTCATACGATCATCTTTGAATTTTTTCAGCCATTGATTTCATAACTAACTTCATCCTTTTCCTTTAAGCTTCTCTAACTTTCCTTATTTTCATCAAGCATATGACTAGTCTTGGATCTATTTTATTCCTTATATTCTTCTTTTTCATGCTTGGTTAACATTAGATCTTTGATTGAGCAATACTATGCTTTGTTAACATTAAATTTTCTCGGTAACAACTTTACTTTCTTCACTTCTTTCCTTACACTAGGTAATAATTGTAACTGCTCAATCAAAAGTAGAGTAGCTCAGTTATAACTATGATCCTTCATTCACCTAGCAAACTATCTTATTCATAAATGATCCCAATCGCTTCATGTAAAATAATTAAACCAATATTATACCATCATAGTCCAACTCATTCAAGTGTCCATTGAATAACATACTTATATCAACATACTTTCTCCAAATCCTCTTCATAAATAAAATGATATGTTAGTCTACTGAATTAGCATAATATCTAACCAACTCAGGTTTGACATCAATGATAACACTTATATGAATCTTTAGCATACATTTACATTGTTATCAATTGGGACTAATAATATCCAACAAAGGGTTATTTTGATGTTTCATTTAAATGAGTGTTTTAAGGAGGAGCTTGCATAACTGACCTTTTGGGAAAAGACAAACCTTTCCATTGAATTGGAGTTGGCCTTTCCATAAATATTGATAAATAATTTGCCCTAGTTTTTCCATGTTTACATAAAATGGAAAGATTTTTTAGTTACAGGTTGTGACGACCATCAAATTTAATCCTATCAGAATTTTTCATGATTAAAAAAGTGTTTTATAGAAGCAAATAGGTTGTCTTGTTAAAATGACCATAACATTTACTCAAGATGATAGAGTATGGCCTTCTTATAGTCATTGGAAAGCTAATTTAGATCATTTTAGTTTTTAATAGGTTTGATTTTGTGATTTTGACACACATTTGGATGTAACTTAGGAATACAGAGTCAAAATTTGGACTTTGAATAGTCAACAAATATCTTCTAGAGAGCTCTACCCATTGGTTCATATTTAGTGCAAGTTTAGCATTATTTATTTGGTGATATATTGATCTAAATGGTTTAATTTATATTAACTATGGTGAAATTATGATTTTCTAACATGGTATATTTTGGAGATTTAGATTGTGATGTCATTGGATACTCAACTTATATTTCAAATTAGTCTCATGATGATATAGTAATTCATGTTTGATTTGGATATGTATGATGACTTGTTGCATCTACATGTTGTGCAGTGTTGTGAGCATTCCATACTTCCTAGTTGTATTTATGGCTTGGATATGAGTTGTATTTTCTCATTGATCTTTCATAATTGATGCATATTCAAATTTGTGGATTGAATTTGTATTATCTATTCCCTTAGTCACATGATTTGTTAATTTTTCTTAATGTAGAGGTGGATGAGATGTTATTACCAAGTAAAATCATGGTGGAGGATTATGGTTAATTATTTTATGTTTGACAAGTTAGACACTTTGAGAGTTATATGCTCAATTCATGGATGTGATCATGGCTTAATGGATTTTGGCATGACATGATTGGATACATAGGTACCTTGTTGATGTTTATTGGTTTGGATTCTTGATTAGATTATATAATATATCTTCTTGGTTGAGGATCATGGTTTTTTTTTCTTTTCTTTGAGGAGCTCATTGTGTGTACTTTAACATCTTTTATGGTTTGATACCTTGGTTGATTCTCATGGTTAGAGGATGGTTTTACATTACGATGCCATAGATATCTTAGATACTTGGTTTAATGGGATTTTGTGAAAGTGATGATGTGGTGGTGTAAGATAGATTCCTAGATTGGTTTGCATCTTCTTTGTTTGGAAATATTAGTTTCACTTGGTAATACAACTTTTATTGTGTGTGTGTAGACTTGGACGATCTTCATGTAGTAGATGGATGTTATGATCCCATGAGAGACTTAGTACCACAATTGAGTGGGATTTATTGGCATTGATATGTTTATTGAGTATTTTCAGATGTAGAAGGATGTCTTAGATTCTATTTCTATAGAAGTATCTTTGACATTTGTATGGTGCACTTGTTGGTGGTGATTATCTTCATGATGTACGGAGATGGTTCCATCTTGAGGAATCATAGGGTTCTTGTAGAGGTGTGGTTTTTTATTTCATTTGACATGTTGTTCTTGGTATTAGTATGGTTTTGTTATTATGTCATGGTATACTCTAGATACACATTTAGAGTTTTGATATTTTATGGTATTTTCATATGGAGCATGTTGTCTCTTTCAATGATATGGTTTAAGATCATATTGTCATGTTTATTTACTTGAGGCCATGGTTAGAACTTTGACATTGATCATTTTCTAGATACTTCATGATTTTGTTATGTTTCATTTATGGTTGGAATGAATTGATTGATTACAAGTTCTCATGGATACTTAGAGACAGTGGTGATGTTGATTTCTCTTGTGATTATAGATGTATTTTTTGTCATAGTTGATGGTTTCAATAGTAAGCTAAGGGTCATTCACTTGATATTGACTTGAGAGGAGATTGTTATTAGATTATGCTTAGTTAGAAACTAGGATATCTTGATGAGCATTCTAATTCCCCACTCTTGGTCTACTTGGTAGTATTAAAATTATTAGAATTACTAAGAGAGGGTGAGTTAGTTATCCCTAGCTCTAAATGTACCAATTCAACTTTTACTAGCTTCAAATATCTTAATCCAATTCATAAACTCACACAATCAATATATCATAATCAATAAATCAACTTTTCACACTGTTACTCAACTCTTTATTTTCCAAATGTGTCAACTAACAATAAAGTAAATAACTGCAAAATAGAATACATAAAGTAACATTCACACAACTATATGACACCAAGATATAACATGGAAATCAAATTGTAGAAAAACCACCAATAACATGCTACCAACTTTTTCACTCTTCTAAAGTGAGCTTGATTAAGAACCAACCCTGTTAAAGGTTACAAAACACACTGTTAGGTGTGACCTTGTGAAAGGATTTAATCACCCTATTAGGATTGGCCTAGTTAGAGGACTTTGCATCGGTCCAATAGAATGTCACCTTGATTAAAGGATTTAAAAAATTACTATTAGGTCAACCTTGATTAAAGGATTTTTACTACCACAATGGTTAGAATGTAAGATTAGATTTCATGTATAAAACACAACTCACTTTGCAAATTCATATCTCCATTTGCTCATCTACTAGTTCATTGACTTGCCTCCATTATCATCCCCATTACTGATCTTCTTGGAATCCCTTCAAGAAATCACACTTTTCTACTACTCTTCTTTTAATAGATTCTCCTTAAGATCACTAATCAATAGTGAACCAACCTTAGAAAATATCTCATATGCCTCCTTAAATAGGTAATTTTGATCTTTTACCACTTAAACATCACCATAGATCTTAGGGTTAGGTTATAGTCATCAAATCCTTCCATCATTATGTTCTTCCTTTCCTTCCTAACACTTCTAGTTGTTTCTAATCAAATCCTTGCATTTGATCAGATAAGAAACTCTCTTCATGCATTAAATATGCCAACTTATCAATCCTTATCATCCATGCACTTTGACTAATCTAAAAGTTCAACTATGTCAGCCTTATATTTGATTCTTTCACAAATTATAACTTTTTTTGACACTCAATAATCACTATGTTCTTCTTCTTGGTCATTATCGTGTAGCTCGACATACAGTATCTTGCTCAGTCACTACTAAAATTTCCTTCATCAACTTGCTCGACTATAATTGGTACTCAAATTATACTATTTTCTTAGCTTATTCTTAAGTGTCTTAATCTTCTGCTTCACTTGCTTCATTGACTAGCCAACACTAATACTTGGTCAAGCTTAGAGTACTCAACTTCTTGTCATTTAACTCATACATCACTTTACTTGCCTTCTTTTTTCATGTACATAATAAACAACACATTATCTTATCAATGACTAACCTATCAAATGCCCATTGTAGTTCCATGATACTTAACTTCTCATCACTCAAAAACTTGACTAACTCACCTTATTATCTCCACTTTTCAAATCCTCTTCATCAATCAAATGATATGGAAATCTACACTATTAGTAAATGTCTTACTAGTATGTTTGACATCAATGACAACATAACAATTTTTCCAACTGTAGTTTCAAACAATATCCTTCTTTGGCATTGATAACAATATTTCTAGTTACCATGCAATCCAAAATCTTCATTATAGCCTTTTGAACTTATACTATCAGATCCCTTTTTTTTTTGTTCTCTCTTTCTTAGTTTCATTTTGATTATCATCCATGCAATCTTTGCATTCTCCCTCTGACATCAACTGTGGTAGTATCAACTATATGATACTACTCCTTCTATCATTTCAATGCATACTCTATCTCTTTCATATCTCCCCCTTTAGAAAAATATTCTCCCTATTATTGGTAGGAATGGTAACTACATATATTCTCTCCCTTTTTTACAACAATGCCAAAGTTACCAACCATTCACACACATCTCTCCCTCTTTGCTCGAGCATGCATAATAGTTTCATGTTACTATTCTAACTAATATAGAAATGTCACTCCATCATATTTCTTCATAACCCCTTGCATCTTTAACTTCTTATAGTTCAGTGTCTTGCTTCTCAAACCTTTAGGTAGCTCCTAAAGTGCGACGTCCGACATCAATGTATATAATATTTTTAATTATAACAATTGATGCAATGAAAAATATCTTCTCAATTTTCTTCAAATAGGGGAATGATCACTAACTTACCTCTTAGATACTCAAAAGTATCCCTAGGTTTTGCCTTTGTAAATAGTCAGCTATTTGTTCTTTTGTGTTCACATATTCCAGTCCCACTTCTTTGTCTTGCACCAAATCTCTCAAGTAACAATATTTGATCTCAATATATTTAGTCATTGTATGCATTATAGGTTTCTTTAATATATTTATAACACTTTTATTATCACAATATAATGCCATAGGTTTAGTGATCTCTTCTTTCATTCTTTTCAATAATTTCTTGATTTACACTATGTTTGAATAATTAACTATTGTAGCAACATATTCAACTTTTTCTATAGATTGAGAAATACAATTTCACTTCTTTCCTATCCAATAAATCAATCTTCTATCTAAAAAGAAGGATCCTCCACTAGTACTCTTTGTATCATCAATATTATCTCCCTAGTCAACATCTATATAAACCTTCAGTTCAAACTTGTCATTATTCATGTACCATAGTCAATAGTATTTCATTCCTTTCAGATATCTCAAGATTCTTTTCCCTGCCATCATATGATTTTCTCCAGGATTAGCAAAAAATCTAGCAACAATACCAAATGCTAATACAATGGCAAGTCTGCTATGTACAACATATTGTAGTTTTCCAATCATTTACTTGTATAATATTTGATCCACCTTAGCTAAATCATCATTCTTTGGCATTTTATGTCCAAGCACCATATGTGTTCCAACTAGTCTTGAGTCTTCCATACCAAAAGTCTTCAATATTTCCTTGACATAATTTGATTGTGTAATATAAATGACCACCTTCATTTGATAAACTTGCAAACCAACAAAGAAGTTGATCTCTCAAATATTGACATCTCAAATTTCTTCTTCATTTCATTAATAAAGGATTTGCATATCAATTCTTGTCCTCCAAATATGATATCATGAACAAAAATTTCAGCTAGCAATATCTTACTTCAGATTCACTCTTCAGGTACAAATTACTATTGTCATTAGTTCTTGAAAAACTAATTTTCATCAAAAAATTATGTAACCTTTCATACCATGCTCTATGGGCTTACTTCAAACCATATATAGTTTTGTGTAGTTTCCATACCATATTCCTTTTGCTAGGATCAATAAATCCTTTAGGTTATTCAATGTAGATTCATCCTCTAAGATTTCATTTAGAAGCACAAATTTAACATCCACTTGGAACATTTTGAATCCTTTGTAAGTAGCATATGCAATAAAAGTTCACTCCTTCCAACCTTGCAACTGGGGCAAATGTCTCACCATAGTCAACTCCTCCTTCTTGTGCATATCATTACAAAGTAGTCTTGCCTTGTTCCTTGTGACTTCACCTTTCTCATTCAACTTGTTTCTAAAAACCCACTTAGTTCCAATCACATTCTTATCCTTTGGTTTAGGTACAAATGTCCATGTTTTATTTTTCTCAAATTGTTCAATTTTTTCATTCATTACCTTGACCCAATCTTCATTCTCCAAATTGTCTTTAACTAATTTGGGCTCAAACTCACTTAGTAAGCATGTATCATTCTTTAGTCTTCTTCTTATCATGATTCTTGAATCTTTATCTCCAATGATTTGATATGGTGCATGATGTGTTCTTACATACTTTGTTAGTATAGGTTCAAGTATTCTCTCTTGCTACAACATGCTACAACTCAAATTATTCTGTCTAATGGTTGATAGTCTCTATCTTTAACTCAGCTCCTATAGCTTGATGTTTGACAATTTATTGATGCTCAGTAGAACCTCTACAGTACTTTACTATTGATGCTTGGCAACCTCCTTCTCTAGTTCAAGTAAGGTGCTAGATTCACCTTCATACATATAGATAAATCTTTTGTAATCTTTAGGCTCTTTCTTGCATTCCTCTTCATTCTTTTCTAAAAATTCATCAACTCTAACATTTGCACTTTTCACAATTTTGTTAGAATTATAATTCAAACACTTATAAGCCTTGATTTTAGTGGAACATCCAAGAAATATGCATTCATCAATGTTTCCTTTTCTTGCATCTTTTAGTATGTAACAATTTCTTCCAAAGAATTTCAAATAATTCACATTAGGCTCATAACCATACCAAAGTTCAAAAGGTGTTTTATTTATACCTTTTTTCACTTGATCTCAATTTAGAGTGTAGACTACAATACTTACAACTTCTCTCTAGTATTTTTGTGAAACATTATTCTCCACCATAAATGTTCTTGCACAATCCATGATTAATCTATTACTTCTTTTAACTATTCAATTATGGGGTGGTGCCCTTGGTGCACTCATATGTCTCTTGATTCATTTGTCATTGCAAAATATGTTGAACTCATCTGATCTCAAGCACTTCAGACTCTTTCATGTTTCCTTTTCAACTCTAGCAAAATACCACTTAATCATTTGAAATGCATCATATTTTTGTTATAGAAACATTACACTTGTCATTCTAGAGAAGTCATCAACAAATAGAATGAAGCATTTGTCACCATAATAGCTTTGCACTCCAATAGGACCACATAAGTCAGTATGATCCAATTCCAAAATATCATCAAAAGAGCACGTCTTGCTCTTGAAACTAGACTTTTTCATTTTACCCATTTGAAATTGTTTGCATATCACTTTATCAAATTTTCTTAATCTAGGTAATCCTCTAACTCCTTTAATGTTACTGATTGGTGGAGGAGAACCTAGGTTAACTCCTGGTCTTAGTTTCTCATTTTGGTTTTTTGTCTTGTACTGACCTTAGCCAAGTTAATTGGATGTATTCAGACCTTAGAAGGTCGTGTGATTTTTCTCCTAGATGGATTTGACTAGGCTTAATCCATTCTAGATGTTTTTGCTTTCTTTCTGTTCAGGTTTTTAGGAAGCAAGATTAGGGTTATGGGTTTTATACCCTAGAAGACTAGAGAAAGTTTGGATTTGAGCATACGATGTCTTCTATGATGTTTTTACATATTTTTGCATAGGTTGGAGGTTATGTGTTGTCAATTGGTTCAAATTTGGGAAATATGTCAATTGTTGTAAAAGTTGTCAATTAGGTCAAAGTGGTCCAAATCATGTGAGTTGATGTTGTGAAGGATAAATCATGCTTAAACATCATAAATAGGTCATAGTATACCTATTTGGAAGGTTCCAAGTGATAAATGTCAAAGTTGCTAGAAAATGCAAAATGTTGTTAGCAACTTTGAAAAGTTGCATGACAATATTTGACAAGAATGTTGCATGTCATGAGAAAGAGGTTCATAGTTATGATAACTATCTAAAACCTCTCGAGGAACCTATAAAAACATAAAGGAGACCCATTCTAAGGGTTGGAATTTATAGTAAGTGAATTTTGAAACTAAAAGCCATGAAAGTGTTGTTTTAGAACTGACAGTTTTGTGTTTTTGGACAATGCTTTAATGGATTGAAAGATTCATTTTCATGTTGGTTCCTTGTAGTTCATGTTCTTACAATTCATTTTTTTAAGATTTCAAATGGATAGGAGTTGATTTGTTCATAGGTTAAAAATTATTTGTAAATAGTTAGTCTATTGTTCTTATTTTGACAATTTTGTGAAAATGGTTCCCCCATGAACCCTCACTGTGGAATCATCATGGCCTTGAGGGATATGAAATTTGAGTCATTTTTTAGTGTATATAATAAAATAGAATTCTAGACAAGCCTATTTTCTATTTTTCAAGTGATGCCCTAGATAAGCTTTTGATGCATGGATAGGGGATTACAATGCTAGCAAGTCATTTTTGATAGATTGAATGTGTTAGAAAGTTCAATATAAAAGTTTTAGAAGGAGAAGGTATGTATGAGGAATCTATTTGTGGGACAAGAAGTTTCCAAGACAATATTTGCAAAGTGTTTCATTAGACCCTAGTAAGTGCTCATATGAAATGCTTGAAACCCTCATTTGTAGGCATGGAAGTAGCCAAGTGGTGTATGAACAAGTTGAGAACCACATACCTAAAAAATATTGAAATATTTCCAAAATAGCATTCATATTGGTAATTATTTTTCCACCTTGTTAAGGGACATTTGGAGCTATAGTCCAAAAACTAAGTTTGGAGGCCTAATTCAACTCGGCCTAAGTAATGACAATTTTGCCAAATTTGAAGGAATCGATAGTGAAACCTATGGATTTTGAGATCAAGAGAATAAAGAAAGTATAAAATCCCTCAAATTGAATCCATCACTCCAAGTTGAAGGTATAATGACCATTCTTGGTGAAATTGTGAGTTTGGAGAATAAGTTGGAATGTCTCCATGATGGATGCAAGTTGTAAAAACATTTGTGTAGCTAGATAGTGAAGTGTGGAGGATAAGATAGCTATCCTCTTGAGGTTAGGGAGACAAAGGGGAAGCCTAGTAGGCTAGATGAAAAGCCTAGGTGAGTCCTTAATGAAGAAAAAGGCTAAAGCAATCTAATTTACAACACTAATGGTTACCAAATTATCAAATTTGACATGACATATCCTCTTATGTCATTACCAAATATCTTCAAATTGCACAAATAGACAAATATCTTCATATAGGTCTAGATAGAACAAGTTCTCACTTTTTTCCTCCCCACTTCCAATTATTTCACCAATAGCATCATAAATTTTTGCCTTCTTGTTTTAGAATTCAACTTGATAGCCTAAACTAATCAACTATACCACACTCAATAGATTTTACGTTAGTCCATCAACCCAATATGCATTGTCACATCTGATCTTATCATTCAATATAATTCATCCTTTTTCTTTCACATAATATGGTGCATCATTTCAAACTTAACACTACTTCCATTATAATGTTCTGGCTTCTCAAACTTACTTGTATCACCAGTCATATGATGTGAGAAAACACTATGAATTATCCATATCTCATTCCTACTCACATCTAAAATCAATGAAGTTTTATCATCTTCATCAAATTTTTCTTTCATTGCAACATAAACAAATTCTTCATCATGATCATTAGAATCAGTATTAGAACCATCTTCTTCAACAATGTAGTAATATTTCTTACCTTTATCTTTGTAGTCTTTATTGCCACAATTTTATCTATCCTCTCTCATTTTTTTGGTTCTTGAGGTCTTTTCTTTCCCCCCTGTCATCTCTATTAGGGAACCTTGCAAGAATATGACCAACTTAGTTGCATGTAAAATAGATTATAGGAAGTTTACTCTCATATTTTCCTTTCCCTTTTGATAGTCTTCTAGCCAATAATGCTTCAACTTCATCAAGATCATCATCTGATTCACTGTCACTTTTCCACATGTCTTCTCCTCTAATTTATCTTAGATCCATCAATGGTTAGTTAATCTTTCAATTTAGTTTCATCACTATTAGGTGAATAATTATAAAAATTTGACAGCTCAAATGCAGTGAATCTACCAATTAGACTATCCAAGGTTAGATCATTACTAGTGTACATCTCAGTTCTTAAATTGTAGATACTTTAATTGCATAGATAGGAAGTAAAGTCCTTAATACCTTACTTATCACAATCACATCAGATATAATACCTCCATCTCCCTTAATAGCATTCACAACCTCCTTGATTTGGCCATAATATTATGCAATAGTTTCATCTTCTTTCATTCTCATGTCATCAAATCCACCTCTCAAGATTTTTGCCTTAAGTCTCAATACATTTTTTTGTCTCCACCATGAATTTGTGAAAAATTGTCCCACATTTTCTTACCATTAGTGCAATCCTTCACATTATTAAATTCAACATAACTTAGGGTTGCAAGTTCAATCATCATTTGGTTGTGCTCCTGGTTCTCTTTTATTTGTTCAACTATCATTGGTCTACATACCTCAATGTATTCATTGTCCAAGTAATATGATGTAGAATCTACAATATCATATAAGTGTAATATCATCAAACATTGTCATGCTGGTAAGTTCTCCTTAGTCAGTTTGAGTATCTCTCTCTTGTACATCTTGATCTTTGGCCATAAGTTCCTTCAAAGTTTCTTTACAAGCACCATTTCTCTAATATCAATTGTTAAAATTATTAGAATAACTAGGCAGTGGAATTGGTTATCCTCAAGTCCAGATGTACCAATTCAACTTTTACTATCTTCAAACAACTTAATCCAATTCATAAACCCACTTGGTCAATATAGCATATCATCATTAAGTCAAATTTTCACACTTTTACTCAGCTCTCTATTTCCTATATGTGTCAACTAGTAGTAAAACAAACAATTGCAAAATAGCACACAATAAAGTAACATTCACACAAGTATATAATACTAAGATTTAATGTGGAAACACAATTTGGGAAAAACCAATAGTAACATGCTACCAACTTTTCCACTATCAACTTTTCCACTATTCTTAAGTGAGCTTGATTAAGAGCCAATCCTATTAAAGGTTATGAAACACACTGTTAGGTGTGACCCTATTAAAGGATTTAATCACCCTATTAGGGGTTTCCTTGTTAGATAACTTTGGATCATTCCATTAGAATGTCACCTTTATCAAAGGATTGCAAAAATGACTAATGGGTAAACCTTGATTAAGAATTTTTTACTACCACAATGGTTAGAATGTAACAATAAGTTTGATCTATAAAAAACAACTCACTTTACAAATTTATATCTTCATTCACTCATTTTCTAGTTCATTGAATGGCCTCCATTATCATCTCCATTACTAACCCTCTTGGCAACCCTTCAAGGAATCACACTTCACCAATCTCTCCACTTCTCCTTCTATTACTCTTCTCTCAACAGGTTCTCCTTAACTAATTAACAATGAACCTACCTTAGAAAATATCTCTTATGCCTCCTTAAATAGATAATTTTGATCTTTTTCCACTTAAACATCATCATAGATCTATGGGTTAGGCCATATTCATTGAATCCTTCCATCATTGTGGTCCTCCTCTCCTTCTTAACACTTCTAGAAACTTCTGATAAAATCCTTACTTTTGATTGCATAAAAAATTCTCTTTGTACATTAAATATTCCATCTCATCAATCCTTATCATCCACACACTTTGACGAATCTAAAAGTTCAACTATGTCGGCCTCAAATCCAATTCTTTTACAAACTATAACTTTTTCTAACACTTATAAATCACTATGTTATTTTTCTTAGTCATCACTATGTAGCTCCACATAGACTATCTTGCTTATTCCTTACTGATGCTTGATCACTACTAACATTTCCTTTATCAAATTAATTTTCTATAATGATCACTTGACTTATATTGTTTTCTCAACTTCTTCTTAATTTCCTTAATCTTCTACTTCACTTGCTTCATTGACTGACCAACGCTAATACTCTAACATGCTTAGATTTTTTACTAAAATTCTTATCATTTAGCTCATACATCACTTTACTTATCTTCTTTACTTCATTTACTTAATTAAAAACACATTATCTTGATAATGACTAACATATCAAAATGCCCATTGTAATTATATTAATTGTTGGAAATGTAGTATACACTAGGTGACTAAGAGGGGGACTAAATTAGGAACCAATAAAACTTGTACTTTAATTCACCAATTAAATCTTCATAATATAATCTAATCTAATTGCATGCATGAAATACTGAAAGAAATAAAACATTCATAACACTTGACACAATATTTGGTAACCCAAAAATCTTCCAAATAGAAAGTAAAACTAGAGTGGGGATGAGACCCACAAACTTTATTACTATAGTATAAAGTTAGCCTATTAAAGCTTACAATTTATCACTTCTGGTGATCTTCCCTATTAGGAGCAATAAGGACTATTAGGTCCACCTTGTGAAAAGATTTACAACATACAATGAAGTATACACTCGGGTAGGAGATTTGGAAAAGAGTGTTAAGTCCACATGGTTAGAGGATTTGACTGATGCACCTGTTAGGATGAATTAGTGGCTGATCTCTGATCTACAACTCAATTTGTTGAATGACATGCCTTTGAAATACAATGATCACCTTACTATGATAGATACGACTATGTTTTTCCTTGTACTACTTGTAGCCTTCTTAATTCACACTCATACTGCTTCTTGCTTGATTCACTTTGATTCTTTGGATATGATAAGATGTATTACATATATACCAATCCAATAAATTTCCTTTTGGAGTTGGCTAAAATACTTAATTCAAACAATCTTCACTAAGTCGTCTTATTGTTGTAACTCAGGTTTTGAAGACCACTTAGGTGATATTCTAACACTTGAAAATATTGTCAAATCAAAAAACTCTAGCATTCATTTGACACTAGTGCTTGATCCACATTAATCACTCTAGAGTATCAAGAACTCAATTAGCATTATGTGACTTAAGGAATACTGAAGAACTCAATAGACTCAGTTGACACTAAAGTTCGATCAACATTGCCTTCATTCTGCTTTGTTAACACTACCAGCTCAGTAGACACTTATAAGCTTAGTTAACATTATTTTCTCCATGATTTACACTGATGAACTTGATAGACTCTGCTAAGCTTAGTAGACACTTCTATTTGTATGAGATGTTTGTTAGCAACTATAAATAATTAATTGAGTCTTAAGTGTTAGAAATGCTTTAGAGATTGAGAGGGGGCGTGAATCAGTTATTCAAGGTCCAAATGTCCTGATAAAACTTTTTCACTAAGTATAGTGTGCCCATTTAAACTAACCATGCATCCAAACTAAACATTATTCTTAGCATGTTACTAATAAATCAACATGCATGAATAATAGATGAAAGATCAACACATAACACAAAGATTTATGTGGAAACCTAATTTGGGAAAAACCACCAGTAACATGCTACTCCTTTCTC
The DNA here is from genome assembly GCA_028749045.1 of Cupressus sempervirens. Taxonomy (NCBI): domain Eukaryota; kingdom Viridiplantae; phylum Streptophyta; class Pinopsida; order Cupressales; family Cupressaceae; genus Cupressus; species Cupressus sempervirens. Next base: position 129,884,774 of record CM053787.1, read on the forward strand.
ACTCTTCTGAAGTGATGCCCTGTGAAAGGCTTGCTCTGTTAAAGGCTACAAAACACACTATTAAATGTGACCTAGTTAAAGGATTTCAACCACCCTATTAGAAGTGGGCCTAGTTAAAGGACTTTAGAACATTCACTTCGAATGCCACCCTGTTAAAGGATTTACAAAATGGCTATTAAATCAACCTAAGTCCATAGGATTTTTCCCTAACTGATACAATTGCTAGAGAGTAACAATAAGGGCTTTTGATTTGATATAACTTAAAACATAACTTATAAATTTCAGATCTCAATTTAGTTCACAAAATTGCCTGGCTTTCAGTCTCTGCAGCTCTGACAACTTGTCCTCCTTTCAAGCTTTTTCTCCTTGAGTCTCCATGCTCATTGTGCCAATGAAATCACCTATGTGGTCACCTATTGAAGCAGAGTCTCTGTACTTTGTTCATCCCTCTCAAAATGCCTTCTCCTTGACATCACACACTCTCTCCAACCACTCTTGCTTCTTAACTTGTAACTCCTTAAATAAAAGTTTGGAATGCTTTTCCCATTCTAATATTCCCACTCTTATCTTTGGTTTGAATGAATTAGGTAAGATACGATGTATCTACCCCTTATCTTGTTTCTTCTAGAAACATCATGAAGAATCCACCTATATTTGCCCAAAAATGGTTTATCTAGAATTCTGTGCCACCAACTCAACATCCTTATCTTTCGTCTAGTTCACAAAATTCAAGGTAACAAACTTTGTTGACTCAGATCTGGAAAATCTTTGACTGTTCAAATAATACAATAGCTCAGCACTATTAACTTTCTGATGCTCAACACATATTATGTTACTCAGCACCTACTATGGATTCACTCTACATCAACTAAGTTTTACTGATGTTTGGCATCTATTACATTTTTCTATCTTGACACCTTCTATTTCACTCGGCACACACTAGATTTTGCATTTGCTCTGCACTTACTGATAATTTGCTTGGCGTGCAGCACCTTGCTCGACACCCACTACTGAATTTAGTCAAGTTTTGCAGACAACTTTGTTACAACTTATTCTTCTAGAGTTTCTAAGTGTGGCCAGCCTCTGTACCTTCAAGTGTATTATCAATACATCATTTTACCATTGTCTTAATTGATCCTTGTACTCCATTACAAAACTATAAGTCAACCTTTCCCTTAGGTGCTTTTGTTACATGTTATTGATTAAATCCTCTTCATCAATCAACTAAGTGACAGTACTTGGATCTTATAAGCAATTGTCATTCCAACAAATAGCAGGTTTGAGATCAGTGACAAAACAATGATTGAAAACATTCTTTATCAAAAATCTCCCTTCTTCTCAATAATCTCCCTTCTTGAGTAGTGATGTTTTTAATCATATTTCAACAATCTCCCTCTTTGGCATTAATGGAAAACCAAACTAATCAACCAAGTTAACAAAATGCTAACTAGGTTAAAATAGTAAATCAAATGCTAAAAAGAAAACTTTGTATCCAAAATTATTCATTCTATTAGTAACTTTGAATTTCTTATGACTCCCTTTGAATTCTATAAGTAACTCTCTCTTTTAAAGTATTAGGGATGTCTCTTTTGCTGATACACTATCTTCTCCTTTTTGTTCTACTCCCTCTCTGATCTTGTCATCCTAATTGATTCTTGTTTGTGCTATTTTGTCGCTCTTAGCTACTCTTTCCTTTCTCCTATTTCTCCCTTTACACATTTGATCCTATAGATTCGATTAGTTTTTTCTTTTTCTCTCTGTCTTTGACAACAATGCCAAAGGAAAATTGTTTTAGCATCTTATCATGCAAGTATAGAATTTGTGGGAATTTCAGTTTCTCCCTTTATCACCTTAATTGTGATTGATTTGAAATTTTAGTATTTTAATTACTTTAGGTAAAACCTAAAGTTAGTCTCCTCTGCATCAATTTATATCATTTCAGTAATCAACTCTTTTGATGCAAAGTAGTCTTGTTGTTACTCAAATAGCCTTGGATAGGGTTATCACCCTTAAATTACCTCTAAGATACTCAAATGCATCTTTAGGTAATGATAAAGATGTCAACAATTTTTTCCTTTGAGTTGACATATTCCATCTTCACTTGTTTGTCTTCCATCAGTTCTCTTACATAGTGATACTTAATTGCAATGTGTTTTGTTTTGGCATGCATCATAGGATTTTTTGATATGTTGATGGAACTTGTTTTATCATAATAGACTATCACAGGTTTAGTTATCTCTTCCTTCATAACTTTCAATAGGTGTTTGATCCATACAATATTGGTGCAGTTGATAATAGCAGCAACATACTCAGCTTCAGCTATGGACTATGAGGTACAACTTTGTTTTTTGCTAGTCCAAGTAACTAATCTTTTACCTAAGAAGAGTGCTCCTCCACTGGTGCTTTTTCTGTCATCTATATTACCTCCCCAATTTGCATCAATGTAGGCATTCAACTCAAACTTTTTAGTCCTTTTGTAGTATAAGACAAAGTCATCTATTCCTTTTAGGTACCTCATTATTCTTTTTATTGCCATAAGATGATTTTCTCTTGGGTTTGTGAAAAATCTTGCCACTATTCCAATAGATAATGCAATGTATGGTCTACTATATACAACATACTACAACTTTCCAATCATTGATCTATACATTATCAGATTTACTTTAGCTAACTCATCATTCTTGGATAACTTATGTCCTGTTACCATTGGTGTATTGATTAGTTTTGAATCCTCTAAGCCAAATGTTTTGAGTATCTCCTTGATATATTTTGATTGGGTCACAAATATGCCATATTTTAGTTAATGTACTTGCAATCTAACAAAAAATTTGATTTCCCCAAACATTAACATTTCAAACTCACGTTTCATCTGATTAGCAAAATCTTTGCATACTGCATCTTTTCCTCCAAATATTATATAATCAACAAAGATTTTAGATATCACAATATGTTATATCACAATATGTTTACCTTTTTTTTCCTTGATATATAGGTTGTTGTTGTCATCTATTCTCTCAAATCCTATCTTCACAAGATATTTGTGAAGTCTCTCATACCATGCTCTAGGCTCTTGTTTCAAACCATAGAGAGCTTTATGCAATTTGCAAACCATATCCTTGTTATTGACATCAACAAATCCCTCTGGTTGTTCAATGTAGACTTCCTCTTCTAGTATATGCTTCAGAAAAGTAGACTTTACATCTATTTGGTAGACTTTAAAACCTTTTTAGGTAGCATATGCAAGTAGAGTTCTTACTCCTTCCATCATTTCAATAGGAGCAAATGTTTCCCCATAGTCTAGACCTTCTTCTTGTGCATAACCTTTACAAACTAGTATGGCCTTATTTCTTGTGATCTCACATGGCCTTATTTCTTGTGATCTCACCATTCTCATCTAACTTGTTCCTAAATACCCACTTGGTACCAATCACATTCTTATTAGCTAGTCTTGGAACTAAAGTCCAGGTTTTGTTCTTCTCTATCTGCTCAATCTCTTCTTCCATAGCTTTGCACCAATTGTCATCCTGTAGTGCATCTTTCATTGTTTTGGGTTCAATCTTGCTCAACAGACATGATTCATTTCTTAGTCTATTCCTTGTCATTGGTCTGGCTTCCTTCTCACAAATGATTTGTTCCATAGGGTACTGACTTCTCACATACTTGGATAGCCTTGGTTCTATCATTGTTTCCATGTTTGGTCTTTTAGCTTTAGAGTCATTGTGCACCTCTTTCAAGTAGTTCAACATCTCTTTCATGTGTATTGATTTCAGAATCAGAATGGGTATTATCTTCATTCTGCAACTTGACATTCACTGCTTGTGACTTGACTGATACTAAAACTTGTTGTTGATTCCTAACTTGATTGATAGCTTCTTCTTTAGTAGGCATTCCTTCATAGAAGTATACAAAGGATCAATACTCTTTTGATTTCTTGGATTCATTAACTTGAACTTTTGTATGTTAGTATTTAAACACTTTTATGCTTTACTTCTAGTGGAGTATCCAAGGAATATGCCTTCATCACTCTACATCAAACTTTCCATTTCTAGAGTCTTTAAGAATATAGCACTTACAACCAAATACTTTGAAATGTTTTATATTGGGTGAGTGACAATACCATAATTCAAAAGGTGTTGCATTTGTATTTTTCTTGATTTGTACTTGATTCAGGGTGTAGACAATTGTACTTATAGCTTCTCTCCAGTACTTTAGAGCAACATTCTTCTCCATCATTAATGTTTTGGCATAGTCTATCACTGATCTATTCCTCCTCTCTACAATTCCATTCTATAAGAGAGTTCTAGGTGCTGATGTTTGTCTCTTGATTCCTTTATCATTGCAAAATGTCTCAAATTCTTTTGATGTGAACTCTCCTCCTCTATCTAATCTTAGGCACTTCAGACTCTTCCCTATTTCATTCTCAACCCTAGCCAAATACCACTTAAAAATTTGAAATGCATCAGATTTTTGCTTTAAGAACATGACACTCATCATCCTAGAGTAGTCATCAACAAACAACATTATATATATGTCTCCTTTGTAACTTTGCACTTCTATTGGGCCAAATAAATCTATATGGATTAACTCTAGTACTTCTTTGGAAGTATAGATTTTGCTTTTGAAACTTGACTTGGTCATCTTTCCTAGCTGACATTGTTTGCACATTGTATTGTCAAGCTTCTTCAGTTTAGGCAATCCTCTGACTTTCTTCATTTTATTGATGTTAATCAAATTATCAAAGTTGGCATGACATAGCCTTTTATGCCATAGCCACACATCATCAAATCTTACAATGAGATAGGCTCCATCCTCCATATCTAGGTAAAAAAGATTACTCCTAGTTTGGTCTCTTTTTTCTATCAGATTTCCATCAGTGTCATAGATTTTGGCAGTTTTGTTTCCAAATTCTACTTTGCATCCTACATTGCTTAACTGTGACACACCCAACATATTGTAGTTCAATCCTTCAACATGATATGCATTATCACATGGAATTTTCTTTGTAAGATTAATAGAACATTTTCCTTTGATCAGACATGGAGCATCATTTCCAAATCTAACACTATTTCCATCATACTGAGTAAAGGTAACAAACTTACTTTTGTCTCCTGTCATGTGATGTGAGTACCCACTATCTATGATCCATCTATCATTCTTATTTACATAGGTTACTAGTGTTGTTGCCTCATCTTCATCTGACTCATCCTTCATGGCTACATAGACTACCTCATCATCATTTTCATCAGAATCCTCTTCTTCAACAATGTAGCACTTTTTGCCTTTGTCTTTGTAATCTCTACTATCATCTTCTCTTCTATTCTTGTGCTTGTTGCCTTCTTTGTACTTCTTTTTCTATGCACACCTTGTAGCAATATTTACTACTTCATTGTAATTAAAACAAATGATAGGCAACTTACCTTTGCCACTATGAAATCTTCTAGCCAACAATGCTTCCAATTGTTCCACATCTTCTTCATCTATGTTGTTGTCATTGGATACATATTTTATCTTTCTTTTTCTTCTTCTTTGGTTTCACCTCTTCAGTGTTTTTCAATAACAGCTTGGCCTTGAAAGTAGATTCAAGATTTTTAGGTTTGTAGCTATCAAATTTGGACAACTCAAATGCAGTAAGTCTTCCCACTATACCTTCAAGAGTTAGCTTGTTTCCTAGTATGCATCTTAACTCTTGGATGGCTGATACTATAATAGCATAGATGGGGAGCAATGTTCTTAAGAATTTTCTATTAACAGTTTCATCATCTAAATGACCATCCACACTTCTTATTGCACTTACTACTTCCTTTATTCTAGAGGCATATTGAACAATGTTCTCACCTTCCTCCATTCTCATGTCATCAAACTTTCCTTTGAGGCTTTCTCTTTTTACTCTTTGGACACTCTGATCTCCTCCATAAATATCTGACAAGGCTTTCCACATCTTGAATGCAGAGTTACATTCCTTGATGTCATCAAATTCAACATAGTTGAGGGCAGATGCAATCTCCAACATTTCCTGATTGTGCTCTTTCTTTTTCTTCATATTTTCTAGCAGTAGGGACACTAGCTGGATCAAAATGTTCTACTTTGATTGAGGTTTGTGCATGATCACCTATTGATTCAAGGTGTAGCTTCATTAAACTTTTGCATGTAGTGAAGTTATCTTTGTTGAGCTTGGGAACTTCTCTCTTGGACATCTTGATCTTTCTGCTTCTAGTACCTTCAAACCAAATCAGCAAATGGCTTTGATACCAATTGTTAGAAATGCTTTAGAATAACTAACAGAGGAGGGGGGGGGGTTAATTAGTTATTCAAGTTCCAAATGTCCTAATAAAACTTTTTCACTAAGTATATTGTGTCCATTTAAACTAACCATGCATCCAAACAAAACATTATTCTTAGCAAGTTACTGATAAATCAACATGTAGGAATAAGACATGAAAGATCAACACATAACACAGTGATTTATGTGGAAACCCAATTTGGGAAAAACCACTAGTAACATGCTACTCCTTTCTCACTCTTCTAAAGTGATGCCCTATGAAAGGCTTGCCCTATTAAAGGCTACAAAACACACTATTAAATGTGACCTAGTTAAAGGATTTCAACCACCCTGTTAGAAGTGGGTCTAGTTAAAGGACTTTAGAACATTCACTTGGAATGCCACCCTATTAAAGGATTTACAAAATGGTTGTTAAACCAACCTAAGTCCATAGGATTTTTTCCTAACTAATACAATTGCTAGAGAGTAACAATAAGGGATTTTGATTTGATATAATTCACAACATAACTTGCAGATCTCAGATCTTAATTTAGTTCACAAAATTGTCTGGCTTTCAGTCTCTGTAGCTTTGAAATCTTGTCCTCCTTTCAAGCTTTGTCTCCTTGAGTCTCCATGCTCATTGTGCCAATGCAATAAACTTTCTGGTCACCAATTGAAGCAAAGTCTTTGTACTCTATTCATCCCTCTCAAAATGCCTTCTCCTTGACACCACAGACTCTCTCCAACCACTCTTGCTTCTTGACCTATAAATCCTTAAATAGAAGTCTGGAATGCTTTTTCCACTCTTATCTTTGGTTCAAATGAATTATGTAAGATATGATGTATCTACCCCTTATCTTGTTTCTTCTAGAAATATCATGAAGATCCACCTATATTCACCCAAAAATGGTTAATCTAGAATTCTATACCACCAACTCAACATCCTTATCTTCCATCTGGTTCACAAAATTCAAGGTAACAAAATTTGTTGACTCAGATCTGGCAAATCTTTGATTGTTCAAATAATGTAGCAGCTCAGCACTATTAACTTTTTGATGCTTAGCATATACTATGTTACTTGGCACCTACTGTAGATTCACTCAGCATCAACTAAGTTTTACTAACGCTTGACACCTATTACATTTTGTCTAGCTCGACACTTGGACTTGCTTAGCACCTTCTATTTCACTTGGCACACACTAGATTTTGCATTTTCTCGTCACTTACTGATAATTTGCTCGGCATGAACTAGCTTGCTGGGCACCTAGTAATGAATTTAGTCAAGCTTTGCAGACAACTTTATTACAACTTATTCTTCTAGAGTTTCTAAGTGTGGCCAACCTCTGTACCTTTAAGTGTATTATCAATACATCATTTTACCATTGTCTTAACTGATCCTTGTACTCCATTACAAAACCATAAATCAACCTTTCCCTTAGGTGCTTTTGTTACATCTTATTGATTAAATCCTCTTCATCAATCAACTAAGTGATAGTACTTGGATCTTATAAGCAATTGTCATTCTAGCAAATATAAAGTTTGATATTAGTAACAAAACAATGATTGAAAACATTCTTGATCAACAATCTCCCTTCTTGAATAATGATCTTTTCAATTAGATTTCAACATTAAGTCACTAATTGATAGATGATTTGACCTTAATATCAACAATATCCCCCTTTGGTATTATTGAATAAAACACTTATCATACCCAAAATCTGAATACTCAAAATACAAGTCAAAAATCCCCCTATCAACATGCCTAGGTTTGAAACTCAATTTTGACTGTTGTCTACTGCTCGATAAACTCTGACTCTATTTTAATTTATTTTTTCAAAATTGTTTTTTTAAACATATTTTTTGCTATGTATATACATCTCTCTTAGTGTACATATATTTCCTCCTTGTATATATACATTCCCCTTGATCTTATTTATGATATACATATGATATACATTCCCTCTTGATCTTGACACAAATGCCAAAATTGTATAACTACAAGGTAATACCAAAATTTGAAAGGAAATCACTGTGTACCTTCAAAAGTATGGACATTTTCTTGTCCCAATTCTCTTGCAAAAATTGTAAACCATGCAAAGTTATCTTCACCTCTATTGATAGTTTTATCATGTGATCAATAGTTGAGAAATTGTTGCCATAGATCAATGTTTTGGCATGTGCAATATGTTTTTGCATTGCATCCATGTTGGGAAGTATCATGCCCTAAATTTTTGCTAGTGTTTCCCTTATCCTAGCTTCTTCCCTCAACAACTATGCCTGAAGATTTGTTAAAAGTCTAATTTTTACGAAAAAGTGCAAAACTACTGCTAGGATCAAGTGACAACTGATGTGCACTTGCCTTCTTATTAGCATCTATCTTAGATAACTCATCCTTAATTTCCTTAGTAAAATTTGATGTGTCAGTCAACTTCACAAATAAAGTAACAACATTATTTACAAAATTTTCAAAAGAAGCAATAATGGTGGACAATTCTACTTGATCAATGGCTATTTTCTGAGCCACTTTCTCCAAAAAATTATTTTTAAATTTCCTTTTTGCCCTCTGCAAAAGTGTTTCTTGTCCACTTAATTCCTTATTAAACTTATAAACTACTTCAACAAGTTGATCCAAAATTGGTTGCTTTTCATCAACCTCAATATTCAGTGCATCAACAAATATGTCCTTAATATCCTCAAGAACTTGATTTTCCTTTTTCTTCTCTTCTCTGAGCTTTTGCTGTTTGGCCCTTCTCTTCCATAGGTCACCAAGGGTATCCATTTGATCAAGGATTAGATTAGAAAGATCCCAATCTTGTATTAAAATATCTTCCTCTAGATCAATTTCCTCATTAGAGGCTTCTACCTCTTTACCCTTTTCTTTATGTACAATAGAATGAATAATTTCCTTTCCTTTGCTCAAGACTTTAGTGCTTAGTTGAGGCTTAACCTCAACTATCATTATACTTTCCATAGTAGAAACAATAGTATATATAGTATAAATTGCAAGAGAAACAACACTAATCATAGGAATACTTGTAGTACCTTAGTGAGACTCAATTTGTCCTATTATTGAGATGATTGGAGCCTGTTTCTTGGTAGATGAAGTGATGGAAACAACACTCATCATTACACTCAGTAGAGTTGCTCCAATAGTCAATTGGATGTTTGGTAAAAAAATGGTTACCTCAACTAACTTGGTAGTATCCTTCTTTGAGTTGGGTGACACTTAGGCTTTTCTTGGAGAGAGTGTAAGAGAGGCCATTAGCTCTACTATCTTCTCAAGATCTGAGTCTTTAATACTCTAGATGTCAGGAAGATTTCCACTTGTAGTCTGATCCTCTTCATCATCATTTATCTCCTCATCATCTTTTTCAACAACATCTATTTGCAAAAACTAATTAATAGGTTTATGTAATCCATATATGTTCTTCCATGCAATTGTGTTAGACTACACAATAGATTAAATATCTTTTGACAAAATCAGGAATGTATTGAACCTAGGGACCAACTTTTGTTCATTCTTCTTCAATGATTCCTTTACTTCCATTTCAAAAAGATTTGACATAAGTTGTCTTAAGGTTTTTTCTCTAGTATCCCTAACAAAATTTAATGCATTATCCCAATCATGTCTTACTACCTTTAGTAGGATATCAAGAACTTGCTTTGTCAGTTCCTCAGGAGAGTACTTCCACTTAGCCATCTTAGCCACTAAGGCTTGTTCAACTAGTTTTTTCTCTTCCTTAGTTCTTGTTTCATACTTCAAAAACTTTAAATCAGACATACATCCACCATCTTGTATTCTTTTTAGTCTTTGTTCAAAGGTGAGGGCTAATCTTTTGAATGTCACTTGCTGATCTTCTTCTTCAACATCATCATCACCCAATTTGAGCTTCTTCCTAGATCTTGTAGATTGCGTGGCGAATATAGCAAGGGAGGACTTTGTTGACCTTGTTATTGTAACCTTCCCTTTCTTCTTGGGAGGCTCCTCCTCTTTAGATTCTTCTTCCTTTGCATTCTCCTCTTCTCCTTCCTCTTCTTCAACATCATCTTCCTTGCCTTCTATCAGTAGAAGAGGGGAGCTAGATGATTTGGTGTCCTTTAGAATTTTCTCCACTTTCTTTCTTCCTCTTTTCATAGCCTAAGGAAGCTTTATTTCAAAAGAAATCCTAGCCTTGGCTTCTTCATAGGTGCCAAAATATGGTGCCTTGGGGTCCACTAGCTCATTTATAAGAGCTTCAATTATATCTTTTGTATCATCAATGTTTACCTCATATCCAAGAAGTTCCACCCATGCCATCCTTGGCCTTACTACCTGAATATGTACTTTGTCACAATCCACAAGGAAACAAATATCTTTCTCATAGTCTTCAACTAGCTTCCTGGGAATTCTGTATCTATTTTGCATTTTCTCCTTAAAAGTTTCAAAGTATGCATCCATGGTGCCTTCAAAATTCTCTCCCATTTGTGCTATGAACTCATTGATCTGATAGACAATGGGTGTATCCTTCTTCCATGCCACATTGCCTTTGGAAGGAAATTTTTTTTGAACATAAAATAATAAGCAAGTCAAAAAAGGTCCAAATTTACAAGGATTTGTCTTTGATGACCAAATGCTCTCCATATTTTTGATAAGTTGATTGAGTTGCAGCTCGACAAGGGTGAAAGACAAATTGTTCTTCACAACTTTGTAAGCTAGGTCAATAGCTTCACATGAAATGTTGTTTAGATGGATCAAGCTATAGATCTTGTGAGAAATCACATGTATGCCAAAGTTGATCTCCATGTCTGTAACTCCATTCAATTTCATGCCTCTTCCATCCCATTCGACAAGAGTTTTCTTCACAAGTTCAACCAAACCTAGGGTTTTGGTAGTTTTTGCTTTGTTTACAATAGGTAACCCTGTGATTCTATGAATCTTCTTAGTGATTTAAATGGGTTGATCCAGTCATAAGTACATGTTGTGAACTTGGCTTAGAATGAACCTAATCCACTTCCCTTGAAAATCTCTTAGCATGTGGAGGATATGTGTCAAACCTTTCATTTCCAAATGCTTGTGCTCAGGTTTCAAACTCCCATCCACACACAACTTATTATATGCCTGGTTCAACTCTAGGGTTCCTAATTCTTGGATAGAATAGTGATATAATGACTAAATATCATGAATTAGATGTACCTTAGGAGGAATTTGTGATTGATCTCCAACTTGGTCAAGTTCTTCCACAATTGTTGGACTCATTTTGAATGCTAGGGCTTTGCAATCAACACCTCTGACCAATATTTCTGAACCTTTCTTCACTTTGTTGTTGGAAGATGCCATTACACTCAGTGATGCTTCAAATGCAGGAATAAAATTTGACAAATTTTCTCTGAATCACTCTAGGGCTCAAAGATACTCTTCACTCTTTGCTCTAAAAATTTGTGGTGAAAAATAACCTTTGATTTCTTCATTTTAACAAAATTCTATCTTCAAATAATCACTTATGTGTCATATAATAGTTATCTTAGTGACAGGCTATCCAACTCAACTAAGTCTTCAATACTTGGAAGATACCTTTGACTTGATAAAGTCTCCAACTTGACAGGGTCTTCAACTTGGCAAGAACTTTGATCTCACCATCTACTTCCAAGCTCGATAAGGTCTTGCAACCTGACCTTGCTTGGTAAGGTCTAAGACATCACTTGAACTATTATTCCAACTCAGTGATCCAAATACATCCGAAATACTAATTTAGATCTTCTTGCATGCTGACTAGAGCTGATATGAGATATCTCCTTTTGAATCATAGTTTCAATAATCACTATGGCTAAGTAGTTTGAAATGGTTGAGTTACCCAACTCATTGACTTGGGTTTCAACACTTTCATGACTTTAATTTGCACTCTCTAGAGATTTCTTTACCCATTTCCACCTCATTTGAATTTTGATATTGTTAGCCTTTGCGTTCTTTTCATTTTCAACTCTTCCTTGGTTCATATAGTTCTTGGCAAGATGTCCAAGTTCTATACATACAAAACATCTCTTTGTATTATCTCTCTTCCTCATGTGACTTTTTATGCAATTTTCTCCAATGTGCCCATACTCACCACAATAGTTATTTCTACACCATGTGTTGTAATCCCAACCAAATATAGCTTTGACAATTTGTTCTGCTGGGTTCCATTTCTTGGTCTTCCATTCTGAGGATTTGTGTCCTTGTTTGTTGCAATTGAAACACTTTCCTTCAAACTTAGATTTCTTTGTGCATTCACTTTTTGTATGTTCTAGCTTGTTACAATTGTAACTCTTTCCATTGAATCTTAGTTTTCCATTGCTCCAACACTTGTTTGATGTATACCCTATTTTTCCATAGTGATTATTGTTCTCTTTTCGGCTTTCTAACTTTTCATGAAGAGTAAGATTATTTTCAAGTAGATCTTTGATTGCTGCATTAGCTTTATCTAAACTTCTATTTTGACAAATGTCTTCAATTCTTTATTTGATGTAAAGATTGTCATTCATTTATGCTACAAGGTATTTTCTTCTTTTCAGGGATTGAGAGAGTTACTCCTTCATTTTCTTCAATTGTTCCATGGCCAATTGTAGATCCAACTTTTCATTTTCAATAGCTTTCTACATTCTATATACTTCCATTACCTCTGATCTTTTCTCAAGTTGCTAAAGTTTTGATGTGAGAACCAATTCTCTGATACCAATTGTTGGAAATGTAGTATACACTAGATGATTGAGAGTGGGAGGATGGTGGGGGGGGGGGGGGGGGGGGGGGTTGTGAATTAGGAACCAATAAAACTTTTATTTTAATTCACCAATTAAATCTTTACAATATAATATGATCTAATTGCATGCATGAAATACTGAAAGTAATAAAAATTAATAACACTTGACATAATATTTGGTAACCTAGAAACCTTCCAAATAGAAAGTAAAACTAGGGTGAGAATGAGACCCACAGGATTTATTAGTATAGTATAAAGTTAGCTTGTTAAACCTTATAATTGATTACTTCTGGTGATATTCCTTGTTAAGAGCAATAAGGACTATTAGGTCCACCTTGTGAAAGGATTTACAATATGCAATGAAGTATTCACTAAGTTAGGAGATTTGGAAAAGACTGTTAAGTCCACCTTGTTAGAGGATTTGACTGATGCACCTATTAGGATGAATCAGTGGTTGATCTCTAATCTACAACTTGGTTTTCTGAATGAGATTCCTTTAAATACAATGATCACCTTGTTGTGATAGATAAGAATTTGCTTTTCCTTATACTACTTGTAGCCTTCTTAATTCACACTCATACTACTTTCTTGATTCACCTCAATGGTTTGGATGATAATATGTATTACATATATACCAATCCAATAAATTAACTTCTAGATTTGGCTACAATACCTAATTCAAACAATCTTCACTATGTTGACTTACTATTGTAACTTGGGTTTTGAAGACCACTTGGGTGATATTCTGACACTCAACAACACTAGAAACTTAGAAAACTCTGGCATTGATTTGACACTGGTGCTTGGTCCACATTGATCACTCTGGAGTAGTAGGAACTTAGTTAGCATTGGGTCACTTGGTGAATACTAAAGAACTTAGTAGACTTAGTTGACACTGAAGCTCAACCAATACTACTTTCATTTTGCTTTGTTAACACTATCAGCTCTATAAGTATTGATAAGCTTAGTTAACACTACTTTCTCCATGATTTGTACTAATGAGCTTAGTAGACTCTTCTAATCTTGATAGACATTGCTCTCTATATGAGATGTCTGGTAGCAACTCTAGACAATTGACTAAGTGTAAGTCACTAATTGACACATGATTTGACCTTAATGTCAACATTAACTTCTCATCACTCAACAACTTGACTAGGTCACATTGTTATCTCCTCTTTTCAAATCCTCTTCATCAATCAAATGATATGACACTCTACACTATTAGTAAATATCTTACTAGTAGGTGTGACATCAATGACAACACAACAATTTTCCCAATTGTAGTTTCCACTAGATAGTTTATGACTTGAGATGTAAAGCCCATTATTTCACTTAGGTGCATTATTTTAATGCTTGTGTTTCATTGATATGGGTCTTGAGCTATGGAACATGAGTTAGTTCCAAAGGGTTCATTTGAGAGATGGTTCTACATTGGTGAGCTTTGTATGCATATATTGTTAAGTTGATTGAGTTTGGGAGATGGTTTTATATTTGGCATATTCTATGGATCATGAATGGTTATTCCTTGAGTTAGGAATGATTTATGAGTTTGATCTTTTTGTAAGAGGGCTACATCCATGATTATTTATATGACATAGTCTGGGTATTAGTGTGGCTTCTTATATAGGAATTTAAGGATGCTATCTTTCTTGGCACAATTTACATCTATAGGCGTGTGTATAAGGATGATGATATAGGTTATGATATGTATGGTTTCTCTTTGGTCTTGGTTATCTTCTTGGATGTTCGGTTTCACTTACATTATATTTCAAGTTTTTTGGAGCTTGTGATCACTAGTTTGTGTTCATGCATGTCATGTAAGAGATGACATAGTTATCCCTTTATCTCTTTTCTTTATGGGTTGTGGAGAAATTAAAGGAGTGTTTGAGACTTGTTATGAGAGCTATTGGTTAACATGTTTTCAATTTCCTTGATACTACATGGATTCACTTCTATGAGATGTTATGAGTGGATTAATTTCAGATTTGACATTACCTTTGTAGTTCTTAGTATGTATGTAGTAGATATTGCACTTTAGGCTTGTGATTGTAGTTTATAGGTTGGATATGTTGATGGTGTAAGATTCACTTGGTATACCTTTGGAGGTATGTATAGTTGGATGGGTTAGCACTTGTTGTTGGTATTATTTTAGCTATGCATTTTGATAGTTATAGATAAATGTGATTACCTTTGGATAAGGTGTTTGTGCTTGGCATTTCAATTGGTACATAATTTTATGATTCTTTTGTGAGATGATGGGTGGATTTCTCTTTGGATGGTTTCTATGTATGTCCAATGGTAGTGGCATAATAGGAGGTGATTTCCTTCATGTTCAAGATGCTAGATACATTAATTTTTTTATATGTGTAGACACTTAAATCTTATCACAAAATTAAGTAATAATATTTAGTCATCTTCTAAGGAATTATTAACTAGATATTTAATTGAATTATATTTTTTTCTTACCGATAATGGGCCAAAGCCTAGATTAGTTATTATTATTTGTTGTAATTAATTATTTTTATGTGTTTAGCTTGAGTAGAATCAAACCCAAAACCTCCCACATGAGAGGCTCGTAAGCTATTGATGTGTTGTAGGCTCTTTCATTTGAATTGATTTATGTTATCCCGGAGTTAATTAATTTTATTAATTGAATATATTCCAATTAATAATCAAGTGAAAACCACTAACCTCATTTATTAATTGAATCCCCATTCCTTTATTAAATGAAATAAATACACAACATATTTAATTTAATTCCAAATCCCCTCTCATCTAATTAATCAATTCAATTAATTAAATCCCTCAAACCTTAATTAACTCTCAATCTAACATATAGCCTGATACAACCAACACAACAATAATTAGCCTTTTTAATTAAATAAGTTCTTTTTATTTAATCAATTTCTCCACCCTCCATTTCTCTAACAAATCATTCACCAAACACATCACCTCCTTACCTAAGCCACATCACCCTCTTGTGCCAAGCACATTAGTCCCTTTAACTATGCCTAATTACCTCTTCCAAATCACTTACACAAATGAAGGTGCAATTTAAGACTTCCTAACTCAAACCTAAGTCCAATTTCATGTCATATCTCTTTATCCAACCTAAGAGTGCTAAAGTCCATCTCACGCCTCCTTTAGTTAACTATTCAACCACAAATTATATCTCCTCATACTCATAATCCTTGCAACACTTTCCACAAGGCTATGGATTTGAGAAAACACAATCCATATCCTCATTTATCCTTGCATCCTAGCCCTCCCTCATAATATCTCTATTTTTCATCTTAACTATTCATTTCCCTTACCCTTGTCCTATATTTTAAACCTTGTATTCTTCACAATTCATCCAGCTTTTGAGTAGAGTTATTATGTTGTTTTGAGAGCCCAAAAGATGCCAAAGCACCATTTCAATGCCTAATTTTTTCAATGATCATCTATCATTTCATCCGTTATTGAAGCTTGAGAATCTTATTGAGAACACATACCTTATCTTTCAATCACATCCAAAGCATCAAGGAGGATACAAGGTTTTGCAAGATTTGAAGTTTTAGTATTTTGCTTTATTTTTATCTTTTCATAGGTGTTGTTATTGAATCTTTGGTTTGTGAATGTTTAGCCATGTTATGTTCTTTGCACATTAATTTTTCATTTCCTATTAGATGGTTGATTCGCCCTTAGAGGACATCAACCCATTAGTTGCGAAATATCTCACAGAATATCTTTGTATGATAGAAGAGCAACTTCCACATAAACTATACTTTGGTGGGTCTTACAATTCTCATGGATCTAGAGTAGGAATACTTTTGGTTACCCCTCAAGGTGATTATATCCCTAAATCCTTCAAGTTACAATTATAATGCACCAAGAATGTATCGGAAGATGAATATCTCATCGTAAGGCTCATAATAACTATAGAATGGAACATAACAAAGCTACAAGTTTTTGGTGACTTGTAGCTAATCATGAAATAGGTCATTGATGAGTATAAAATAAAAGGCAAAAATAAATTACCATATAAAGAGATAATAGATAAAATAAAGGAGCACTTCACTAAGATCCAATTCACACTAGTAGCATGGTTATAAAATAAAACTATAAATGTCATGGCTTCTACTAGATCATTCTTGGACATTCCCTAGGAGGCATAAAAATATGAATTTTAAGTCAAAAAATTACCTATGCATTCATAAAAGAAATATAATCCCATGATGGTATGCATCCTAGTTGGTTCCCAATCCCCATGGTACCATGAGATTCATGGTTACCTAAAAGATTATATCATATATCCCCACCTCACATGAACCCAATACTAGAACCTTATTTGTAGATCTTCCTACTACACTCTTGTAGTCAACACCCTATATAATCAAGGTTATCATGACAAATTTTCTAGGTTTTTAGACTCAAATGAGACCATGATGTCTCTAAGGGAGGTGCAAGTCAAAATTTGTGACATAACCTTAGCTAGGAAAATCTTAAGAGTTGGGTATTATTAGCTTGCATTAGAGCACAATGCCTATGATTTTTTCAAGAGATGGTTTCCATGTCAACATTGTGCCAAATTCATACATGATCCAACACAAGATCTATAACCCATTGCACCACCATAGCCTTTTACATGACTGGGACTTGACCTTGTAAGGATGATCACACCCTCATCTTTTGATAGACATAAGTGAATCATCACAACCATAGATTATTTTACATTTAGTGGGTTGGACAAGTCCTTCTTGTCAATGACACTAGAGGTCAAGTTTCCAAATATATCCTCTACCACATTATTTGTCACTTTGGTGTTCATGCCACTACCTTCACAAACTACAGAGATAATTTTGAGAATCTTAATATGGAAGAATTGTGCTTCTATCTATACATCCACCACCTCTTTTCTTTCCCATACTTACCATAAGGTAACGATTAAGAAGAGTAAACCAACGAAACCCTCCTCAAAATTCTCAAAAATGTTGTTAATTAATGAGCTATGATTGACATTTACAAATCAACTTTTCCCTTTGTGCATAATGCATCTCATTTTGCACATCTATGGGCACAACCCCATACTACTTGGTCCATGGTGTTGAATTTATCCTACTTATCCTACTAATTGAGGTTGAACTTCATTCCTTGTGTATCTTTTTGTAAGGTAAAAATTCTGATGGTGATTACAGAGTTGCTAGACTCACCCATCTTGATCTGCTTGATGAAAGACACCAATAGGCATATGACTACCTAGTGGTATATCATAGACTTGAGATAAATGTAAACAAAAAGATTCATCCTTGTGACATTAGAAGAAATGGTTTAAGAGAACATGAAGGTTCAACCAGATCAAGAAAGGAAGGGTGAATTTGAGCCTACCTAGCTAGGTCTCTACATTGTCACAACATCCTTTAGTTTTAGAGCATATGAATTATCCATTTTAGAAGGAAAAATTATGAATGATCCCACCAATATCACTCACCCCAAGAAGTTATACACTTGAGCCACTTAGTGTACCTTGCTAGTCTTAGAAAAAGTACAAAAACATCTTAAAATATACTAAAACAATTATCATGGTAAAAACCTAGCGATTCAGGCACTTGATGATAACAAAAAAACTAAAATATCAAAAAAGAAAATAGAAAAATAGAAAAAATCAAAAACAAGTTTCCAACGATGAAAACTTGGCAATTCAAGCACCTTGTGTCGGTATAACTATCTTGAACACTGAAGACTAACCAATAGACCAAGTTATAAAAAGTGTTGTCAATGATGTCAAGGCACATGAAGGAACTAAGATTGGTAGAGAAAAATGATCAACAAAGTAGATTAATGTACAACTCTAGTTCACAATGGTGATCAAAGAAAAGAAGAAGAGTGAGCCCAATAAAGACATTGACAGAGGTGATCCATTTAGATGAGCTATATAATGTGGAGTCAATATGAGAAGAAGGATTCAAAGTAGAAAGGATTATATGTTAGAAATAAATAATACTAAGAGGTGGGTGGGGGGTGAATCAATATTTTCAATCTTTTAACCCACAACTGAATATTATTAATCACTTTATGATGTGCATAATAAAAATAAACCAATAGTGCTAAGAAATGTAAACAACTTTACATAAAGAGAGATCATAACACCATATTTTGTTAACTAGGGAAACCCTAGCCAAGGGAAAACCCCGGTGGGGATGGAACCCACTAGATGATTCACTATATGTAAGGATCTAGTTAAGCATATTGACCCTGTTAGGAGTCTATGAAGCGTGTATAGTGTCTTGAGTCCCTATTAGGAGACTAGGCCTTGTTAGAAGCCTCAACCTTGTTAGGAGTTGGTGGATCATATACAAATGTGTGCAAGAAGAGCCCACTACCCTAACATGCAACTATGTAATAAGTTCTTCAAGAAATAAGTATACATACAATATTGACTTGTTTGCTATACTTTGCAAACCTTCTAATTGAAAATTCTTCATACAATAGTGACTGTACACATATCAGTCTACATCAAATCTTTGCATCACATATCAAAGTGTCACATTCACTTGTTACTCTCATTTCACAAGATCATATCGACTTTGCATCATTGAATAATTCACTTTCACTTTCACAACTCACAATTCACATCTCACTTCACACATCTTAACTTTACAAATAAAATACTTTACTTATATGGAACATCTTAATGAATTATTCTTTAGTTAGCTCATATAACATCATTAGAGTTGGATCAACAAGAAAATATAACTTAAAACAAAAACATATTTTGCTGATATGCTCTATTCTATACTGTGTCATTACTGCATCACTATTTTCATCATAACTCAAATTTGGTTGACTATACAGACACACACACTAGTATATGTCATCTTTATGATGTCATGCATCTCTGGTCAACTATGTAAGAGAATATTCCAAGGGAGTATTCTATTATCATCAAAACTATCCTACTGCTATAACACTATCTGATACTTAGACAATTTTCTTCTGTAATTGCATGTTGAATGGGGTTAAGTTGCAAAAAAAAAATGTTTCCATAAATGAAAATCATGACCTACTTTATCTGATTGATTGGACATATTTCCAACAATCTCCCCCTTTGGCATTGATGGCAACATTTTGGGAAAATTGGCTAAATCCCAAACATGTTGTCATGCCAATCAAAACAAATAATCATAACATAAAACATTAAAGTCATTTGTATTCATATTTATGAAAGATTGCATTTCTTATCACTTCCTATTACAAATTATTACTCCCCCTTACATACATATTACAATTCTTTTACAATTTAATTTTCCATATATTCTCCCCCTTTGACATCAATGAAAAAGGTGTCAAAAACTATCAAAATCGTGTTGCTGCATGTCAAAATTTGGAAAGATAATCGCTGAAATTTGTCTTTAACTACTCAAATTATTTCTTCTAGTTGTCCTTTAGTGCATTAGATACACTAATAAGTGCACATAGAGAATATGCTACCAATCCTTCTATGTTCAAGTTTGTAGCCCCAAACTTGCCATATGAAGATTTTGCAGATAAGCATTCTTTCAATTGGTTTTCCAATAATGTTATCTGACGGAATAAATGTTCTCTCAAAAGAGTGAACCATTTTAGGATTTTCTCCTTCTCCTCTTCTATTTCCCTTATATTATCATGAAGTAACTATACTGTAGGTTCAATGGTGTCTATTTTCTTATTCAACTTCAAAAATTTGTTAGTGACTGTCTGAAGCTCAGTCACTTTATCCTTGATTTGGTCATCACATTGTTTTATATGAATGTGTGCTAAGTTACACTTAGCATATGCCTATTTTCCTTCCTCAATGCCTTAGTTGTTAGGAATAAGGTGTTTCAACCTTGTATAATTCCTATTCTTATTATTATTTGTTTTGTAAAATGTATTTTTGCAAATAACATGTAAATGTGAGTGTACATGTCTAGTTGGCATGTTGATCACTTACGTGTGTCGGCATCTTGAAGTGTGTGAAGGAGATCATGGCTAAAATGGTTATGATAGATTCCTATGACACGTAAGAGATATTTAAGGAATGAGCTATGACAGGTGTAAGAGCATCTTATGACATGAGGCCTATTTGGGCACCCAAGAATGAGTGGTTGGTGTGTGTAAGAGAATATGCCAAAAATAGGTTGGTATGACGGATTCCCTTACACTTCTCTTGTGACCGCTATTTTTGGCGGATTCTATGACAAGCTATCATTGCCTATTCAAGGGATGGACACCCTTTTCTTGGTATTGGATGTACATGTGGCATTGTGCATGTTTCTTGGTGGTTGAGCCATGAAAAATGCCCAACTCTTTTGTGGGCATTTTGTTGGGTCTTAAGATGTTCATAAAATGGGTATTGCGTGTTGTAATGCAATAGTGTGATAGAGAAAAGTTTGCAGGTACTGAGGTGCTGTTGGAGTCTTCTATTGTTGCTATTGAACTTGCATTGCAAGTGTATTTTAATGTTGTGTTGAAGATAATACATTGTGCAGGTTCTGGAGGGGTGGGGTTGTTTTACCGAAAGGTTTTTCCCCACCCGCAAATCTTTGTGTTATGTGTTTCTTTCTCTATCTATTTTCTATATGCATGGTTGGCTACAATATTGTTGTTTACATGATATTGAATTTGTAAGTTTAGAATATTTTAAAAGGATTTGCACCATACTTTCCTTATGAGATTAGTGTAGGAAGCTGTTTTCGTACCTGAGTTTCCTTACAAGTGGTATCAGAGCTTGATCAACTTTTGATCCTAGTTGTTGGGTAGGGTTTTTTGAGCTAATCTCAAGTTGAGTGGGAGTCTTGTGCAGAGTATCCTAAATCTTATTTTCAAATTGAGATGGCGAGTTCATCATATGGAAGAATGGAGGTGGAGAAATTTAATGGCACTAATTTCGAGTTGTGGAAACTCAAGATGGAAGACATGTTGGAAGATCGTGACCTATGGGAAGTGACTACAACCACTACAAGAACAATAACTATAACTCAAGCAGATTGGGATATCAAAGACCGTAAAGCTAAGGGTCTCATAAGACTTTGTTTAACTGATGCAGTCCTTCTGAATGTCCTAGATGAGAAAATCGCATATAGTTTGTGGGAGAGACTTGGGGCCGTGTATCAGGCCAAATCTCTGGTGAAAAAGTTGTTCCTAAGGAAGAAGTTGTATTCTGTACTAATGGAGGAAGGTGGATCCTTAACGGATTATTTAAATGCATTTAATCTGCTAGCTACACAGTTGACATCCGCTGGTGTCAAGTTAGAGGAAGAGGATCGTTGCTACACACTTTTGTGTTCTTTTCCAGATTCATGGGACCATCTTGTGATGGCTCTCAGAAGCACATTAGTCACCTTCAAAATGGATGATGTGGTGTCTTCGTTGCTATCAGAGGAGATGTGGAGAAAGGCTTCTATTTCGAAAAAAGAAGCCCTTGCTGTTCGTGGGAGATCCATAGAAAGAGGAAATAAAAATGATAATAAGTCTGACAATAAGGGTAGATCCAAATCTCGTAGGAAGTCAAAGACTTCCAATAAGTCCAAGGAAAAATTTTGGAATTGTGATAAGACTGGGCACTTTCGTAAAGACTGTAAAGAGCCTAAGAAGAAGAAGAAAACCTCAGATTCTGGTTCTGAAAAATCTCAAGAAGATGGCGATGCATCCATCATAGCTTTGGCAGCCCATGCATCTGATGATGTGTGGTTGGTTGAATCGGGTGCATCTTTTCACATGACCTCTCATCGAAACTGGTTCTCAAGATATGAAGAGTTCGATGGTGGAAAGGTGTACTTGGGTGATGATTCTCACCTGAAGATAGTTGGATAGTTGGATGCGGAAGGGTCACTATCAAATTTCTTGATGGACGAGTAAAGGGAATCAATGGAGTTATGCACATTCCGGGTTTGGCACGAAACCTATTATCTGTAAGTATGTTGAACGATGTAGGTGTGCAAGTTGTTTTTTCAAAAGAAGGATGTAAGATGATTAGAGGATCGATGGTGCTTGCTAAGGGTACTAGGAGAGGTACTTTGTTTTAGCTAGATGCATGTATTCCTCTATGTAATAGTTCTTCATCCTCACCATCTGAATGAGCAGTGAAAAATTCTATGGTTATTAGTTCCGATGGCAATACAAACACTTTGGAAGGAAAGCTTCTTGTAGAAAAGACAATGTTGTGGCATATGAGATTTGGCCACATTGGTGAGAAGGGTCTCAGAACCCTAAAAAATAAAAATCTCGTTGAGGGGTTAAATGATTGCAATCTCGAGTTCAACTTCTGTGAACACTGTGTACATGGTAAACAAAATCGTGTTCAATTTTACTCTAGTTCTCACAAATCTTCTGATGTTTTGGATCTTATTCATTTTGATGTATTTGGTCCTGTAAAAGTTCCTTCAATCTCCAAGTCTATATTTTTTGTATCTTTCATAGATGATTACAGTAGAAGGACATGGATTTATTTCCTTAAAAGTAAGACACAAGTCTTTAGTCAGTTCAAGGAATTTAAAGCCCTTGTAGAGAATCAGACTAGTAAGAAGATTAAGTGTGTGAGAACTGACAATGGTGGTGAGTTTTGCTCAGCAGAGTTTGAACAGTTCTGTAAAGAACAAGGTATCGAGAGGCATAAGACAACTCCTTATACCCTGGAGCAAAATGGTGTTTCAGAGAGAATGAATAGGACACTGATGGAGAAGGCTAGGAGTATGCTTAGTGGAGCTGGTTTAGAACAAAGGTTTTGGGCCGAAGCTATGGCCACTGCTTGCTATCTGGTTAACATATCTCCTACATTAGCTCTTGTTGGTAAGACACCCATGGAGGTGTGGTTTGGTAAGAAGCCTTCAATTAGACATCTTCGTGTTTTTTGTTGTGAAGCTTATGCACATGTTCCAAAGGAGAAAAGATCTAAGTTGGAAAACAAAGCTGTTAAATGTATTTTCATCAGGTACAGTGCTAGTGTGAAAGGATACAAGCTTTGGGATCTTGTGAGTAGTAAGGTGTTGTATAGAAAAAATGTTATTTTTAGAGAGCTAACATCTTCTCCTATTGTCCTACAACCAGAAGAAAAAGAAAAGGAAAAAGATGTTGTTCAGTTGCCTCCTACCCCTGAGAAGACTGAACAAAGAGACCATGTTGGGTCTAATGATGAGGAGAGCTCTAGCAGCTCTGAAAGTTTAGAAGAAGAGGAAGAACACCCTCAACCTTAGGCCTTAAGGAGATCCATGAGAGAAAGAAAGCAACCAAAAAGGTTTGGTTATTCTATGTTAGATTCCAGTTGTGCTTTTTCTTTGATTACTAACACTGATGAGCCTAGATCTGTGAAAGAGGCTTTGGGCATGGAAGATGTAGGTTCCTGGATTGAGGCTATGGATGATGAGATGGCTTCATTAGAGAAAAAAAAAACTTGGGACCTTGTACCTTTGCCTAAAGGGAGAAAATTTGTTGGCTGTAAATGGGTGTTCAAGAAGAAATTATGTGTAGATGGCAGTGTTGAAAGGTACAAAGCTAGATTGGTTGCAAAGGGGTATTCACAAGTAGAAGGAATAGATTATGGTGAAATATTCTCTCCTGTTGCAAAGTTGACATCCATTAGATTTCTATTATCTCTTGTTGCATCATATGATTTAGAGATAGAACAGATAGATGTGAAGACAACTTTCCTTCATGGTGATTTGGAGGAAGAGATTTATATGTCACAGCCTGAGCACTACATTGTTAAAGGTAAAGAATCTGTTGTTTGCAAATTGAAGAAATCTCTATATGGTTTGAAGCAATCTCCTAGGATGTGGTACCTTAAGTTTGATGCCTTTGTGTTGTCTATTGGATTTGTAAGATCGAAATCAGATCATTGTGTTTATTTCAGAGTTGAAAATGATCGCCTTCTTATTGTTGCATTATATGTTGATGATATGTTGCTATTTGGGAAGGGTAAGGGTATGATTTCTAATTTTAAATCTCAGTTGTCAGCACAGTTTGAGATGAAAGATCTTGGGGCAGCTAGATACATCTTGGGTATGGAAATCAATAGAGACGGGTCTAACAGAAAACTTTGGTTGAGTCAGAGTAAGTATGTGAAGTCTATGTTGGACAAGTTCAGCATGGCAGATTGTAGACTGCTATGTATTCCTATTTCTGTGGGAACAAAGTTATCTATAGATGATTGTCCAAAATCTCCTAGTGAGGTGGAGGACATGAGTAGAGTACCTTATGCTAGTGCAGTTGGCAGTCTTATGTATGCTATGGTCTGTACTAGACCAGACATTGCCCAAGCAATGGGAGTCCTGAGTCGATTTATGGCTAATCTTGGATGGGTACATTGGGATGCAGTTAAGCAAGTATTCAGATATTTGAGGGGTACATCAGATTACTCCATATGTTATCATGGTAACTCTTCTGGATCTCCGCATTCAGTTTGTATTCATGGGTTTGTGGATGCAGATTGGGCACGTGATATTGATCACAAGAGATCCACTAGTGCTTATGTGTTCACTATGTTTGGTGGTGCCATCAGTTGGATGAGTAAGTGACAACTTGTGGTTGCTTTGTCCACTACAGAAGCTAAGTACATGGCTGCTACTCATGCTTGTAAGGAAGCCATTTGGCTTAAGAGATTATGTTTTGATGTTGGTGTTGATGCAGAAGAGATTACTATTTGGTGTGACAGTCAGAGTGATATTTTCCTTGCAAAGAATCCAACTTTCCATGCCAGAACGAAGCACATTGATGTGCAGTTTCACTTTGTGAGAGATATGGTGGAAGATGGAAAGGTAAATTTGGAGAAGGTAGATACTGTGAAGAATGTTGCAGATGCATTAACGAAACCAGTGGGCACTGAGAAGTTCAGATGGTGTTCGGAGTCTATGGGCCTTTCGGCCTATAGCAGTTAGTTCCTATTATGTTCCTATTGCTCTACAAGGTGTTCGACAAGTGGGAGAATGTTAGGAATAAGGTGTCTCAACCTTGTATAATTCCTATTCTTATTATTATTTCTTTTGTAAAATGTATTTTTGCAAATAATATGTAAATGCGAGTGTACATGTCTAGTTGGCATGTTGATCACTTACATGTGTTAGCATCTTGAAGTGTGTGAAGGAGATCATGGCTAAAATGGTTATGACGGATTCTTATGACGCGTAAGAGCTATTTAAGGAATGAGCTATGACAGGTGTAAGAGCATCTTATGACATGAGGCCTATTTGGGTGCCCAAGAATGAGTGGTTGGTGTGTGTAAGAGAATATGCCAAAAATAGGTTGGTATGACAGATTCCCTTACACTTCTCTTGTGACCCCTATTTTTGGCAGATTCTATGACAAGCTGTCATTGCCTATTGAAGGGATGGATGCCCTTTTCTTGGTATTGGATGTACATGTGGCATTGTGCATGTTTCTTGGTGGTTGAGCCATAAAAAATGCCCAACTCTTTTGTGGGCATTTTGTTGGGTCTTAAGATGTTCATAAAATGGGTATTGCATGTTGTAATGCAATAATGTGATAGAGGAAAGTTTGCAGGTACTGAGGTGTTGCTGGAGTCTTCTATTGTTGCTATTGAACTTGCATTGCAAGTGTATTGTAATCTTGTGTTGAAGATAATACATTGTGCAGGTTCTGGAGGGGTGGGTTTGTTTTACCGAAAGGTTTTTCCCCACCGGAAAATCTTTGTGTTATGTGTTTCTTTCTCTATCTATTTTCTGTATGCATGGTTGGCTGAAATATTGTTGTTTACATGATATTGAATTTGTAAGTGTAGAAGATTTTAAAAGGATTTGCACCATACTTTCCTTATGAGATTAGTGTAGGAAGCTATTTTCGCACCTGAGTTTCCTTACATTAATGCATATGTTTAGGGTTTCTATGTCATTTCTCATATTAGTGCACATGGTGTTTAGGAGTTTACCATCATGCTCAGTCTATACTTGTATGGTAGCCACATTCATAAATGTTGAGAACTCATCATCAAAGGCCTTGCAAAAAATTGTTGCATGCTGTTGGATGTCTATTGAGGTGTCAAGAGGATTCACTACCTACTCCATTTTGTCCAAAACTATGGTCAAAGTCTTCTCAAGTGACTTGACTAACTTCTTCTTTTCAAGAAGTTTGCTAAGAGTTGATATAAGATTCTTTGCCTCATCTTCTTCATTAGATTAACCTGGATCTACTATTGCTGTTGTCTAAGTAGGAGGAGTGGAAGTTCCTACTACTATTGTTTCTTTTAAAGGTACACTTGTGGCACCTACTATAATACCAGTTTCCATCTTCTATGTAGTTTCTTCAGTAGTCTTTTAATCCTCTTCATTGTCAGAGCTATTGTAATCTACAATATTGCCAACAATGCTGGCACCATAATTCTTAAATGGGTCCTTTGATTTGTCAATAGTCACTTTGGTGTTATCTACTTGCATAGAGTCACTACCAATAGTGATGCAAGGAGGAGAGCTTGGTGTGGCTGTAGGTTTAGTACTATGAGGAGGGTTGTAAGCTGTTGGACTATCCTCCTCTATTTGCACACTATCCTTGGCTTTTACTGACTGTGCACTCATTTCAGGCATCTGCGCACCTGCTCCAGGCATCTAGCTTGCCTCCACTGACTGTGCACTATCCTTAGGCATAATAGACATGAAAGAAACAATGGCTTCTTGAGTTTCTTTGTTGATGTCCTCATAATTACCTCCCATAATTAGGATGGATCTTCTCTTATGCCTTAGTATTGGTGCTATACCTTTCAAAATTTCTTTTATGTCTTCTTCACTATTTACACTACATAAATTTCTTATCATGTTTACTCTTATCTATGTGTCCTCTTCTATAACTCTATTTTTCTTATTCAGCAGTCTATTGTACAAGTCTTCGGGTATTTTCCCCTTTATAGTATCAAACCTTTTATCTTTCAAAATCATATTTCTAACGACAATATTTTCTAGCTATCTCCTATCCATGTTATTATACAAGTCATAATATTTATTCAACTATACAAAATTGTTATCATTAATGATTTGTGCGTTAAGGTTTTTTACCTTTGGCTTCCATGCTTTGCATCCTACTGATGTTTTGACTTCCTGATTAGCTGCTTCAATTGGTCTATCACCAGTTTCTTCCTCAGACTCAGATGAGCTAATCTATAGAGTTTTACTCCTTTTGCTTGAGGCATTTATAGCCTACTTTATTCTCCTTATAGACTTTCTTATTACAAATGTTTCCTCTATCTTCACTAGTTTCCTTGGTGGTTGCTATTGTGCAATTGCTACATAGGGCACAGAAGGAGTCTACACACTTGTTTGGGAAATTGTGACCTCTTCTATAGGTCCTACCACTATAATGGGTGTAGGGGTTAGGAGATGATTTTGGCCACTGGCTTTCATCTCCATGGCTATTCCATTTACCTCATCAAATTCTTTCCTTGACATTCCAGATTCCTTCAGGATGGAACCAATAACTTTCTCTACCTTCTTCTTGGAGTCCTTCATGACTTAACTAGTTTTCATCTCCCTCATTTTCTCTGTATATGTTCCCCATTTGGGATATTTATAATCAACTTTAGAGTGAAGGATTATCTATGCATACCATTCAATTAGTTCCTCACTCATTTCAAAACCCATAGGTTCAATGAATTTCACTCAAGGAACTACTGCCTCCATGCATGTAAAGTCTGTTTCAACCATAAAACACATTTTGTCCTTATACTTTTCTACAAGTGCTAGAGGTATTATATACCTCTTCTTCATTTCCATTTGAAAAGACTTCATGATTCTGTCCAATTCACTATCTTTGATTGCTTCAGGTCTAGATCTATAGGCTTGAGTGATCTGCTACATTGCACACTTATTCTCATTCCAAATTGTAATACCAAGAAATTTCTTAGTAGCATAGAAGAATATATGTGTTAGAAGGGATTCAAATATGAATACTGCACTTCTTAACTTCTTGATTCTTGAGATATTGTCCAACAATTGAGTTCTAACAATATCACACGTGTTTACTTCTTCACCTCTTACAGCTAAGTAAGCTACATGTAGAAATCCAAATTTCAAATAAGTCTTACTCCATCATCTTGGATTGAATTGACCTTCATATTCCTTCCTTTGAAATATGTTTTGAGATTTTCCTCAACAAGCTTGCACACATTCTTAATATTTATTGGATTGTTGCCTTGATTTCTTAATGATGTGACCTTGTGAATTAGGTCATTATCAATGCTTATGATAGAGTCTCCCAACCATAAAAGATCATCATGAACTCTACTAAGAATTATTCTTTTCCAGTAATTATTATCGAAGTCCATATAAACATATGCTTAACTAGGTTAAGACGTTCCAGAAACTTATGTTCGAATTTCAATGACAAATCATTGTTGCACATCTTTTCTAATTCCTTGTGAATCTTAGAGTCACCTATACTTTCAATCTTGCAATGAATGTAACCTCTAATATCTTCCACATGAAAAACATTTTCTGGAATTTGTGAAAATGCTCCAAGGGGGTCATCGAGCAAAGAAACAAATGGTTACTTCTTGAAATTATACCTAGGTTTTTTGCTTACATTATAAACTTCTTCCCTTGCCATTCTTGAAGGATTATGCTCAATAATTCAGATAAAATACCTCAATTATGCACACTAGGGTTTATGGCAACTTCGTGTGCTTGCAATGTTCTTTAATTCTTCAAATGTCACTTTAATTTTGCTCATAAACTTTGCACAAACAAATGATGTATGCAAGTCATTTCACATCCTTTAAATCTTCCACAATCTATATTGTGCAATAAATGTGTATCTGCCACGAGTTCAGTATATTGTCTCTGTGTAATAGAGAGTTTGATCCTTTCATATCTCCTCATCCTGATCATATTAGGAAATGTGCACTTTACTGTAGACTTCTCTTAATGTCTACTACCTTCTATCAACTACAAAACTCTTAATACCTTCTCTAGCATCAATTATCAATAACTGATACTCTATTCCACTAGGAATGCTTAATTCTGGTGAGAAGTGTCATTAATCAATAAGTGACTTCATTGTCTTGTTAGGTATATCTTCTAAAACTATATAAGCACTTTCTGGTTCCTTTTCTTTCACAAATGATTCCTTTAATTCATTTGTCTACTCTTTTACTTCATTTCTTCTATTGTTCCTTCTATAATTCTGATTCCTATTTAGATCTCTTTTGTCCATTCTGCAAAAACTTGCTATGTATCCAAAGTTATTACATAACTAACATATAGGTACATCTATAGCAAACAATTTGTCTTCTTTCTCTACTCTCATTACTGTGAGATCTTCTCCTATTTCCTGCATGGTTAGTGTTCCTATGCATCCTACTATTTGCATTATCGCTATCAAATTTAGGTTTCTCACAATCTACTGCATAATGACCATATCCATGACAATTATGACAATAAAATTTTGAAATAGGTTTGAAAGACTTACCTTCACAATTGGCTTTAGCATCTTCAAGTTCATCACACCAGGCAAAAGATTCCTTTCTAAACATATCTTGATCAAATTCTTTGTCCTTCTCTGAGTGAGAAACATTCACTTTGTCCTTAGTTGTATCATCTACCTTACTTAGGTTCATATTGACTTTAGGAGTAATAAGTTCTTTTATTTCAATAGGTTTCTTGGTGGATTAACCAAGAAAGAATCCAAGTCCAGTCTTATCATAACTAGGTCTTTGTACACATATTTTCTCTTCAATTTTTATCACTGCTAGTATACAATTTTTCAAGTTTTTGCTTGGTTTGTACCAACTCACCTTTCAAAATAGTGTTGTATTTTTCTAATTCTGCATGTTCTATCTTAATAGATTCTAGTTTTGATGTTACCTTGCTTAATTGGGATCTCAAATCTGCATTCTTTGCTTTTAGTTCATAATCAATCTTACCTACATTTTTCTTAAGACTCAGCTTAAGTTCAACTATCTTTAACTCATGTTTTAGGATCTCATTTTCTTTCTTTAGCTCTTCAATGTCATCATCACTAGATTGATTGGTAGGTCCTTTCTATTTTAGGTCATCTATCTTGTCCTTCAATTCACCAATGTAAGCTTTTGCATCCTTGTATATGTCTTTGAGACCATCTCTTTCATCAGTAAGAAGATCAATCTATTCAAGTGCTTCTTCAAGATTTTTCTTCAGTTGTTCCATATCCATAGGGATCTTATTCAAGCTGTTAAGCCTTTGCTGAATAACTAGGCTCTGAAACCAATTGTTAGAAATAGATAATACTGAGAGGGGGAGTGAATTAGTATTTTCAATCTTTTAACCCACATCTGAATATTATTAATCACTTTATGATGTGCATAATAAAATAAACCAATAGTGCTAAGCAATTTAAAAAACCTCACACAAAGAGAGATCATAACACCATATTTTGTTAACTAGGGAAACCTTGGCCAAGGGAAAACCCTAGTGGGGATGGAACCCACTAGATGATTGACTATATATAAGGATTTAGTTAAGGATATTGACCCTGTTAGGAGTCTATAAAGCATGCATAGTGTCTCGAGTCTCTATTAGGAGACTAGGCATTGTTAGAAGCCTCAACCTTTATAGGAGTTGCTTCAACCCTATTAGGATTTGGTGGATCATATACAAATGTGTGCAAGAAGAGCCCACTACCCTAACATGCAACTATACAATAAGTTCTTCAAGAAATAAGTATACATACAATATTGACTTGTTTGTTGTACTTCACAAACCTTCTAATTGATGATTCTTCACACAATAGTGACTATGCACATATCAATCTACATCAGATCTTTGCATCACATATCAAAGTGTCACATTCACTTGTTACTCTCATTTTACAAGATCATATTGACTTCACATTACTAAATCATTTGCTTTCACTTTCACAACTCATAATTCACATCTCTCATCACACATCTTAACTTTGCAAATAAAATACTTTACTTATATGGAACATCTTAGTGAATTCTTCTTTAGTCAGCTCACATAACATCATTAGAGTTGGATCAACAAGAAAATATAACTTAAAACAATAAATCAAATCATTAAACATATTTTGCTGATATGCTCTATTCTATACCGTGTTAGTACTACATCACTGTTTTCATCATAACTCAAGTTTGGTTGACTGTATGGACACATGCACTGGTATACATCATCCTTATGATTTCATGCATCTCTGGTCAACTATGCAAGAGAATATTCCAAGGGAATATTCTATTATCATCAAAACTGTCCTGCTACTGTAACACTGTCTGATACTTAGACAATTTTCTTCTATAACTAAATGGGTTAATCTGCAAAACAAATATGTTTCCATAAATGACAACCATGAATTACTTTATCTAATTGATTGGACATATTGTAAACATTATATCCCATACTCATTTCAAAAGAAATCATAAAAAAGAACAATCTTTGTACCGCAATCCCAAAAGACCCTTAAGCTTCCACCTATCCAAACATCCTATCAATATCAATCATACAATCCTGATCCTACTAAATCCTACAAAAACCCAAAAGATCGTAAAGTTTCCAATTCCCATCCACCCCCATGCTTGTTTCCTAAGGATTAAATTTAAAAACCTATCCCACCATTATCCCTCATAACTCCCAATTGTTGTAAATCAGGTTTACATTTGTGCAAGTAATCTCTTCCACATTATGTAGGTGTAGTTGATTAATGATATGTTGCATTTCTTCATCCTACAACATGTTCCATCCTGTCTCATATACATATTCCCCCTCACATGCATTTCAACACATTTTTCATTCCTTTTGATTTACATTTTGTTGCATTCACCATTCATTTTTTATGATTTCATTTTCATTCATTTGAAATTATCCCTCATTGCATTGTTTCATTCATTTTATATTGCATTTAATCACATCTTCAGTAATTTTAGTTGTATTTAAGGGCATTCATTATTCATTCAGGGTACAATTCACTTTCATAATCACTCATAAGTTTAGTTACATACAAGTATGCATTTTGTTACATTTAGTTGTTATTCTCATTGTCATCCTTCATTTTCATAATCATTACATTATCTAATTATCATTATTATTTCATTGAATTTTCATTAGTCATTGAGATACATAGGTTTTCTCATTTTCATTACATTTATCTCATCATTATTCTATTATCATATAATTGCATTTTTATTAGTCATTTAGGTACATAGTTATCTCATTTACTTACATTTATCTTAACATCATTCCATTATCATGCAATTGTATTTGCATTAGTTTCGTTATCATTAAGCTACATTAATTAAATCATTTCATTACAATTATTTCATTATCATTTCTTTACATTCAATTTCACTAAACACTAAATTGTATTCATTTTATCATCCAGATTACATTTCATTTACAAGTCATCTCAATACATTTCACATTAGATCCATTTTTTCTTACATTTAGTTACATATAGACCGTGTCATTGCAATAGCCCAAAATTGGCACATTGCCATGTTAACAATGCTGGTCTATCTAATTGATCCTAAGTCCTATTTCACTAGGCAATTCTAATTCTAATACTTGCTACTTGATCTAAGTGTCAAATGTAGAAAACCCTAATCTGCATTAATCACACTATTTAGTTAATTCCTAAGTATCAACTCAAATTAGCTACATTAAACCTATTGTATAAGTTCAATTTAATTATAAGTGTTCATACTTATTTAGCTAGTGTACAAAGGAATCAAATATGTATTTAATTTAACAAGATAAAGTCCTCATTTTAATTATTGAATTTAATTATTCAAATAATTAAAGTTTATGCATTTATGAGGTCATATCCTATTTTATTAAATCAAATATTCTTTGCAAATCTTCTCTTCAATTCTGGTATGGAAGGTCTGAGTGAACTATCTCTCGAAATAGAATCAACTTAGTTAACTCTTTCTCACACTTAGATGAGAATCAATTAACTCTCCATTACACTTAGATCTGAATCAGTTAACCTCACCTGCAGAAGGAATTTTCCATTCTGACTAAATCTCATCTTCAATCTTGACCGTTCATCTCAATTGATCTTGATCTTTTATAGATCTTGGTATTCTATTTAAGGAGCCTCCAATTCCTCAAAAGAAGGAGGTTGAATTGATTTGGTATCAAATTTATGCTGGAATATTCACTTGCTCATACATCCATAGCTTTTACAATTTCTAGCATTATAATATCATATTAGCTTAATATGCATTCATATAGTATAATATGCTCTCTTATTTCTTAGCTTAATGTGAATTTCATATGGATTAATTTTCATTCTCATTTAGCTATAAATCCTTTGTACTAGAGGTCTGGTTGCCAATTTCTTGTTCTAAGAGCAATGTCAAAATCCATCTAGTTAGGAGGTAACAGGTCAATTTTCCAAATCATTTTGGATGTGTTGGTGTTTTCACACTACTAAGAAACAAAAAACTTAATACCGAGATGATTAAAATCACACTAACCTAAGGATTAGCTACTTCCTATAAATAGCTATATGTTCTTCAGATCTGGACCCAACTTCATCAAAATCATGCAAGATTTTCTACTCTTTTGGCTCTGCAAAAAACCAAGGTGGGTTCACCTAAGGGATAAAAGATTCTTAACCTAATATTACATTCATATTTCATTCATTCCATGAAATTGTATAACAATACTCATCCCTTATAGTGAATTGGTCACAATTCTCCTTGGATCTATAGAAAATCTAGGCAATAGTAGCTAACTAAGACTTAGAGGTTAAATGTAAAGAAGCACTGACCAGCTTTGACATTCTTCAAACATTTAAAGTAAAATTGATATTGATTTTTAGATGTTTCCTTGAAATTTATATATGATCTTCCCATATGCATATTAAAATGGTTGATCAATGCCTCATCCATTGGGATTCAAAGTCTATCTAATTTCTTGATCTAATTGACTGCATTACAACCAATATAATAAAAAATTATCTCTATGACTCATTCTTATGTAAATCCTTCCTAATGCTTCAATATCCTATCATATAAATTAAAGTATTTACTCAATTCATTGAATCAACAACAATAATGAATCGACATACAACTTATACTAGTTGCATTAAACTGAATAAACTTTACTCACACAATCTCAAAATAAATAGTCACTAAGAATGAAGAAAAGATTTAGAGATTAAAAATAAATGTAGATAGTTTCATATTTGCATTAATCTTCTTTGAAAATTATACAACATTGGACAATACTCTAAATAAGTCAAAATAAGACATTATAATCATGGACGAAAATGTATTCTTAGAATTTGTAGAGAAAATACATCAAAGAGTTCATATCAAGATAATTGGACCAAACAAAGCTTAGTAAAACTAAAAATAGTACAATGACTTGGACCCTTTCTCTAGCCCTAGAATCTCACTTATATAGTGTGAGATGCACAAGCTTTAGGAATAGAGAAACTGACAGCTATCCTTAAGATAAAAAGATATTTACATTGCTACTATCATAAAAGAAAAAAATTTAGGTGCACTAGAATACTTTACATCATGAATATTCTCTTGTAGGGACCACTTCTGTTTCACCTTTTTTTGCATTTCTTTGTTGATGAGAAGCTAATGATTGGCTTTATTAGTTTTTTTCTCCTTGGAAGAAGTAGCCAATAAGTTTTTTTCTGATGTATTTGGCTTTGCTTGTTGCATACTTACTTCAACTCAAGGCTCTCCATTCAAATCATCATGTATTGTTAAAGAAACAGTTATACCTGATTCCTCAGTTACCATATCATCAGTTGGGACCATTGTGCTTATCATTGAAGCTGGTTGTTCTTCTTTGTCTTCTTCTGCATGCACTAATGTATCAATTGTTTGATTCTCATCTCGGTCCATATCATCTTCTTATGTTTCCATTTTCTTTGCATGTACAAAATCCTCCATCCATTTGTTGAAAATTTTGTCATCAGGCCAATCAAAACTCAAGACCTCACACTTTTTCTTGATCACAAAATCTCCTATTTTATTGATTTCAACAAATTCTTCCTGATGAAGGTATAGCTCTGATACCACTTGATGAAGGGCCACACCACCCTACCAACTCATAACCAAGAATGCAACAATATGAAGACAAAGAGAGATAAAATGCTTCTCAAGAAATTGTATTAAACTTGAAAATCCTTAGCAATTACAATAACCTTTTTGCAAGATCTCTCAAGATCTAATCCAAGCCCAAGCTAGTCCAGATCCACACTCTAGTAGAAACCTCCAAGATCTCAACTTGTGCTCGAAAGCCACCAAGCAACCTCCTTGTTTCTAAACCGCAGTCACTAGCTCTTCTCCAACTTTATCCAAGATCCAAGCGTAAATTGCCTCACATTCAGCGCTTTGTCTACACTCACAACTCCACCATAATCCTACTGTAAACTGCCTCACATTCGGCACTTTGTCCACAGACTCAAGAAAACTCACTCTTCACTCCCTCCTTCTCTTTCACACCTTGAAGCCTTCCAAGCTTTCCAAGCTTCCACTTCTCAAGCTTCTCCTTCTTGAGCTTCCATTTCTCAAGCTTCTACTCCTCGAGCTTTCACCTTCTTCTCTAGCTTCTCCTTGAGCTTTCACCTTCTTCTTGAGCTTCTCCTTGAGCTTGATTAGAAATGCTCATATGCCTTGCTTAAATAGGAATTTACCGCCCCATGCATGACTTATCCACAAC
Source organism: Cupressus sempervirens (assembly GCA_028749045.1). Lineage (NCBI taxonomy): Eukaryota > Viridiplantae > Streptophyta > Pinopsida > Cupressales > Cupressaceae > Cupressus > Cupressus sempervirens. The sequence goes on from CM053787.1 coordinate 129,921,361, forward strand.
CTTCTAGAATTCCTCCACAACTTTCTACAACTTCCATAACCTTCTACAATATCCACAACTTTCTACAATATTCATAACTTTCTAGAATTCTACCCACACACCTCGATAAATGGAATGACAACCATTTATTTTTTATTTTTTCTATTATGCCACCTATGCACCTCGAAAATAGAAATCCCTCTTTTTCTTTCTTTTCTCCTTTTTCCCTCTTTTTAATTTTTTATTATTATTTCTCCTCTAATTTTCGTCACTTTCTCTCTCCTCCACGATTTTTTTATTTTTTATTTTTCTCAATTTTTTAATTTTTCTTTTCAATAATTTTCCCATGCAAGATGCTCCTGCATTAGACTCCCCCAGTAGATAGAAAAGTGTGTCCCATGCTTTGACACCAAAAAGAAAGATCTACAACCATCTTCATCTTCACCAAAGGTTTCCACCTCAACGGGGACAACAAAACCACCATGAAAATCTTCCACATTTACATTACTCTATCAAACACCAGAATCTCAACCATCCAATTAGCATGCTCACTCACAGGAACAAATTGAACATAATTCTTCATTACCAAACTCCCATTCCAATCAACAACTAGTGAATCCATACCAGCAATAACAAGCTCCACATCAGCAGCCACATGTAGATTTCCATCAACACATGCCAAACTCTCAACACTAGCAACCTCATTACTCACAACAAGATGCTCTACAATACATAACTCACCTCCAACAACTAGATCATCCACGAACAAGTGTTCTGCAACATACAAGTCACCACCAACATCAACTAGATTATCCACGATCGAGTGCTCCACAATCTTCATGTCAGTCTCAACCATTTGATCATGAAAACCAACCTCTGTGCCAACATCAACAATGTTAAGAATATCTTCAGCAACAACCTCTAGTTGCTCTGCAGGTTCTGCATCAGGCTCCACAAACTGATCAACAAAACTACCCTCTTCCACCTTGACCTTCTTAGCTTGATTAGCCAATCTAGCATCCAACCGAAAAATCATCTTAGAAAAATTCCTCTCCACTATATCATGGATTTTGACAATCATCTTAGGGTCCAATCCTCTTGGAGCCATCTCCCAAGATCTTTGTAAAACCCTCTGCAACAAATCCTTCCCACGCTCCTTGTGACGACCTTGAATTGTTTGCAAGTCAGATCGCAACCTGCCACCTCACACTAACAATCAGGAACCACATCACAAGTCTAGGACAACGGATTTGCAATCCACCAGCTCGCCATAATCATGCCTCAACAAGTTCAGTCTTCCATCTTCACATCCATTAATCAATCTGCATGTCCTCCCAAGGTCCTAGTGCAAACTACCTCAGCTTCAATGATCTGTTTACACACTCAAGAACTCCCACTCTAATAAACTTCACCCAACCAAGGTCCTGGTACAAACTGCCTCACACTTCGACAATCTGCTTGTACACTCAAGAACTCCTCCTCTAATACCACTGATGGAGGTACAACTCTGATACCACTTGATGAAGGGCCACACCACCCTACCAACTCATAACCAAGAATACAACAATATGAAGACAAAGAGAGATAAAATGCTTCTCAAGAAATTGTATTAAACTTGAAAATCCTTAGCAATTACAATAACCTTTTTGCAAGATCTCTCAAGATCCAATCCAAGCCCAAGCTAGTCCAGATCCACACTCTGGTAGAAACCTCCAAGATCTCAACTTGTTCTCACAAGCCACCAAGCAACCTCCTTGTTTCTAAACTGTAGTCACTAGCTCTTCTCCAACTTTATCCAAGATCCAAGCGTAAACTGCCTCACATTTGGCACTCTGTCTACACTTACAACTCCACCATAATCCTGCTGTAAACTGCCTCACATTCAGCGCTCTGTCCACAGACTCAGGAAAAATCACTCTTCACTTCCTCCTTCTCTTTCACACCTTGAAGCCTTCCAAGCTTTCCAAGCTTCCACTTCTCAAGCTTCTCCTTCTTGAGCTTCCACTTCTCAAGCTTCTACTCCTCGAGGTTTCACCTTCTTCTCCAGCTTCTCCTTGAGCTTTCACCTTCTTCTTGAGCTTCTCCTTGAGCTTGATTAGAAATGCTCATATGCCTTGCTTAAATAGGCACTTACCACCCCATGCATGACTTATCCACAACCTTCTAGAATTCCTCCACAACCTTATACAACTTCCATAACCTTCTACAATATCCACAACTTTCTACAATATTCATAACTTTCTAGAATTCTACCCACACACCTCGATAAATGAAATGACAACCATTTATTTTTTATTTTTTCTATTATGCCACCTATGCACCTTGAAAATAGAAATCCCTCTTTTTCTTTCTTTTCTCCTTTTTCCCCCTTTTTTATTTTTTTATTATTTCTCCTCTAATTTTTATTTCTCTCTCCTCCACAATTTTTTTTTCTCATTTTTTTTTTCAATAATTTTCCCATGCAAGATGCTCCTGCATCACTTCCTTGATGGAATTATAGAATAAATTGACTTTAACCAATTCCTCATTTGTCATTTCCCATAGTAAATGTCTCTTTTCACTTATGACTCCATTTATTATTTGGCACAACAGAACATCTAATTCTTTGCCCCATTCTTCCTTTTCTTTTATTTTATCTATCTTTTTAAGTGCATGGGGAAAGAGTTCAAATTTCTCACCTAAATATTTAGAGAGACAAATTATTATCCTTTTTTGAACTGCAACTCTTTTCTCATCAAAATCAAACACATCATTAGTCATATCAAAAGTTTTTTCTATCTGTTCATAGGATAGATTAATAACTGAGACACGCAAGAGGGTGACATCCTTATCTCTACCACCCCATTTATTCATGATGGGCTTTAAAGAATCTTCACCATATTTTATTTGTTCCCACATGTTTATTATTTTCACCAATTGCTCATGAAATTTTGGCCAATCAATCTTATCTACTAAATATAAGATTGTCTTCCTACTTTTATCTTTATATAAATCTTTTAAGTCTATATGCAGGTTCTAGAGTTTCTTCATTTCTTCTTCAAATTTCTCAATAGTATAGAACTCTTGCCTCTTTGGGGTATCAGGTAACTCTATGATAGGATTTGACTTGAATGGTTCAACTGGGGGGTGAAGATAAGTAATTTTGGGCCTGCTTAACTCTCCCACTTTTCTCTTTCCTAATTGTTTATCCATATGAGCCACTTGAGTCTCTAGCTGATGTATTATGTTTCCTCTCTCCTCATATGCTTTCAATATTTCTTCGAACTTGGCATTGAGTTCTAGGAATTTACCTTTATCCTTTTCAACAACTACCACCCCAAATTCCTTAATCTCCCTAGTCATTTTAGACACTTTCTCACTGTCTACCTCATCTACTCTATACACCATGATGCTGCTTGTATGCTTGGCACTAGAAACTTCTTGTAACCTAGTTTTGTACCTCTTTTCAATTTACCATATCACCAATACCTGGTGATCATTGCTGTATTTTATTCCTCTATGTGCCTGTATGATTTCCTTTTCCTTTCTAATAGAATAAAAAGCTAGAGCATTGGCTATGTCCCACTTAAGTAAAATTAAAACTCTTGAGTCTCTCAAAATTTTCCTTCCGCCTTCAAGGGTTATTTGTGCAAATTCTTCCATAAAGTTAACTTTGATTTCCTCTTCAATCTCAGAGTCCAACCTATTTGGTTGCTTTTCTTTTATTGATTTGCACTTTCAAAATTACCAATGTTTCTTCTCCACAAAAAATGGGCAAAAGCTCTAGTTTTTACAAAATTTTCATCATCAATGATTTTTTTAGAAACCTATGCAATCATAGGGTCTATTTCTTTACCACTATAATCAACAATACTAAGATCAAAAGATGGCACATGAGGCTCTTTAGGTACTCCTCCTTCAATATCAATAGTTTTAATCACAATGTCCCCTTCCCCTCCAATTCGCCTCAACTGTTCTCTCAAAGATGCTTTATCATCTATTTTGAGTAGAGTCTGGGATGGTGAATATTCTCCTGCATGAGAAGATGAACCTTGCTCTATTATCTACTTCTTAGGCACATGTGTGTCAAGGGGGATTTTAGGCCTTGGCCTCTTGTATGGAGGAACATATTGTATGTTCTGGGCCACTACACACCCATCCTTTTTTTGCAGTGTATATTGCCCCAGGGTCACATCATTCTACTAGCCAATCTTCTCTCCATCTCAATAGCCTTGTCTAGGTATGCTTCTATTATGATCTCTTTCTTCTCATTTAATTTTTGCATGATCCTAGCAAAGTTATTCATTAACATATCTATCTTTATGCCCCAATATTTCTTATTTGCTAAGGGATCATATTTTGGCTGAAAAACATTTATAAAGTCTAATACTTTACTATAAATTGTCAAGTTTTCTTTTCTAACTTCTTGTTCTTGCAATGAAAATTTATTTTTGATTATATCCTTAGGAAAATATAGAGTTTGTATTTGAAGCTTAGCCTTACTCCTTTCTTTGAGGAGGTCATAGAGTCCTTTTGAATCAACAAAATGGGCATGGAATTGGGCCATCTGATATTTATCTAAAATTTTCCCCAAGATTCTCTATCCCTTTTTAACAAAAAAAAAATACAAATAACAATAATCATTGGAAAGAAAGTACCTTTATACTTACCAAGTAAATCTTTCTCCTCAACTAATCCAATCTACCACAACAACTCTACAATCCCTAGATTCAAAGGTACTTGGTATGGTAGCACATATGGATTTTCCAAAAAGCCATAAACTCTAAAAAATAGTAGAGGTAACATAGGGAATTATATCCCCTCAATTATGGATTACAAACAGTCCTTGTGCATAATCCTTAGGCCTTATTAATTCTAATAATGACTATGGTATGTTAGGGCTATCTCCTCTCAACAATAGTCTGGGCCTTGAGGCAAAATACCTATCAAATTTGATGAAGCTAGCATTAGTTACCTCCCATGTCATGTCTACACTCCATAAATAAACTAGGAGTCTTTCTCCATCTCTTTCCAATCCCAGTTTTCTCTCCTTGGAGAAAAAGGTAACCCCTTTGTATAAACAAATATACATTAACATTGAATACTAGTAGAAAGGCTTGTTAACTTTAGCCAGTGCTATTCTAGTCAAACGATTATGAATCTATTTAGCTAAGAAGGTAACAAAGTCAAGAACTAAGCTCATTCCATATCGAATAGTTTGAGGAATAATAAGGACAATAGAGCCTGGGATGTTATCTTGCTCATCCATACCAAAGATTTTGCAAAGAGAGAAATATAAGGCATGTGTCCTAGGATTAAAATATTTTTTCAATAAGTGCTCGAGGGTGTTTTTTGTGGCTATAGGTAATGATCCAATTTGAACAAAGTGTTGCTACAATGGCCCTCCCCTTAGATATAACATTTGTGCATCATATCTGGTCTGAAGGTCTTCCATTTCAATTTTCTCATAAATAACATGGTTAGGGTTTAACTTGAAAACCTATCAAATTAGCTTAGGTGAAACCCTGAAAAGGTTATCCCCTACATGGTTCTTTACAACCCTAGTAATTGGATCATACTTCTTGGCCATGTCTACCAATAGATTATCATCAAAGAAGACTCCAGGGATAATCAATTTACCTATATCAAATTCCCAAACATTTCTTATTAGAGTGTCCAATTTCCTTTCAGCAAACCATTTCTTAAAAAATTGTAAACCTCCCACATAAACTTTTGCATCCCTCAACTAGTTTTCTTTGTCATAGAAACCCTTGCTAACCTAGGGCTTTTTGAAATCAATTCTCTACCTCTAGCCAATTCATTCACTGATGTGGCATCTGTTCCAAAAAATCATCGTGAACTGCCCTCTTCAAGTAGACTATTTTTCTAGAAAAATCCTTGCATGGAGGCATTGTTTACAATTTACCCTAGTACAATCACAACTTCTTAATTCTTAAAAGTTTAGATAACTTACCTACTTCCATTTGTCTTTTCATCTCTATAAATCACTCTGCAAATTGCTGAAAACCTTGAAAAATTCTTGCCCTAACTTTGGGAATGTTTACACTCTGATAATTCTGCAATCTTATGGCTCAATAATGAAGAACTGTGAATTTTATCTCAATATTAAGATCACACAAAGTGGTATTGATCAAAATTAATGCTCTAATAGTCAAAAATTTGTGCCATGCCATGAATTTTGAATTTTAACTATTGATCATCAAGCATCAGATAACTTATTTTAAAATTAAAAAGCTGCATTAACTCCTTTTAGAAATTTCCATGAATCAACATGGCACATTTCCACATTTTGTAAAGTCAAAGCACTTTCACAAAGTGATGAGGCACAAATAGTTGATCTTCCAAAGATCGACGATCACAAAAATTATTACAACTTTAAAATTATAGCCTTACTGGTGCACTCATCTTGCAATTTAGCAAACACATGGACCATCCCACCAGTCATCATGTTCCATATAATCATGCTTTTCTACCCTGTCATGACTAGGAAACCTTCTGAGTAAGCGGTCCCACTTGTCCACATGGCAAGCAGGTGCTTCCTCACTTTAACTAAAGTTTAGTCATTTTTGTTTTGCAGGAATGTGTTGTCCATTGATCTTCCCAAGATCAATGACATATACAGATCATGCCTTTTTAATCTAGTCAATGAAGTCAACCAATAAATGCACTTCCTTTTTCCAACGTGTTTTGACAATCACCAGTTGTACATACCACATTACTACCTTTTAAACTTGTGGGCCCATGACCTCATCAAATGCTACATGTCAAGTGGGTGCTCTACCACATTAGATAAACTTTGTGCATCTTCACAAAGTGGTAGTACATCTACCATTGATCTTCTAAAGATCAACAACTCAATGATATGATACCCAAAAGTAACCCCACTACTTAGCTTGACCATTGAAGTAGCTAGAAATTTGAACATGCTTTGACAATCACTAACATCTCTGAAAAGTTCTAACAACTTTAGGTTTTTGTAGCATAGTAAATGATTTAATGTCATTAAATGCTACTTGCAACAAAGGCACTTGCCTACATTCCATAAAATTTGAGCAACTTCATCTTGCGGGCATGCACTCATCGTTGATCTTCCAAAGATCAACGGTTGGTAGAAACAAACCATCATGGTTAAGAAATTTCTCCAAATACTTAGGAAATAATCACGATTAGGGCATTGCTTACAATGAAGGGTTTTTATTTCATGAAAAGTAATTAAAAATAAGTTACAAGAAAATATAAGAACGAAAACTTAGGATAAGGGATTCCTGCACAATTAATAAAATATTACTTTCTAATATTTTGAGGGATAGGGAAAAAAAACAAGGGTTTATGAAATTTCAAAGATTTCATCTAGGGTTTTAACAAATTTCACAATTTAAAACATAGAGCTAGAGTTTTTCACTATAGGGTGTAACAAAATTATAAAGGGTGAAAAACTGGGCCAACAGGGTGAACGATTCAATGTTAATTCTAGGATGGTTTCCCATGAAAGGACTATGTTGAAGTGTGGTTGATTACAAGCCATAATTAATGCATACATTTCTGGCACCCACCATGGGGTCGGGTAATCAATTTTTTTGGCCTCATCTATTTTGTTTTCTACATTTTTAATTATTCTATCGCTGTCATTTGTACAAATTTCTAGATTATCAAGCGAGAAATCTCATTTTTGCATAAAGAATTGAAGATTTTACCCCTTTCATTACACTTCCTTGCACAAAAAAGTGTATAAATACGTAGTTTCTTGTGTGGTACACATCATTTTCTTGCATGGGCCTGTGCATGATTTTGCACAAAATTTTGCATTAGCAAATGCAAAATGTAGTTTTCAGAATTTAGTTTTATCATTATGTTTTGACTAATGATGTTCTTTGAAGTATTTTCTTTTTGATTTCTAGTTTTTAAATAGCTTGACAATGGTTTGCAAGATGCTCATTGAAGACACCTTATCAAAACACTTGAAACATGTACCGATTGTGTGATTACAGGATGTTTTTCAAAGATAAACATGTCAAAGAGATCTTTTCAAACCCACTTAAACAAATATTTTTCTTTTATTGCTTTCCACTCATAGTATAAATTAGGGTTTGTGAACTTCATAGGGTGCAAGACAGAGGAATAGGGGAGTATGCTCTTTGCTACTTCGAAGTGATGCCCAAGAGCAAATCAAAACCTAAATGCCTTTGAAAGATGATACCCAAGGGAGGCAATCAAGTTAGTAGTTCTCCTATACAAGTCTTTTCTATGAAAGAATGATGATTTCCTTTTAGGGAATCAAAATCTTGAGAAAGGATGAGTTAGGATCGATTGAGACAACTCGATGATTAACATGTCTTGTGTGTTTGGGTGAGGTGATGAGGTAGAGAAGTATGCTCTTTCCTCTTGAGGGAAATCAGAAACTTGGACCCTTAGATCTGAACCATCAATCCAAGTCAACATTTAGTGGGCCTTCTAGAGCAATCCAACCTCCCAGAATGACCCAAGTCAGCACACTCCTTTCACTAAAGATTCCAACTCACTATAATAAAGAAGATTTATTGAGTGAAGGACTCCAAAGCCATATTAATTTTCTCTTCTTCATTCTAATATAACATATCAAGAAGAGTCTCTATAAATTGCACTTGCTGACATCGGCCCCAGTCTTTCTAGTTAAGTGTGTGCACTTATAGATGCTGGTATGGGTTTCTATTCTTAACTTCACTTGTGAAGCCATGGGGGATTAATATGAATGGAAGCCAAGTAATAACATCTTAGTTAGTTGATACTTGATTCACCTCCAAAAGGGGGAATAATCTTTGTGCAAGGAAGGGGAAGAAACTCTCCTATAAATACTCACCATAGGCATGTACCTGGGCATTGAAATGTGGTATACATGCTTGACCCTGGCCACAAGGGTGTTCATTTAGTATATATGTTATTGAGCTCTTGGAATACACCAAAAACACAGGTGTCCTCTAGTGGGGTGACACAACTATGTGAGGTGAACACATGCACATAAGTTGTGAGACAAAGATTTTTCTTTGTCTACCATTTTTGGTTTTAGGGATAAAGTGTGTTTGTTCTTGTATCTTTAAACTTTTCCAAACCTATTAAACAAACAAAATGTCAAGACTCACCCATCCCTCCAAGTTGCTTTGTCCTCTGTTGGATTGTTTGCAACTACTACTTGCTTCTCATGTTTATTAGAAAATAAACTATCTTTTTGAAAATCACAATGCTGTCCAAAACTTGAAAACTACCTTGCTATCTATCTGAAATCTGCAAACACAATCAACAATCTACCTAGAATTATCTAAAACTTGCAAAATCTCTTCAAATTCAATCAAATTTATTAGTCTAGTCCCCTTTCTCGTGCCCAATTTTGCAAAATTTTACACAAGAACATTTTCTATTAGAATTTCCTTGCATGGCTCTATACAAGTCCTTGCATGACTCCCTATGAATCTCTATGTGAGATTTTGCACATAGTGTCCTTTATGCTAGAATTATATCCTTTTTTCAATCCATCAACTCCTCATGCGGCTTTATGTAAGTCCTCGCATGAGAAAAGTGTTCAAAAATTGTTGTTCTAAATCTTTAAGTCCTTTGTGTTTCCTCGCACAGTTCCATGAGAATCTTCACATGGGATCTTATCTTGAAAACTATCAAACTATTTTGTCAAAGCTGTCTGCACTCTAAGTTTAATTTGTATCTACAACATTTTACCACTTTTCTATTTGCAAACAATGTTAAACAATGACTTCTTACTTAGCTAACAATTTGTGATCTACATGCAAACTAGTATCATCACTTGTCTATCTTGTTCTTGTCCTTTCATGTTTGTCATACTTTGTGTCATGATAGTCATAATCTTTGGTTATTCTATCCATTACTCAGATGACTTGTGCCTAAGTATACAACACTCTTATCTCACCTTTTTTTTGAGACTACGTTCTAGTATGGTCCATTTCTATGCTTTCACTTTTTGTCCTTGTTTATGACTGTGGCAACAAGAAGTGGAAATGTGTTTTGTCCCCTTAGACTTAGACACGGTAGAGATAGGGGTCATAATCATAGCAAAGGTTGCTTCTTAGTTTATAAATGATTTGTCTCTAGTTCATCTAGTTAGGAGTCTTCACGATCTCCTTTATTTGTCAGATTACCTTGTGTTCAAAGAAAATTTTCTATAAACTTACAACAAACAAGGAACCCCTTATATCAAGAGGATCCTGAAACTAGCAAAGGTCATATGTCTCCAAACACTACAACTAAATTTTTATTCAGGGGACCTTTCCAACCAACATTCACTAAAACTTATCACATTCCTAAAATGGTTGATCAAGAACCAGAACATGGTGAACATAGTAGAGACCAATATCAATATAGGAATGAAAGAAATAAGGAACCTTTTACTGATGAGAATGGAGAAGAGTTAGAAATACTTCCCGAACATATCAAAAATTTTTGTAAGGACAAATAATTCTAGAAAGTCATGGAAATATTGCTTAACAAAGAGAAAGATAAATACTTTCTCAAACTTTCTCAAGGGGGAGCCAAGCTACCTCATCACTTTAACATTAAAACTATCATTACACTTTAAGAGGAAACTAAAACATCTAAATTGAAAAAACAACTAAAGATCATGCAAGAATAGTTAGCCCAAATGATGAATGATAAAGACAAACCTACAAAAATATACACTCTAGATGCTCTTTTTCCATTTCCTTTTGACAAGAGTATAGACATGCCTCCTTTTCTAAAAGGAGTTAAGTTACCTACGTATTAAAAATACTTCAAAAATTCCAATCCCCAAGATCATTTGGTGGAATTTGGTACCTTGTCTATGGAATTTATGAATAATTAGACATATCTCATACAACTATTCCCAAGAAGTCTAGGTGGTTAGGCTATGGAATGGTTTTAACGCTTGCCTACTGGTATCAAAATGTTCGATGAGATTGCTAACCTGTTTGTCCAATAGTACTCTCACAACATACAACACCTTGTTAACATACAAGACTTGTGCAACCTTAAACATAAAGTTGGGGAACCTTTCCTCACATTTCTTTAGAGATGGGGACAACTTTACACCAAATATTCATGGAAGATTCCTGAAACAGAAAAACTTGATATCTTTAGGAATAATCTCCTACCTAATTTTGGGTATAAAGTTTAACTTCAAGGTGCACACACCTTTAAAGACATGGTCACACAATCTGTCCAAATTGAGGAATTCATACTCAAAAAGGGAAAACTCACCCTTCAAAAGGACACTAAACAAGGGTCAAACTCTAATAAGGAAAAATATAAGTATGTGAAAAAAAAGTGAGAGGTTGTGTATGATGGAGTTGTTCACAACATTACTCCTAAACCTGCTAAGACATCTTTCAATCTTACAGATAGTCTCAAAGCATCTAAGGATGTTGAGAAACCTCCTTCTAACAACAAGACATTTCAAAACAAATCAACGAACTCATCTTGGGTCACATGCCCAAAATGAGAATATACATCTCTTGGTGAACCTTTGGATGTGATCTACAAGACCTTGCTATAAAATAAGCTCATTTATCCATTGGATAACTCTCATCCTTATGATCCACAACCATGACCACCATGGTGTAATGAAACCACATTTTGCAAATATCAGCAAAACAAAGATCACAAAGATAGCAACTGCATTAACCTATGCCACAAAGTCCAAGAATTAATCGACAATGGTGACATTGTTATGGATGGACATAACAAGAACTCAAATCACAAGGCTTTCAAGGAGCCATTCTAAAAAAGGAGAAAACTTGACATAAATCTCATAACACGATCAACTATATGTACTCTAATGATGATGATGAGATAGTCCACATGGTTGAACTAGCAGATGTTGAGTATTGTGATGTTATTACCATCAAGGGAAAATAAGACAAAACTAAACCTAAGACACTATTTGTCTTAAGGGGCCCTACTTCCAATACATCTGAAAATAAACCATCATAATCTTATGCCAATGTTGTTACACATTCTCATGCTAAGTTGATACTCAAAGGCCCTGCACGTTCTGCTCCTAAGCTAGAACAACACAATGACAAACCTATTGCTGGTCCATCTGGCAAAGGAACAAAACTTGCAACATCTTCTGTGGCTACTAGCTACTATATTCTTGATCAATTTTAGTGAACAAATGCTCAAATCATGACCTTTCAACTACTCAAAATCTCGCCTACTCATAGGCAGATTCTCAAGAAAGCCCTCACAAAGGAAAATGTACCTCAAAATCTTGATCTTGATAGGTTCCAATCTATGGTAGGTCATCTGACCTCACCTTATTACATGTCCTTCTCTGAGGAGGATGAAAATTCATTGAGTCATCTGCATAATCAACCGCTACAGATTGAAGTCATGATACACTAAAATTGTGTTTTTTGTGTGCTCATTGATAATGAAGCTAGTTTAAACATTGTCTCTGATACTTTGCTCAAACAATTGGACTATTCTGAAGAGTCGATTGATCCCCATCACAAGAAAACTATCAAAGCATATGATGAAGTCAAGCAAAAATCTTTAGGCCTTGTCGTGTTGCCTCTCTACGTTGGTCCTGTAGAAAGGGATGTCACTTGTTAGGTCCTCAACATTACCTTAGCTTACAATATTCTACTAGGAAGACCATGGATACACAAGATGTGGGTTGTGCCATGAACTTATCATCAATGTATAAAGTTCCCATTTCATGGATCTAAAGTCACCATACCTGCAAGTACTAACTATACTTGTAACATGCTAAAATCTATTGAAAGCTTTGTACCTACAAATAGGGAATCTACAGACCATCATGATAACAAGCTAAAGCAAATAAATTGGTCACTCAAGCTGAAAGAAACTGGAATGGGTGAATATCACATTGAACCAGTTATGTCTTTGACATCTCTTCCTGAGTCTCCCCATCATTATGGGAGACCATCTAAAGTGAAGAGACCTTTTGTGTTGACACCTCAAACTAAGTACAATGGTACCATTGTTAAAGCTAGTGTATCTCTTGAGGAAGATGAAAACAGAGCCATTGCTACATGGATATATAAAGAGGAAACTCTAGTTGACCTTGTAGAACAGTTTCAAGAAATTACTCTTGAAAAGTATGGTCTAGGTCTTAAACTCATGAAATGCTTTGGATACAAGGGGACTGGTTCTATTAGATGCAAAAAAATGGCTTGGTTGATCTTGTCAAAGTGATAGCTAAGAGGAATCAAGATACATTTGGTCTAGGCTTCAAGAAGATCTAAAAATTCATCTAAAAATGAGTCACAAGCTGAGTTCAATGACCATGAAGACAAAAATGATGATGAGGATCCTTATCCTTAACCAATTCTTAATGATCATGCTAAATTCTTCATAGAACCAGATGACTTTGTACTACATGTCAGCACTGTAGATACTGATAGCAATTCTTCTAACAACACTATCGATTCTCCTCGTATCCAAAAAGAAAACGGAGAATCTAGTTATGCTTTATGCATTGATTACCATTGTAAAAATCTAGATGATGAAGGAGAATTTGTCCCTATCACTGTCAGGGAATTCTACAGTCCATCTCCATGTAGCATAGACTCTTGAGAATAGGAATTCGACTCTCTCTCAAAAGTAACTATAGATAAAGACATAGATCAAGTTCATGTCTATGAAAATCAACTCAAAGTAGGTGAATCATCTAGGGTTAGGTTAGATGATTTTTATTCAACAAGTGTCATCGAGTCTTCAATTAATGATGTTAGAACTCAAAGGTATTTGAACACACCTGGGGATGAAGTCTCTCTAGGTCTCAATTTTCTTATCCATGCATTTGATGATTATACTGTGAATGCTATTGAACCCACCACATCTCTTTCACTCACCTATCCTAAGGTCATAGACTAGAATTCCAATGCATCTAGTGAAGTCCCTACATTCCAGAATGACTATGCTCTTGCATGTTAAACATTGTCAAAATTGTAACATCTTCCACGAGTGAACAAAGTGTCAACATGACTAAAGCTGACATCAAGTATCTCAGTCATATAATAAAAAAGAAAAGAAATGAAAGGCCCAATGGTGAAAACCAGATTGTGGCAATGTCAGAACCTAAAAGAGTAAAAGTAAAAGACATATCCAAGGGTGAAAACCTCTCTAAGGCACCTATAGATGAGATATTTGATGCACTTCATAGTCATTTTTAGGAACGATCATCAATGTTGATAAAACCAACATAGTCGATCAACTTGGGAACAAAGGAACAATGTCACATGATACATCTTGCATAGTCATATCTCTAGAAGAAAAAGAAGAATTCATTGCCTTCTTCCAAGAGAAAAAGATAAACTTTGAGTGGACATACTAAGACATGCCAAGATTAGATCCTGATCTCATAATGCATCACTTGTCTATTGTGCTAGGGGTTAAACTAGTTAAATAAAAACTTAGAAAAATGCATCCTCATGTTGCATTACCAGTCAAAGCTAAATTGCAAAAGATTTTGAAAGTCGGTTTCATCTATGCTTTTGATTATGTTGAATGAATATCAAACATTGTTCTAGTCTCCAAGCACAACAAATCTATCAGGGTTTGTATAGACTTCCAAGATCTAAACTTAGGATATCTGAAGGATGATTTTTGACTCCTTAACATTGATATGATAGTGGACATGACAATAGGATATGAAATGTACTCACTCCTAGATGGATTTTTAGGTTATAATCAAATTAAAATTGCACTAGAAGATCAGGAAAATATTTCTTTCACCTATGTGTGGGGAACCTTTTGTTGGAATGCAATGCCATTTGGTCTAAAAAATGCTGGTGCTACATATCAAAGGGTGGTTACTACAATTTTTCACGAGATGATGCATACAACAATGGAAGAATATGTTAATGTTACCTTGGTTAAGAGCACAAAAAATAATACTCATCTTCAAGATTTGGGACCCATCCTAGATCATATGGAGAAATTTAATCTGAGACTTAATCCCAAGAAATGTGTAGTTGCTATAACATTTGGGAAACTACTTGGTTACATTGTCTCTACAAAAGGAATTAAGGTTGATCCAAAGAAAGTTCAAGCAATCATGGATATGCCTTCACCTCGTATTATCAGTCAGATGAGGGGCTTATAAGGAAGACTTCAATCCATTTGTAGATTTATCTCATAGCTCACAAATAGGTCACAACCTTTTACCAAGACTTTGCATAAAGATGTGAAATACAACCAGAGCCAAGATTGTGATTAGAGTCTAACATAGATAAAAAAATACCTTGCTAATCCACTGATTTTGATGCCTCCTATTCATGGGAAGCCTCTTATTCTGTATATCTCAACAATAGAGTCATCTTTGGGTATCTTGCTAGCTCAAGAAGATAATGACAACAAGGAAAGAGCTATCTACTACCTGAGTTGCATGCTAATTTCTTATAAAATGAATTATAGTATCATTGAGAAGGCTTGCCTAGTAGTCATCTTCACTTCCCAAAAGTTGAGACACTATATGCTTGACCATACTACGTGACTAGTTGCTAAAATTGATCCACTAAAATACTTACTCAGCAAGGCAGCTCTAATAGGAAGGTTAGCTAAGTGGGTCATGATACTAAGTGAGTGTGATATCTAATATGTTGAATGAAAGGATTCAAGGGACAAGTAATTACTAATCAATTAGCAGAGGCACCGATGCAGAGTCTTCTCCCATTGAACATTGATTTTCCTTATGAACCAATTGTGACACTAACACACTAAGCTTGGGTGATATTCTTTAACAGTTCCTTCACATAATAGGGATCCGGTGCTAGACTCTTGTTCATAACACCATAGAAGTACTCATTGCCTAAGGTGTACAAAATTTTGTTTCCTTGTACAAATAATATTGCAAAATATTAAGCCCTTATAATGGCATGAAGATTGTAGTTGAATGGAGAGTGGATGAGTTAAACATCTTTGGTGATTCACATCTCATCATCAACCAAGTCAATGATGTGTACTAGACGAAAGATGAGAAATTGATCCCTTATAAACATATGGTGGATGACCTAAAGAAATACTTTGCTCATATCACTTTTCAACAAATTCCCTGGGTGGACAACAAAGTGGCTAATGCCATGGCTACTCTTTTTCCATGTTACAGATGCCAAAGAATGATCTTCGACATGAGTTCCTGGTGGAAATATTACTCTACCCTACCTATAATTCCCCTAAATCTTGTATGGTCTATTCTATTGTAGGACATGATTCATCCTATGTAATGACCCTTTTTAGGTCATTCATTTATTTACGACTTCTCCTTAAATAATTACTTCAATAATTTCTCTAGGAAAATATGTTTTTTGATTAAAAGCTCAAAGCTATTGAAATATGTTAGAAACTACTAATTGATGAATAAACCAAGATTGATAACATAAACCATCACTATTTGATTGAATAAATAGTTTGTAGAGAATTTCATAATCATAACTTGGCAATGCAAGTTAGAGGGCTGCCTTCAAGAACATTGATCTTATGAGTTGAAATACCAGTAGTAATACTTGAGATTCCAATGAAAATGGATGCTGCACATATTCCAAACCTACATCACATCCTTCATTGTTCATCCTGTGTGACTGCATTACTTACGCCCCTCTTCATTCTTATTCCCTCCATGAAAGTTTCATGCCACCTTCACTTTCACATGAGCCCTCTCTAAGAAGTTAACAAATTCTTTTTCCATCATCACACAAATATTTTTTTTGGGTCTACAATCATCCAACATAGTTGTGAAGAGTATGAGCAATTCAAAGGCAACATCTATAAGCCTGTGTATCAACCGCAAGTTTCTTCTTCAATACGTAGATAGCTGCAAATAAATAATCTCCAACATTAATTTTTGTTTGACTGTAAGTAATTCTATGGGTGTATACTGGCTACTCCCTAATTCTTCATAGTCATTGCTTCCCTTCTTTGCTTCTTAGTCATCGTATATTATTCTCTGACCTAGTTTTCTATTATTCCCATGAATATATTTTTGGTGGCAACCTTCATACATATATATCCAATGACTTTATTCCCTTAGATGCAATCAATTTCCAATTTATATTGTTCTAACTGGATAGGTGTATTTGAAAGGCGTGTCTATACAGTTTTTGTGCCCCTTCATGAGAGGTCATTCTCTATCATAAAGGTTTACTTTTTATAAATTATCATTGACTTTAATCACTAGTGGGAGTATAACCAATTTAAAAATAATATAATATAGTAATTTTTATATTATATCTTTATATTATATTTCTATTATATTCTTCCTTGGTCTGAAAGGTATTATTATATAGAGAATCATATTATGATGTCATTTTATTATAATATTGTATAATTATTTATTTAATGAGATATATGTGGCTGTATTATTATTCTAGTAACTATAATAAAATATTTTATTATTACAATTAATATATTTTATTATAATAATAATAGATTTACTATTATTATTAGTCAATTTAATATTTGACTTCTATTTAATCTATTGAGATAAACTATTTTAATCTTATAATTACTATCAAGAGGGGTCATGCCAAAGTCACTATTTTACATGTGTTTTAATTCATTTAAAAAAATTCTTTAGTTATTATCATTGTATAATATGTTATTTGAATATTCATATATCCTTTTAATTTGGGCTCATGACAAGGCATACAAGATTTTTTTCCTTGTACAAACAATATTGCAGACTATGAAGCCTTGATAATGGCATGAAGATTGTAGTTGAATGGAGAGTGGATGAGTTAAACATCTTTGGTGATTCACATCTCATCATCAACCAAGTCAATGATGTGCACTAAACAAAAGATGAGAAATTGATCCCTTATAAACACATGGTGGATGACCTAAAGAAATACTTTGCTCATATCACTTTTCAACAAATTCCTTGGGTGGACAACAAAGTGGCTAATGCCATGGCTACTCTTGCTTCCATGTTACAGATGCCAAAAAATGATCTTCAACATGAGTTCCTAGTGGAAATATTACTCTAGCCTACCTATAATTCCCCTAAATCTTGGATGGTCTATTCTATTATAGGACATGATTCATCCTACCACCACCATATATACTCTTACTTGTATGACCAAACCATCTTGGACAATCTAACCCAAAATGAAAAATGTCACCTTATCAGCAATGCTTCACAGTATGTTATTATTACTGATGACTTGTTTAGGAGAGGTCTCAACAAAACACTAATTAGGTTTCTAGAACCTAATGAGTTATCAATGTACATAAGGGCATTTGTGGATCTCACTCTAACAGCTTGACACTAGCTCATAAACTTAATAGAGCTAGTTACTATTGGCCGAATATGGAGCAAGAGGCAATCAAATATGCCAAGTCCTACGAAAAAAATGCCAATTCCATGGGATTCTAATTCATGTTCTAGATAGGTATTTGATTCCATCTATCATGTTGTGGCTATTCCAATAATGGGCCTTTGATCTTGTGGATTAGAGGTTCACCCATCCTCTTCAAATGGACACAAGTTCATCATTACAACTAAAAACTACTTCACTAAGTGGGTAGAGGTTGTCCCTCTCTCTATAGAAAATGGAAAAACTATAGCTTTGTTCATTATGAATTACATCGTATGCAGGTATGGTGTACCTTCCTTCGTCATTATTGACAATGGAGGATAGTTTAAAAACAAGGATCTTAAGGAGTTATGCAAAAAGTTCAGAATCATGCAACACTAGTCTTTTATTTACTACCCCCAGGGTAATGGTCAAGCAAAGGCCTCCAACAAGGTGATCCTTAAGATCTTGCATCACATAGTTAACAAAATTGGAAGGGACTAGCACCTTTAGATTAATCTAGCTTTATGGGCTTACAGAACAAGTATCAAAACTCCAATGGGTACAACACCATTTGTTTTGGCATATGGAGTGGATGTTGTGCTTCTCATTGAGGTTGAGATTCCTACTCTAAGAACCTCCATGAAAGGCCTCATTAATTATGATGACTACAAAATATCTTAGCTTCAAGAGCTAGAATCATTAGATGAACATCAGCAAGTAGTGTGTGATCATCTTTGAGCTTATCATCAGCGTATGTCTAGAAGCTACAATAAGAAAGTTAAACCACATGACTTCCAACTGGGTGATCTTGTTCTGAGAGAAAACCCTAAGAATCAACAATAATGGGTACAAAAAGGGAAGTTCAAACCCCAATTAGCTTGGTCCCTATATAGTCACTGTAGTGTTCAAATCTAGTGCTTACCAACTTTCTACAACTGAGGGAGAGGTGCTCAAGGAGCCCATCAACACTCTCCATCTAAAGAAGTTCTATAGTTGATCTAATTTCAAGAGCTCTCTATATATACTTAAATGTTTTCAAAGAAGTCTAAAAATTGTAAAAAGTCCTAAAAATTATTATTATCTTGGTGAAAACCTAGCAATGGGCACCTTGGTAATACCAAAAAAATTGAAAAATTTGGAAAAAACAAAAAAAGAAAAAAATACAAAAAAATTGAAAAAAAAAAAAAGTGTCATTGATGAAAACCTAGTAAATAGGCATCATAGTACCAAAAAAAAAAAAAACCTTTGCCAAGAAGGTGAAAACTTGGTAAATAGGTGCCTCTTGTTCCAAATACTATATCTTGCAACACATCTTTTGGCTCATGTATAGTTGCTTTCCTAATTTAGTTTTCTACTTTCACTCATGTATCCATGGATTGAATCTTGTCATAACTTGGGGGGCAACACCCAACAATATCATAGGAAGATCTCTTTTTGTAACAATCACCAGTTGTTATAACTGTGTCTACCTACTATTGCTTGTGTCACTTTAGAGATTCCATTCATGGAACATCTCTTGTGTCAGTCACTAGTTGTTTTGACTGTGTTTGCCTACTATCACTCATGTCACTTCTTGAGATTCCTTTCATAGAACATCTCTCGCTTCAATCACTAGTTGTTCTAACTAAGTCTACCTACTATTGCTCATGTCACTTCTTGAGATTCCTCTCATGGAAAATCTCTCACGTTAGTCACCAGTCATTCTAACTACATCTTCCTACTATCCCTCATGTCACTTCTTGAGATTCCTCCCATGGAAGATCTCTCTCACATCAGTCACCAGTTGTCCTAATTATGTCTATCTACTATCACTTAGTTTCCTACTAAGGTTCTTCTTACTAAAGATTCCTCTTTGACTTTAGTCACCAGTTATTTTAAATGTCTATCTACTATTGTCACCATACTGAAGAGATTTCTTTCACATATGTTTTGAACATTGACACTTGACATCAATCTTATAACACAAAGATTGAACTCAAAATGATGAATTTGTTTGGGATATCCTAAGCTTTTCTTTGTTTGTTTTGCTTTTGCTTTATTATGTCACTTTGAGCAACTCGATGATGTCACTCTCGACTAGAGAAGCAAGGACTAGGGGGCATGATCTTTTCTGTGCTTTCTATTTGTGGGTTGGGTTCCAATGATCTGAAGCTTTCATGTAAAAGGGGTGTCCACTATAAGAGCCTTTATTTCATATTGGATGGTTGTGTGTACTTCAAATCCTTTTATATGGACTATTCATTAAAGTTGGTTCTTTTCCTTGCTTATTGGAGTGAACACTTTATGCTATAGTAAATACTGATACTCGTCCTCCTAAGTGAACGTACACATCACTACGAGTATATCTAGTACACTTCTATCTTAGGTCATGAATGCAAGGGTTGTTGCAGATAGAATACTTACTAATTACTTAGTGTATGCGTGAATATGTGGCCTCTACTAACACACACACTTCAACATGATCATTGTATGCGAATTCATCTCGAAATGAACATTGGATTGTTCATCCGAAAATCAGCCTGCAAAGCGACCTGTTGCCTTCTATCTAAAGGGGATTTCTTGTCAGATATCCTCAGATTGGAGGTGTTTAAGCAACTAGACCCTGTAAGAATGAAGGATTTGAATGAAATTTAAGCTATATGAATGTGCAAGTAATCTAAATGAAATGCAAGCAATTATTCTAAGAATTAAAATACATTAAACTAAAAATGTATGCATTATTAAGCTAGATGAATTTAAACTAAGAATGTAAAATGTATGTAAAAACATGAGCAAATGTGAGTATGAATTCCAGCAACAATTCGATGCAAATTCTCCAAATTCATCCTCTCTAAAATGAAGAGATGAGGGTCTCTTAAATAGACTTTCCTGAAATCCATCAACGGTTGAGATCAATTCGGATCAATAGTCAGGATTGAAGATGAGGTTCAGTCAAAAAAGGAGATTCCCAAATTAAAGAGAGTTAACAGATTTAATTTGAGTAAAATAAGGAGTTAACTGATTTAACTCATTTTTTATCAATAGTGAACTGGAAATTTCCCTTTTTGAACTGAAGAGAGATTTTGTTGAGATATTTAATTTAATAAAATGAGATATGCTCTCATAATTACTTTTTCTATTTAATTAAATAATCTTTAATTAATTAGAAAAAAATTTCTTATTTAATTAAATAACTTCATTTAATTAAATAATTTTGTTTAATTAATTAGAAATACCTTTCCCATTTAATTAAATAATTACATTTAATTAATCAAGATAGGCATATTTATTAAATTAAATAAATTTAATTCCATAGTACATTAGCCTTAGGATATAATTTAATTTAATTAAAGTATAAATACTTAGTAATTAAATTAAATATTAATCAATAGGTTTAATGTGACTAATATGAGTAAATACTGCAGTAATTAAATAAGAAATATGATGAATGCAGATTATGGTTTTCTGCATCTGACAATTAAGTCAAGTAGCGAATAGCAGAATGAGAATTGCCTATTAGAATAGGTCTTTAGGATTGGTTAAAAATATACCAGAATTGGTATTATGGCAATGAGCCAATTTTGGGGTATTACACTTAGCATAAGAAGGATCTCTCACGTGTTTGGTGTGACTACATGCAAGAAAATTTCAAGTCATCCTAGCATTTATGTTGTAATGCTTATGTTTGCTTGCTACATTGAAAGGGACAAATGTTTTGGCCATTTTGGCTTCTTATGCCTCGAATGCTTACATTTAATCCCCAAAAAAATAGAAAATATGTCCTATTCATATTCCTATGATTGTAATTTTAGTGGGAATTGTATGACATATGAGATTTTTCTATATGCTTAGTGATGATAATTGTCAAAGCTTGATAATAACACCTAGGGTTGCATCTGGTGTAGGGTTGCATTGCATGAGCATCTCCCTGTATGTAGGCCAATTTTTGAGGATTCCCGAGAGCCTATGGAGCCCTACATATGCAGATATTGAGGGCATATTACCTAGGACCACTTGGGTAAGACTGAACACTGGCGGACACATCTTGATGACCTAGTGTCTGTTGTATGGCAACCATGGAGAGAGATAGAGGACTAGGATGATGCCCCTAGAGAGCTGCCATGGATATTTGGTTCTCGACTGCTGGCAGGCAGGACGACATCAGTGATCGAGAGATTTTTGATCTCCCGAGTGTGGTGGCAGTATGGCCAACCACAGGATATTTCACTTGAGTACTGTGCCTATGTCAGGGTGCAGAAGGATATTGAGCAGGGATGGCCTCCATGGATGGATCCAGGGCAATCCATGATAGATATCTATAGTTTAGTCACTATTCAGTGGGACTACTTGCCAGAGGTAGTAGATGTAGGGATGATGCCTACATATTAGGCATTTTTGATGAGCCATCTGTTCCCACGCTTCATAGATCCACTAGGGATGGTGGGGTAGCTACAGGGACAGGGACAGGTGCCCCAGCAGCAGCAGGCACAGCCACAGATGCTACCACAGGTCCAACACTGAGTACAATAGATGCTTATTCCCCCATGTCAGATGGGATCAGACCTAGGTGCTGGGGGCAGTGGGGTAGGACATAGTCGACGGAGGAGGTAGAGGATAGAGGAGCAGGCCCCTCAGCAGGAGGTCCCACAGCAACAGGTGCCTCCACAGCCACAAGTACCTCCACCGCAGCAGACACCTCCACAGTAACAAGCACCAGAGATGGTTGATGAGGATATGCCAGATTAGCTGGCAGGTGGGGTACATGATGTGGTACGGTGATACCGAGAGCAGGTTCGTGCGGCCTCCCGACAGTTGAGAGAGTTGCAGATTGCATTGGCAGTCAGGGATGCGTAGCTGGTAGAGCGACAATGATAGACAGATTTTTAGAGAGAGCATGCGAAGACTGCAGAGCAAAGATTGGAGCTAGCACAAGACGATATATGCTTCCAGTCAGCTTGGGAAGCATATTATTATGCAGCATATACTAGTGCATTACCTGATGAGACATTGCAGGTTCAACAATTCTCTCAGTATGTGCAATAGTCTGGAGGTGCACGACCTCCTGTCAGGCCAGATATGCCACCATCGCCTCCACCACCTGCTGCCCCTGCACCTCCTGCTCCTCCTGGAGGTGAGGGTTTGGGATTAGAGTTAGATGCTCTGTGTTTGAGTTTTGATTTTGATCTTTGGCTATGTATGGATTGGTGTGCTAGCACCGCATGTATCATTTTTGATTGATTGCGCTCGAGTAGCACCCATTTTTGTACTGACCCATTCTTTGATATATATATATATACAAGATTTTGAGCCAAGTATTCCTGTGTGCATGTCATTGTCTATTTTGTTTTTCTTTGATGTACATGAGATGTATGTTGTACTTAGATAGAACGCATATGTATGAATTGACATCTTACGTAGTGTTGCATGTTTTTGTTTGACAGTCACAAGTATTTCATTGAGGAGCGAGAATCGACAAACCAAACGCTTGTGCAGCCATGGAGGAATCTGATGCATGTGGAGTATGAAAAAAATTACCATCGAATTGTGTGCTAATGTAAATGAAGTATGTAATGCAAGACTATGTTAAATGCAACCCTAGGTCTAGTTACCAAGCCTCGACGATTTATCATCACTGGATATAAAATAAATCTCGTATGTTATATAGCTCCCACTGACATTGCAATCATGAAAATATGAATATAACATACGTTATTGGGATGTTGGGATTAAATGTAAGCATTTGAGGCACAAGAAGCCAAAATAATCAGAACATTTGTCCCTTTTAATGTAGCAAGTTAACATAAGCATCAAAGCATAAACGCTAGGATGACCTGAATGTTGCTTGCATGATAGGCACACCAAACACACGGGAGATTCCTCTTATGCTAAGTATTCAGTATTCATTCTGTCCACAATGACCCTTGCGTCTGTAACCTGAGACAGAAGTGTGCTAGATATACTCGCACTGACCCGTACGTTCACTTAATAGGACGAGTATTAGTATGTACTATAGCATAAAGAGTTCACTCCAAAAAACAAGGAGAAGAAACAATGTCATTGACGTATTTGTATAAAAAGAGTCGAGGTACACACGGCCATCCAATACGAGATGGAGGCTCTTATAGTGGACAACCCTCTTATAGGAATAGATCAACTTATTGGAACTAAATTGCAAATAGAAAGCAAAGAAAAAGATCATGCCCCAATCATTACTTCTTTAGTCGAAGATGACATCATCGAGTTGCTCAAGGAGATATGATAAAGAAAAACAAAGAAAACAAAGAAAATGCTCAGCATATCCAAACAAGTATATCATTTTTTTTGAGTTTAATGTTTTCGAGATTGATGTCAAGTGCTAATGTCCAGAACATGTAAGAAAGAAATCTCTTCAGTAGGGTGACAACAGTAGGCAGACGCAGTCAGAATGACTGGTGACTGAGGTCAAAGAGGAATCTTCACGATGAAGAACCTAAAGAGGACTAAGCGATAGTAGACAGACATAGCCAGGATGACTGGTGATTGGCACAAAAGAGATCTTCCATAAAGGAATCTTGAGACATGACCTAAGCAACGGTAGGCAGACACAACTGAAACAACTGGTGACCATTGCGAAAGAGATTCTATGAGGAGAATCTCGAAAAGAGTGACACTAGCGACAGTAGGTAGACACAGTCAGAATGATTGGTGACTATCATGAAGGAGATTCTATGAGGAGAATCTCAAAAAGAGTGACATTGGCGATAGTAGGCAGACTCAGTCAGAACGACTAGTGACTGTCACGAAGGAGATTCTATGAGGAGAATCTCGAAAAGAGTGACACTAGTGATAGTAGGTAGATGCAGTCAGAATGACTGGTGACTGTTGCGAAGGAGATTCTATGAGGAGAATCTTGAAAAGAGTGACACTAGAAACTATAGGCAGATGCAATCAGAATGATTGGTGACTGTTGTGAAGGAGATTTTATGAGGAGAATCTTGAAAAGAGTGACACTGGCGATAGTAGGCAGACGTAGTCAGAATGACTAGTGATTGTCGTGAAGGAGATTCTATGAGGAGAATCTCGAAAAGAGTGACATTGGCGATAGTAGGCAGACGCAATCAGAATGACTGGTGACTGTCACGAAAGATATTCTATGAGGAGAATCTCAAAAAGAGTGACACTGACGATAGTAGGTAGACATAGTCAGAATGGCTGGTGACTGTCGCAAAGGAGATTCTATGAGGAGAATCTTGAAAAGAGTGACACTGGCGATAGTAGGCAGACACAGTCAGAATGATTGGTGACTGTCACGTAGAAGATTCTATGAGGAGAATCTTGAAAAGAGTGACACTAAGGGGGAATGCCCCCGAGCTATAACAAGACTCAATCCATGGATACATGAGCAGGAAGTAGGAAAGCAAAAGCATGAAAGCAACTGTATAGAATAGCCAAAAGATGCGTTGCAAGATGGAGCATTGGGAACAAGAGCTGCTTGTTTACCAGGTTTTCACCTTCTTGGCAAGTTTTCTCTTTTAAAAAAAAAAAAAAATTTTAAGGACTTTTTTTGATTTTTAGATTTTTTTTAGGACATTAAGATATGTACAGAGAGCTTGCTGAGATTGAATCAACTGTAAAACTGTTTCAGGTGGAGAGTGTTCATAGGCTCTTTAAGCACTTCTCCTTCAGTTGTGGAAAGTTGATAGGCACCAGATCCATATATTGCAGTAATGATGTAAGGACCTAGCCAGTTTGGTTCAAATTTCCCTTTTGCATTCATTGTTGTTGATTCTTAGGGTTCTCTCTTAGGACGAGATCACCTAGATGGAATTCACATGGCCTAATTCTCCTATTGTAGCTTCATGCCATTCTTTGTTGATATGCTCGTAGATGATCACAGGCCACTTGTCGTTGTTCATCTAGTAACACAAGCTCTTGAAACTGAGCTATCCTATAGTCATCATCAATGATAAGGCCTTTCATGGAGATTCTCAAGGTAGGAATCTCAACCTCTATTAGAAGCACAACATCCGCCCCATACACCAACGCAAAAGGAGTCATGCCCGTTGGAGTTCTAATGCTTGTACTATATGCCCACAGGGTTGGATTGATTTGGAGATGCCAGTCTCTCCCTGACTTATTGACTGTGCGATGAAGAATTTTGAGGATCGCCTTATTGGATGCCTTAGCTTGGCCATTACCCTTGGGGTAATAAATGGAAGACCAATGTTGTGTGATCTTGAATTTCTTGCACAGTTCCTTAAGGTCTTTATTTTTGAACTATCCTCCATTGTCAGTAATGATTGAGGACGGTATACCATATCTACAAATGATGTAGTTTGTGATAAAAAGTGCTACAGTTTTGCCATCAACAATTATGAGAGGGACTGCCTCTACCCATTTCATGAAATAATCTGTAGCAGTGATAATGAACTTATGTCCATTGGAAGAGGTTGGGTGAATCTGCCCCACCAAGTCAAAGGCCCATTATTGAAATGGCCATGTTGTAGTAGAGGGAATCAGCTCTCTGGCTGGAGCATGAATGAGATTCCCATGTAGTTGACACTGCTTGTAGGACCTAGCATATTCAATAGCTTCTTGCTCCATTTTAGGCTAGTAGTAACTAGCACAAAGGAGTTTGTGAGCTAGTGTTAGGCCATTGGAATGAGATCCGCAAATGCCTTCATGAATGTCAATTAGTGCGCATTTGGACTCGTCGATTTCTAAACACCTAAGGAGTGTTCCGTCGAGACCTCTCCTATACAGATCGTCACCAATAATGACATAATGTGAAGCATTACAGATTAGGTAACGTTTCTCATTCTGGGTTAGACCATCCAGAATGGTTTGATTACGAAGGTGGGAATAGATGTGATGTTAGCAGGATGATTCTTGTCCTATAATAGAATAGATCATCTTGGAATCAAGTGTGTCATAGGCTAGGTAGTGTAACGCTTCCACCAAGAACTCGTTTCATAGATCATTTTTTGGCATTTGTAAAAGGGAGGCCAGAGTGGCCATGGCGTTAGCCGCTTTATTATTTGTGCATGGAACTTGTTGGCAGGTGATGTGTGCAAAATATTTCATCAAGTCATCAACCATGCATTTGTAAGGAATTAGTTTTTCATCCTTTGTTTGATACACATCATTTACTTGGTTGATGACAAGCTGAGAGTCACCGAAGACATCCAACTAATCTACTCTCCATTCAAATGCAATTTTCATACCATTGATCAAAGCTTCATATTCAGCAATGTTATTTGTACAAGGAAACAAAATTTTGTACACTTTGGGCAATGAGTATCTCTGTGGTGTGATGAAAAGTAATCCAACACCTGATCCTTTTTGTGTGAAGGACCCATCGAAGAACATAACAAATGTATGGTGAGCGAGTGTTAGAATTGACTCATCTGAAAAATCAATGTTTATTGGTAGAAGACTCTGTATGGGTGCCTCAACCAGCTAGTCTGCAATTGCCTGTCCCTTTATAGCTTTGCGTTCAACATATTGGATGTCAAACTCACTTAGTATCATGACCCATTTAGCCAATCTTCCTATGAGAGTTTCCTTACTGAGCAAGTACTTTAATGGATCTATTTTAGCCACAAGCCGTGTAGTATGGGCAAGCATGTAGTGTCTCAAATTTTGGGAAGCAAAGACAACTGCCAAGCAAGCTTTCTCAATAATGCTGTAGTTTTTCTCATAAGAGACCAATGTTCAGCTCAAGTAATAAATATCTCTTTCTTTGTTGTCATTGTCTTCTTGAGCCAATAGGATTCCCAAAGCTGTTTCAGTGGCTGAAATGTATAAAAGCAAAGGCTTCCCATGCATAGGAGGCATCAGAATTGGTGGATTGACAAGATATTGTTTAATCTGTATTAAGCTTTGCTCACAGTCTTGGCTCCAATTGAATTTCACACGCTTATGTAAGGTCTTTGTGAAGGGTTGTGATTTATCTGCCAATTGTGAAATAAACCTAAAAATAGATTGAAGCCTTCCTTGTAGTCCTCTCATTTGACTAATGTTTCAAGGTGGTGGCATGTCCATTATTGCTTGTACTTTTTTTGGATCTACTTCAATTCCCTTTGCAAAAACAATATATCCTAACAGTTTTCCTGATGTGACACCAAATGCACATTTCTTAGGATTGAGCCAAAGACTAAACTTTTCCATACGATCTAGGATTAGTCCCAAATTGTGCAAATGAGTATTGCATTTAGCACTTTTGACCAAGGTATCATCAACATAGTCCTCCATGGTTCTATGCATCATGTCATGGAAAATTGTAGTAACAACCCGCTGATATGTAGCTCCAACATTCTTTAAACCAAATGGCATCACATTCCAACAAAAGGTTCCCCATGCACATGTGAAAGCTATTTTCT
Source organism: Cupressus sempervirens (assembly GCA_028749045.1). Classification (NCBI taxonomy): domain Eukaryota; kingdom Viridiplantae; phylum Streptophyta; class Pinopsida; order Cupressales; family Cupressaceae; genus Cupressus; species Cupressus sempervirens. Next base: position 129,949,982 of record CM053787.1, read on the forward strand.
CTTGATCTTCTGGCATAATTTTTATCTGATTGTATCCCAAAAAACCATCCATAAGTGAGTACATCTCATAGCCAGCCGTCATGTCCATGATCATATCAATATTAGGGAGCGAAAAGTCATCTTTAGGACATGCCAAATTAAGATCATGGAAGTCTGTACAAACTCTAATAGACTTATCGTTCTTGGACACAAGGACAATATTGGATATCCATTCAACATAATCAATTGCACGAATGAAACCAGCCTTCAGAAGTTTCTCCATTTTGACTTTGACTAGCAATGCAACATGAGGATGCATTTTTTGAAGCTTCTGTTTAACTGGTTTGATGCCTGGTGCTAAGTGATGCATGATAAGATCAGGATCCAATCCTGGCATGTCAGAATATGTCCAGGCAAAATTTATTTTCTTCTCCTTGAAAAAGGCAATTAATTGTTCCTTTTCTTTAGTTGACAATGACTGAGCTAGATGTATCACATGAGGATGTTCTTCTGTGCCCAGGTTAATTAGCTGTGTCAGCTCTATTAACACTAATAACCTCTCCTGAAAGTGACTGGGAAGGACATCAAATATCTCATCCACGGGCGCCTCAGAGAGGTTTTCACCCTTGGATACGTCTTTTGTTTTTTCTTTTTTGGGATCCGACACTGCCACAATGTGGTTTTCACCATCGAACCTCTTGCATTTTTTCCTTTTAATTATGTGACTGAGATATTTGATGTCAGCCTCAGTCATGTTGATGCTTTGCTCACTGGTGGAAGACGTTACAGGTTTGATAGCGTTTAGGTAACAGGCAAGAGCATAGTCATTCTGGAATGTGGGGACTTTGTTAGATGCATTGGGGTTCCAGTCTATAAGCTTGGGATGTGTGAGTGAAAGAGTAGTGGCTGGTTCAATTGCATTCATAGTATAGTCATTAAATGCACGGACCAGCAATTCGAGACCTACGACGACCTCACCCACAGATGTATTCAAATGCCCCAAAGTACGAATGTTAGTAATTGATGATTCTAGGACACTAGTTGGATCAGACCCCTGTGACCTATCCCTAGATGTTTCACTCACTTCAATTTGATTTTCATAGACATGCACTTGGTCAATGTCTTTATCAGTAGTCACTTCTGAAAGATTGTCAAATTCATATTCATGAGAATCGGTGCTACATGGTGAGAGACTCTAGAACTCCCCAACAGTGATAGGGACATACTCTCCTTTAGCCTTTGGATTCTTACACAAATACTCAATATGGCATGACTGACTAGATTCTCCCTTTTCTAAATGATATTTGAGTTGCTCAACATTGTCCTTAGAAGAATCACTAGTATCATCCACAGTGCTAACACATGGCACAAAGTCATCTAGCTTAGCAAAGAATTTAGCAAGATCATAAGGAATAGGATGAGGGTAAGAATCCTCATCATTAGATTCTTCCTCTTGAGTACCTGACTCAGATTGTGACTCATTTTTAGATGAACTCTCAGGTACGGGTATGAATTTATTGGATCCCAAATGGAAAGGGACCTTCTTAAACCCTAGGCCAGTTGTGTCACTATTCCTTCAAGCTGTTGCTTTGATAGGATCTATTAAACCATTGTTATTGCACCCAATAGGGCCAATTCCCTTGTAACCAAAACGCTTCATAAGCTTAAGACCAGGCCCATACTTCTTAGGAGTGATTTCTCGAGCTTGTTCTGTTAGGTTTACTAGAGCCTCTTCTTTGTAAAACCATTCAACAATGGCTCTATTTTCACTTTCATCTTCTAACGGAACTATAGCTTTGACAAAAGAGCCATTAAACTTGGTCTGAGGTGTCAACACGAATGGCTTCTTTGCTTCTGAGGGTCTCCCAAAATGTCAAGGGGACTCTGGAATAGATGTTAATGACAGCACTGGTTCCATGTGGTACTCTTCCATACTAGTTTCTTTCAATTTAAATGACTGCTCAATTTGTTTCAGCTTATTTTTGTGATAATCAGTAGACTCATGGTTAGCAGGGACAAAAGAACTAGCAACTTTGAGCATATTGCAAGTGTAGCTAGTAGTGGCAAGAATAGTAACTTTGGAGCCATGAAATGGGAATTTAATGCATTGGTGGTATGTGGATGGCACAACGCGCATCTCATGTATCCATGGCTGTCCCAACAAAATGTTGGAGGCTAACAGAATGTCAAGCACCTGACAGGTGACATCCCTTTCGATAGGACCGACGTGAATTGGTAAAGTCACAAGACCTAGTGACTTTCGTTCTACTTCATCATATGCTTTAATAGTGATCTTTCATCAAGGATCAACAGAGTCCTCAGAATAATCCAATTATCTAAGTAGAGCAGCAGAAAAAATATTTAGGCCAGCGCCATTATCAATGAGTACCCGACGAACACGTGTTTGGTGGATCATAACCTCAATATGTAGAGGCTAATTGTGTGGGTGATTCAGTGAGTTGTCATCCTCCTCGAAGAAGGTCATAAGATGAGGTGAGGTTAGGTGACCTACCATGGATTGAAATCGCTAAAGATCAAGATCTTGAGGAACGTTTGCCTCAGTGAGGGCTTTGTCCAAAATTTGCCTGTGAGCAGGTGAGATTTTAAGCAACTCAAATATGGAAATTTGAGCATTGGTTCATTTCAACTGATCTAGAACACTATAACTGGTTGCAGTCAAGTTCGTCGTATGTTTTGCACCTTTATCGGATGGACCAGCAAGGGCTTTGTCCTTGTGTTGTTGGATATTTGAAATAGGAGGTGTAGGGCCTTTGAGCACCAACTTTGCATGAGAGCGAGTGACAACATTAGCACAATGTTGTGAAGATGCATCATCCATGTTATTGAAAGTAGGTCCTTTTAAGACAAATGGTGTCTTGGATTTGTCATTATCTTGCTTTCCCTTTATGGTAATAACATCACAGTATTCAAAATCTATAGGTTCAACCATGTGAATGACATTGTCATTGTTGGAATACGTATAGTTGACCTTATTGTAGGGTTCTGGTTTCGAAGCCTCTCCTTTTTCATAAGATGAGAAAGGCTCTTTGAATGCCTTGTGGTTCGAGTTTTTATTATGTCCATCTACCACAAGTTCACCAGCATCAATCATGTCCTGGACTTTATGATGTAAGTTTATACAGTTGCTGGGTTTGTGTCCCTTATTTTGGTGATACTCACAAAATGACGTCTCATTCCACCATGGCGGACGTGGTTGTGGATCATAGGGACAAGGGTTATCCATTGGTGAGATAAGCTTGTGTTGTAGAAATGTTTTGTAAACCACATCCAAAGGTTCTCCCAAAGGCATATACTCTCGCTTGGGTCATGCTGCCCATGAGTTTCTCGATTTGTTCCCAGATGCCTTATTGTCAGGAGGAGGCTTCTCAGCACTTTTGGCTGCTTTGAGGCAATCTGTGAGATTAAATGCTGCTTTAGTAGGTTTTGGTGTGACATTATCAACAACCCTATCATGTACAATTTCTCGATTCTTGTTGACATGTTTGGTTTTATCCCTGTTGGAAGTGGAACCTTGTTTTGAGTCTTATTGAAGAGTGAGCTCACCTTTCTTGACCATAAATTCTTCGATACAGATAGCCTGTGTAATCATGTCTTCAAAGGTACATGGACCTTGTAGTTGGACTCTATACCCAAAATCAGATAAGAGGTTATCAGTGAAAATGTCGAGCTTCTCCATTTCTGGGATTTTACAGGAATACTTAGTGTAAAGTTGTCTCCACCGTTGGAGGAAAGTGAGAAAAGGCTCACCAACCTTCTGTTTAAGGTTGCATAGATCTCAAATATTTACAAGATGTTGAATGTTATGAGAATATTGTTGAACTAATGAATTAGAAATTTCGTTAAACATCTTGATACCAGGAGGTAAATGTTAGAACCACTCCAAAGCCTGACCACCTAGGCTTCTAGGGAATAAATGCATGAGGTACGTTTGATTATATATAAACTCCATAGACAAAGAACCAAATTCCTGCAAGTGATCTTGGGGATCAGTAGTACCAAAGTACTTGTCATATCTGGGTAGTTCTACGCCTCGTGGGAAAGGCAAAATGTTTATACTTTTGTCAAATGGGAATGAACAAAGAGCGTCCAATGTGTATGTCTTTTTGGGTTTCTCTTTCTCATGCATCATCTGAGCCAATTGGTCTTGCATAATTTTCAGTTGTTTTTGGAGTTTAGTGGTCTTAGTTTCTTCTTCATGTGTGATAATAGCCTCCACATTGAAATGTGTGGGTAGTTTAGCTCCCTCTTGGGTGAGTTTGAGAAAGTACTTTTCTTTCTCTTCGTTGAGTAGGATTCCCATGACCTTCTGAAAGTTCTTGTCTCTTCAACATTTTGCTATGTGTTCAGGAAGGATTTCCACCTCTTCCTATTCCTCATCAGTGTCATATTCTTTCTCTTTCTCCTTGTCATCCCTAGTTTGTTCTTGATATCGACTATGACTACCCTGTTTAGGTTCACGATTAGTCATTATAGGAATGTGTTCAGTTTCTATATGTTGTGTTTCAAAAGGGTCTATGGAGAAAGGGTCATACATTGTATTTGGGAATGTAGGACCTCTACTTGTTTCAGTATCCTCTTGGTAAAAAAGATTCCTAATTTGTTGCAAATTGGAAAATGTTCGTTGAACTTGAGATGACCTTGCAGGTGAGGAAGATCGTGAAGACGCCTCACTAGCCAAACTAGATACAGATTTCATAGAGAAAGGTAAGCTACCTCTGCCATGATTATGACCCCTAGCATGACCACATCTAATGTTATCGGGATAAAACACATTGCCACTTCTGGTTGTGACAGTCATAGGCAAGGACAAGAAGCTAGAACCTGGACAAGGACTACACTAAGACTGAGTCTCAAAAAGGACAAGATAATAGCAAGAATGTTGTTGACTAAGGCACAAATGGTCTAATTTAAAGGCTAGAATAGCCAGAGATTATGACCACTACGACACAAAGTATGACAAGCATTAAGATGAGGACCAAAATTACTTATGAGACGAGACTAGTCAAGGTATAAGACACAAGTCTTTAGCTAAGCGAAGTGTCGCTGTTTCAGGGTTGTTTCCAAATAGAGAGTGATAAACGGATGTAGAACAGGATAGCATGCAGGCCGCAGATAGCTAGAATAGACTCAAATTGGTAATGCTGATATAAAGTCTCGCACGAAAAACCTTTACGGGTCATGCAAAGAAGTTTTACGAGCTGTGCGAAGATCAGTAACAGTGGTTTAATTTTGCATGAGAATGTTCACAGGATCACTCAAAGATGCACAACAGAATTTTAATTTCACGCGAGGACAAAATGGCTTCACGCGAGAGTTAGATGATTTCGCTCGAGACCCAAATGATTTCGCGCGAAAGGGCAGAACAATTTCACAATAGCGGCTAATTTTGACAAAAAAATTTATCTTTCCAATAACCAGGTAGATAAACAGGCACGTAGAACAACAAGCAAGTGATTTCAAGCATGTCTAAAAACAATGAGCAAGGGCAAAAGTAACCTTGCGCATGAACAATCAAGTGACTTAGTTTGTGCTAATCCCTAAGAGAGCTTTTTGTGTATGTTTTCAAAGAGTTTTTCAATCATGCATACATCTCTAGAAAATAAAAGTTGGCTTCTCTAAGGTATTTAGTAATGGTTTGACTTTGCAACTTTTATGACTCACAGGGGTGACCTCCAATCCCGACGCATCGAGGTTTTGACACAGTCTAAGAACTTAATCTTCAAGAGCTGCTAGGGAGATCTAACAACCCACAATAAACCACACCCATGGATATTTCTTCCACAAGGAAATTTATATAGCAGTTTTCACTACCATGGCAAAAATGGCTATTACCACTTGAGGTTCTGTCAACACAGTTTTCCCTGTAGAGGGATTGTCTGCTATGGTTAACCCTCTCTAAAGGTGACTGACTCACAATAGTATACCACAAGGGGACTTAGCTTCCAGATTCAAGGTTTTGACACCTTTTCACCTTTAGCCGAATCAAAACACATAGATTAATCTGACACGCTAAACTAAGATTATCTCTTAAAGATCTATGATATCATCTTCCTGTGATCTATCAACCTCTCTGGAGAAAGGATGCCTTAATAAACAAGTCAAAGATTCATCTATCTACGAGATGCTCAAAGTATCCTCCCCACCTATAAGAAATCCGTCTTAGAGAGGAGTTTCACTAGGAACCCACTCCCTCAGGATCTATGAATAGTGTTCATGGGGGCTTAATTACTATGTGTGTATAGATGTTAATTTTTGAAAGCAAATCTATCCAAAAGCAATCAAAAAGCACAAGGTGGTACACTTAACACTTTAACTAATGCGAGGTGAGTCCAAAGATGTGGAACATTTAACCCCTCACACAAGCTAACACGAGTCCACAACTCAGAAACTAGTGAGTTCTAGAAAGCACAAAAGGGTTGCCTAGTGGAGCCTTTAACACTTCTGTCCTGTAGACCCCTCCCCTTTAATGTGGTGCTGATCTTGCAACCACAGGGTGGAACGAGGGGCCGACAGATTGGCCAGTCCAATAACCCAAGATAGCTATCTAAATCTATCACTAGTACCTAAGCCTGCTAAATGAATACTAAAGGAGATCACACCCTAGTATCAAATTATGCACGTGTTGTAAAAAGAAAATACGAAAGGAAACACACACAAGCTCAACACAAGAGATGTTTGTTTTAGATCCAAATGAAGTGTTATCAGCTGAGGAAGGTTACCTGATGATCCTTGCAACGTGCTTAGTAGATTTTACCTTTTTTTAGTGACTTTATCACACTTTTCCCATTGTCTCGCAAACTGCTACTATGCTGTTCCAAAAAAATCAAAAAACATAGAAACACTAGAATTGCGAATAGTCAGCAGAAAAACCCGAAAACACAAAAATCAATGCCAAAAATTACCTTTGTCAGCAGAGTTTCACGCAAAATTCCTGATAGTCTGTGTGAAGAAGTTTTACGGCCCGCTCGAAATTAAATTTGGCTTGCATGAAATTATATTTAGCTCGTACGAATTTACAAGTTTCACGCGCCAAAAAAATTTCTTGCACGACGCAAAAATAATCTTAGCATGAATATTCTGGATCCTCGCGTGAAAATGAATAGTCTCGCGCGAAGATTCCCGAATCTGTATGAAACAGTATGGACAGAGAACAAAAAAATGATTAAAAAAATACAGAAAGAGGCCAGAAAAATTGATTTTTGGGCCCAACGGTGGGCGCCAGAAATATATGTGTGAATATGTGGCCTCTGCTAACACACACACTTCAACATGATCATTGTATGTGGATTCATCTCGGAATGAACATTGGATTGTTCATCCAAAAATTAGCCTGCAAAGCGACCTGTTGCCTTCTATCTAAAGGGGATTGCTTGTCAGATGTCCTCAGATTTGAGGTATTTAAGCAACCAGACCCTGTAAGAATGAAGGATTTGAATGCAATTTAAGCTATATGAATGTGCAAGTAATCTTGATGAAATGAAAGCAATTATTCTAAGAAATAAAAGACATTAAACTAAAAATGTATGCATTATTAAGCTAGATGAATTTAAACTAAGAATGTAAAATGTATGTAAAAACATGAGCAAATGTGAGTATGAATTCCAGTAGCAATTCGATGCAAATTCTCCAAATTCATCCTCTCTAAAATGAAGAGATGAGGGTCTCTTAAATAGACTTTCCTGAAATCCATCAACGGTTGAGATCAATTCGGATCAATGGTCAGGATTGAAGATGAGGTTCAGTCATAAAGGGAGATTCCCAAATTAAAGGGAGTTAACTGATTTAACTCATTTTTGATCAATAGTGAACTGGAAATTTCCCTTTTTGAACTGAAGAGAGATTTTGTTGAGATATTTAATTTAATAAAATGAGATATGCTCTCATAATTACTTTTTCTATTTAATTAAATAATCTTTAATTAATTAGAGACACTTTTCTTATTTAATTAAATAACTTCATTTAATTAATTAGGAATGGCTTCCCATTTAATTAATTAGAAGTAAGTACTCCATTTAATTAAATAATTTCATTTAATTAATTAGAAATACCTTTCCCATTTAATTAAATAATTACATTTAATTAATCAAGATAGGTGTATTTATTAAATTAAATAAATTTAATTCCATAGTACATTAGCCTTAAGATATAATTTAATTTAATTAAAGTATAAATACTTAGTAATTAAATTAAATATTAATCAATAGGTTTAATGTGACTAATATGAGTAAATACTGTAGGAATTAAATAAGAAATATGATGAATGCAGATTATGGTTTTCTGCATCTGACAATTAAGTCAAGTAGCGAATAGCAGAATGAGAATTGCCTATTAGAATAGGTCTTTAGGATTGGTTAAAAATAGACCAAAATTGGTATCATGGCAATGAGCCAATTTTGGGGTATTACACTTAGCATAAGAAGGATCTCTCATGTGTTTGGTGTGACTACATGCAAGAAACATTCAAGTCATCCTAACATTTATGTTGTAATGCTTATGTTTGCTTGCTACATTGAAAGGGACAAATGTTCTGGCCATTTTGGCTTCTTATGCCTCGAATGCTTACATTTAATCCCAAAAAAAAAAGAAAATGTCCTATTCATATTCCTATGATTGTAATGTTAGTGGGAATTGTATGACATATGAGATTTTTCTATATGCTTAGTGATGATAATTGTCAAAGCTTGGTAATCAGACCTAGGGTTGCATCTGGCATAGGGTTGCATTGCATAAGCACATGGTCTGATCACTAATCTACTTGCATCCTTCATGATGAGGAATTGTTGGCTTCCTCAAAGTATCATGTTTCTTCACGGCTACACAAGCATTCAGTTCTTTGGTTCATTCTATCGATCTTCATGGGATGCCTATTACTATCAAAAAAAGAGAACACTACATGAGATGTTAGTTCATTCACACTTTGTATTTCATACATATTATCATGATTCATCTCATCTACACTACATTCATACATTATATCAAATTTGCATCCATACATCACATCATATTTGCATTCATAATTATAGCATAAAACATCTCATGTACAACAAGCTATAAAGATATAAAGGTGACACATGCAAATGTTACTCGAATAAAAAAATCTCATATATATATATATATATATATATATATATATATATCATGCCAAAAGAGTACATCAATGCAAAAATGGACACTACTCAAGCATTGTTGATCTCAAAAATGGTACAAACCAACGTTGGCACACCAATCAATACATAGCCAAACCAAATGAAACAAATATAATCTAACTCTCTCCTTCCCTCTCACCCCCCATTGGTAGAGAAGGAGGAGGCATGTATGGTCTTGCTGGAGGCTATGTACCTCCTGAATCTTGTGCATATTGAGAAAATATAGGCACCTACTCTACCTCATCCAACATAATTGCCACATATGCTACAAAAAAGTATGTTGCTCTAGTTGACTGTAGCTGGATCTTGTCTTGCTACTACTCTAATCTCTGAGCCTCTTGCTCTAGCTACTCTCATAGCCTACAGATCTTGCAATCCAACTCTATGATCCAAGTGTCCCTCATGGCAACCTATATGTGGAGCTTTCTTAGCTATCACTACTTTACCCACACTTTCTCCCTCACTCTCCTAAGGGCCTCTTGGATCTATGCCAAGATATCTTCATCCTGGGCCCCTACAATAGGCTAATCTTGCATCTCCTCATCAGCCAACCCTTGCTCTGGTTGTTTGGCTAGATGCTCCTTAATGCGAGGCTTGTGTATTGCCTCCTATAGCTCCTAGGGAGCCCATCCCACCTTGAGGACATCTCTGACCCATCCCATTACCACCCACAACTAGGTCTACTCTCATCTACCAAGGAGCAATAGGCACTTGCCATATTCTCTACTTGATCGTCTCCTACTGTGGTTGTTGTGGTGGTCCCTATGGTCCCAGTACTGGCTAAATGGGTATGACCATCCAACTGGATCTGTTAACTAAGGGAAGGGATGGCACACAAAGTAGGCCTAATATACAAGAGTCATCCCCCCATCCACTACTACTACTAGGTAATCCCATTATGTTAGAATTAAATTGTGCACATCAATCATCAACCTACCTAGGTCTAATCTCAGTGAGCACCCATATCATGAGCTGCACATATGAACAGTACTCCTATGATATATCTTGCAGCTGCCCATACTGTCACCATACATGAGTCAGTGGGAATCTCTCTATAATCTACATAAATTGACCTATCAATGGTCGAGAGGTGAACATGTGCCCCAACTCTCAAGGTATGTTATCCCAATCCTACGTCTCTCTCCACATTCACCATACTACTACCACCAGGTTGTCCAGTTGGCCTCTCCACTGCTTAGTCTTTCCCAGAGCTATCTGGGTCAATTGGCCTTTGTACCGACATATGTAAGGCTCCATGGGCTATCGCTCATCTTCAAAAATAGGTCTCATCACTAGCAAGTCCTTTCACACCCATATCTGAAGAACATAGACCCCAACAACCATGCTCTTCATCTCGTGATAAATGATCTCATGTATCTCATGGAACATGTGGGCAAGCATGCATTGACCCCACCTATATCTCTCTGGTGTCTCTAGCATCATCTGTAACATCTAGCCCCATCCACACTTCAATCCATACTGACCTTTGCCTGGCATTAGGAAGCAGTTGATAAATATGCTGAAAATTCCTAGTAACATATATGTGTACTAGCTCATCCCATGTGGTGTCTCAACCCATGATTAGATCCTCTTGAAAGATGGCCCTGATCAGTGCCTCCATACCTATTCGTGGAACTGTGTCATACACAACCTGTGGCCCATGGAATGGGATCTGTAGTATCTTGTAGATTTCCTCTTCAGTAATGATCATCTCTCCTTGAGGTAGATGGAAGGTGTTCATCTCTGAATGGAAATGCTCCACTAGTGTAGTCAAAAGGTCGTGATTCACTAGCATTGTTGAGATTCAAAAAAGATATGATAATTTCAGTCTATCAATGTGTGCCATGTTGGCATCACCTAGCTACCACAACAAAGCTTCATAAGGCAAGTAGTGGGACCTAAATCTAACATTGAGAAAAGTAATATGCACACATGAACACAACAACCAAATTATTAGTCTCAGATAAATGAACAAGACGAGAAAAGATGCAAAATTATAATAACAAATCACTTTTCAAATATCAAAATTTACATTTCACACTAGAGTTTCACGTGTAACTTCATGTTGTCCCACGAGATTACACATCTTCACTCAAGGACACACTTTGTCATGCAAAGAGCTATCAAGCAATAAGCAAGAAAATCACTATTTTTAGGGCTTCTTGCATGAAACATGGGTATTTCCTATGTGAGGAAACCCATAACACTAGACAAAGAAGTACTGGCCTAATACTTCTTTGCACGAAGGATGATTAGGCTCATGTGAGGAGAGACATCCTCACATGAGAATTAACATGAAAAACATTTAAAAACTACCTAAAACATGCTACGAACACCTCAAACTCCATGAAATTGAAGTGCAAAGCAAGGTTATCAATAACTCACTAGATGTCCAAATCCATCAGCCGACCATGTCATTTGGAGTGTTTGAATCGATGTGAATGTATGTGCACCACCATCACTCTCCTTAAACCTCTCTTCTCCACAAAAGGCAAAAGCACAAATTATTTTAAAATGACCCTTTGGTTCCTTATATAGGTTTTGACCTAATTTTTCAAAGAGCTTTGATCAGTGCGATAATCACCCCCTTGGCTAATTTCACTGCTCTAAACCCATTTTTGTGATCAAATTTGAAATTTGGCACAATTGAACAACTCAAAATCACATTTTAATATTTTGGGACCAATCTGGTCAACTTTGGTCAAACTTGGTCTATTGGACCTTAGAATCACTCCAAATTTTCTTCTAATCATTTTGATCTCTTCTATATTCCTTTGAATCTCAGAATTCTATAGTATCTCTCAACATACTGCTCAACATCACATTTCTAGTGTGTCATCTTTGAATTTTGCTCCTAAGGGGGTAGGATGATTGCATCATTTAATCTTTCAAAGCTAACTTTAACTCAATCTAAATCTTATGTCCTTATCACTCAAGGCATCTCATCACTCAGGGCATCTTGTTCCCCTCTATCTAGCATCTATGCCATCTATCTCATCTTTTGGTCAGCTAATCAATCTTATAATAGTCATGTCTGAGTTTGATGGATAGCTATCAGGATAATCTAAACCCCAACTTTTGAGGATCAAGCCTCATTTTGGGGATGATTCTATGACTCTTGATAGGTCTTGTTATCTTTTATGGACCAATATTTAGGTGTTCTATCTGGACTCTAGGGAATTAAGCTCTATTTTGGAGATAATTCAAAATTCTTGCTAAGGATTAAGCTTCATTCTAGAGATAATCCTTACTTTTCTGAGAATTAAGCCTCATTCTAGGGATAATTCTAGGCTTTTCCTTTCAACCACTATTTAACAAACATGTATCAGGACAGTCTAAACCATGACTCTTGAGGATCAAGCCTCATTCTGGGGATGATTCTATGAATTGTGATTAATCTTGTCATCTTTTAATGGATAGGTATCAAGACAATCTAAATCTTGACTCTTCAGGATTGAGTCTCATTCTAGGAACAATCCTATGAAATTTGACAATCTTTGTTCTATCAATCTCGGTATCTAGATGTTATATCTAGATCCTCTAAGGTTAAGCTTCGTTTTCGATATAACCTTTAAAAGCTTATCACATCTCAGTATCTAGGTGTTCTATCTGGATCTCCTAAGGTTCAGCTTCATTCTGGAGATAACCTTTAAAAAGCTTATCAATTGGTCTATGTGTCATCAATTTCAAAACCAATCTCATTTCTTGATCTATGCTTCATACTTCTAATTTCTTTGAATCAAATGTGCTACTCACACATTCATTCAAAGAGGGGAAAATGTAATACCCCAAAATTGGCACATTTCCATGTTAACAAATTCTGGTCTATTTAATCGATCCTAAGTCCTATTTTACCGGACAATTTTGATTCTAATACTCGCTACTTGACCTAACTGTCAAATGTGGAAAACCCTAATCTGCATTAATCACACCATTTATTTAATTCCTAAGTGTTAACTCAAATTAGCTATATTAAACCTATTGATTAAGTTTAATTTAATTATAAGTGTTCATAATTTATTTAAATTAAATTACTTCTTTAGCTAATGTACAAAGGAATTAAATATGTATTTAATTTAATAAGATAATATCCTCATTTTAATTATTGAATTTGATTATTCAATTAATTAAAGTTTATGCATTTATGAGGTCATATCCTTTTTTATCAAATTAAATATTCTCTAGAAATCTTCTCTTCAGTTCCAAAATGGAAGGTCTGAGTGAACTATCTCTCAAAATAGAATCAACTTAGTTAACTCTTTCTCACGCTCAAATGATAATCAATTAACTCTCCATCACACTCAAATCTGAATTAGTTAACCTCAATGCACAGGGAATTTTCCATTCTAGCTGAGTCTCATCTTCAATCTTGACCATTCATCTCAATTGATCTTGACCATTGATCGATCCTAGGATTGTTTTTAAGGAGCCTTCAATTCCTCAAAGGAAGGAGGTTGAATTGATTTGGTGTCAAATTTATGCTAAAATATTCACATGCTCATACATCCATAGCTTTTACAATTTCTAGCATTATAATACCATATTAGCTTAATATGCATTCATATAGTATAATATGCTCTTTTATTTCTTAGCTTAATATGCATTTCATATAGATTAATTTGCATTCTCATTTAGACATAAATCCTTCATACTAGAGGTCTAGTTTCCAGTTTCTTGTTCTGAGAGCAATGTCAGAAGCCATCTAGTTAGGAGGCAATAGGTCAATTTTCTGAATCATTTTAGGTGAACCATTCAATGTTAATTTTGGGATGGTTTCACATGTAAGGACTGTGTTAAAGTGTGGTTAAATATAGGCCATAATTAATGCATACAATCATCACATCATCATTAGTAAAAAATAAATCATATAAGTATATACATAAAATATATGCATCTCATACATATATACATAAGACATTTTTATCTCATACATATCAAAATAAAACATATATGTAAACATAAATCATCATTGTATTGCATTTGTATCATGGAGAAAATATCACACATAGATACACCAATACACATCACATCGAATTACATATATTACACAGGATTAAAATGCATCACATCCTACACAAACATGTTAGCATCATTATCTATCTGATAAAGCATATATAAAACATCACACCATACAATAAAACACGTCAATACCATCATATAGGCATCATATAGAGCATCATATACATCTTCTAAAAATAAATGACACATGATCCTCAACATCCATACATCCCACCCTATATATATATATATATAGTCTTTTATTATAAGTAGAAAGTGCAAAAGTAGGTCTTGAAGTTGATGTAATTAGCCTGAACATGTCCACTAACAAATATTCCTCTACAACTGTGACAATACTCATCAAAAGGATGATATGTTGACATCAATGACAAACTAATCATGAATGTAATACATAATTAGTCAATCATCTCCAAAATATTTCATACAATCTCCCATAATCAATCATGCCAACAATATCTTTCTTTGGCATTGATGGCAACATTTGATGAAAAAAATCAAGATACCATGAATACCAAAATATAGTTCTTCTTCATCTTCCTTTACTCCCCCATTCATGTTGGCCATGAATGTAATCATACATCTTCCTTCTAGAAAAGTTGTAATGAGTTTTCCATGTTCTAATCTCTCCCATTGATCAACAATGTATATCTCTCCCTTATGAGTATCTCTCCCCCATGAGCTTTGAAAAAGTGTTCTCCATGTATTACTCTCCCCCATTGACATCAATGAGAAAGGTGTCATTATGCCAATAATAATCATTACCAAAAAAATCTAAAAAAGTTGCAACTTGAAAACTCTACAAGTGTCCAAAGACACTATTTAAATAACTTTAGCAAGATTCCTCAATGAATCATCTCAAACATAGATACTTCCCCCATAGGAGAAGCATGAAGCATCTAGTCCAAAAAAATATAGTTCTCTAATCATATTGGACTAATACAATCCTACATCAATTACTATGAAGAAGTTGGGGGTATGACCCCAATCATATCTCACAACTACTCGAATGTATCTTTAGCCAAAGAATTTGTGAAAATATATGTTATCTTCTCCTTTTTGCTAACATACTCCTATCTAATGCCTTTTTTTGTTACATTTTCTCTCAATAAAAGATAGTTTATTGCAATGTGCTTTGTCTTTAAATGTAATACTAAATTCTTTGACATATCAATTGCACTTGTGTTGTCACAATGTGTGAGGCCTTGCCCCGACCCATCGTAGCATAGTTGATACTTCATTATTTTGATACTCATGACTCAATATGTCGAGACACTATTAGATACACTGAATATATTATGTCATTTCATGTTGTGTGAATTTTTACTTTTAGATATTTGATTTCATCATTTAATGCTTTATGAACATGTATTTTGATGAAGTAATTGAATGTAGAATTAACACTTTGATTATGAAATTTTAATGATCAAGAATATGAGTAGAACAAGATTAACAATTGATTATTTAAAAAATGGATGTTTTAATTTATGTGCTTCCCCTGATACATTTTATACATATATGCATGTGATTTTATTGAGCTACTGATGTGTGCAATGAGTGTGCATGATATTTTAGCCAAGAAACCTAACATAGAAGCAAAACTGAACCCTATGTGTCATTTGTGGAAACCCTATTGTTTTTATTGTATTTGTATCATGAGATGTATGAATATATCATTCTATAATCAGTAAATGTTAATATTTTGTAACAGTGTTTTTATAGTGGCGCTTGACACTCAAGAATTGTTTATGCATTCCAGCATGATAGTTAGGGTTAACCAAGTAACCTAGAAATCTAGGTTAGAGTAAGTTAGTGACCTTTTTGCTAATTAGCTTATAATTGAGTTTATCCCTAATTTGGATTAGTGTTTAATCTACTTTTTGAAGGTTGTTAGATAGTTCTAATTTATCCTAGCATTTTTTAGGTCCCTAATTAATCCCTTAGGCCTAAATTCATGAAATCTAAGTACCTAAGGGGTATGGGTATGGGTTGGGGGCATTTTCCACCCCGCTAGCCCCTTTTGTTGACTTTTATGGTCACTCAAAAACCCAATTTTTGCTTTGTTGCGAAAATTGATTGATTTCATCATGAGTTGAATGATCTTAAATCCACCTTGGGGTTAGAATTAGGTCTAGTTGTGTTAGAAGCCTCTAGAACTTTTGGGAAAGTGGGGGAGTTATTGCTTTTAGAGGTGGTTGAGTTTAGGATCTTATTTAGAGGAAATTTTGAGGGGTTTTGGGTTGTTCACCCAATCTCTAGTTTTAGAGGGATTTTTCAAATTGAAGGAGAAGGAGAGGAAAGCAAGCTCATCTCCAAATTGTTCATTTGACATAACTTGATTTTTGAAGGTAGGAATACTTCACCTCTTTTTGGTTTCATGTTGTGCTTCATGTTTCAATTTCATTGTTTATGTATGTATGTGTGTGTGTTGAGTATGTTCGGAGGGATTGAAAATAGGTTTTCTTAAATGTCTTTCCTTTGTGTTTTGTTTTGAATTTAAAATATTTTTTTTATGGGTGTTTTGGCATTACTCACCCTTAGATAGGGTAGAAGTGGCCATTTTTGGGGTAAGGTCTTCAGTTGGACTCCAACAGTGTAGAGTCTCTTCTCAGTACAAGAAGAGGGAGAGAGGGTAGGGTGTTATGGGCCTCTACCTATCAACACAAACCACGTATGAGTTTTGGCATGTAAGAATGGAAGAATGAAATTTCTTCAGTTATAGCCCTGATAGGACATATGTTTTGGTGTTGTGTCTAACATCTTGTATTGGAAAAATCCACCTTCTCCCTAGTTTGGTTCAATGGTGGATTTGTTGTGAAAACCTGGTATGGAAATGAATGTCTGATTTTTTTGTTATGTTATGATTGGTTGTCTCTTGGTTAGTTTTTGTTCTCTCCACGATCGCCGTGATGTATTACAGAATTTGAAATGGATCCCTTGTTAAGGGCCAAGAAGGAAATTCAACTTGTTATTGAATTCAATTATGTTGAGGAGATTTCTCCTTGGGATTGAAAATCCTTTGTAAAATGTATGTTTAAACTTATTGTTGAAGTGGCAACGAAGTCAAGTTTTCTTACTAGTTCTTTCTCGGTTGAGCCTTTGAACCAAGTGGGTTAACAAAAAAAGACATTGAAAAATATGCATTCATTCAAGTCTTATAGCAATTTCAGTTTATGCACGTGTGTTTTTGCCTCATGTATTTTGAGCATGACACAATGAATAATAATAGGCTCACTAAAATCAATACCAATGTCTTATAACATCTAGTTCATCCACATAGGCTGATTACAATTATTTGTTGTTGGTACATACTCCTCTTCTATTCTAGACTATGATACACAATTTTATTTCTTACTTATCCATGAAACCAATCTTCCTGTCAAGAATAATATTCTCTTTCTATCATCTACACTTCCTATCCAATCTATATTAGTGTATGCACGTAAGGTAAAGTCATGTGACATGTCATACCATAAACCAAAATCAAGTGTACCCTTTGAATATCCTCTTTACTCTTGCACCATGTGTCTCTTTAAGATCTCCTTAAAATATTTCTACAATCTTAACAAGATTAGATATATCAGTTCTTGCATGTGTCAAATATTATACTCTTCCTATCATAGATCTATACTTTGTTTATTCTGTACTAGGTGATTCATCTTTACTAAACAATTTGCATCTTGTAACCATAGGTGATCCAACTAGTTTATGATTCTCTAATTCAAAAAAATTCAACAAATCCTTAAGATACTTTATCTATGATATAAAATATTATTCTCATTTTGTTTTATTTTCAATCCCAAGAAATATTCCATCTCTTCAATCACACTGATCTCAAACTCATTATTCATTTCTTCTACTAAATTTTTTTTTCTAGCTTCATCATTTCCTCCAAAAATAATGTCATAAAAAAATACAAAAATAATCAATAAGCCATCTTCACTTTTTCTCAAATATATTTTATTGTCTTCATTAGCTTTCTTAAATCCCAAATTCTATAAATGCTTATCCAATCTTGCATACCAAGCTCTAGGTGCTTTCTTTAAACCATACAATACTTTTTTCAATCTAAAAATCATATCCTTGTCAGTATCTCAATATACACTTCTTCCTCAAGATTTCCATTAAGAAAAGTTATCTTAATATCCATATGATAAAATTTAAACTTCTTGTTAGTTCCATATGCCAAGAACATTCTTACTACTTCCAATTTAGCAACATAGGCAAAAGTTTTTCCAAAATCAATTCCTTCTTTTTGTGAATAACCTTTACATACTTGCCTTTGTTTGTTTCTTACTACTTCTCCTTTGTCATTCATTTTTTTTCTTAGTACCCACTTAGTTCAAATGACATTTTTATCTTTAAGTCTAGGAACCAAATCCCAAGTTTTATTATTTTCAAACTGCTAAAATTCATCTTTCATAACCTTAATCCAAAATTCATCTCTAAAAATTTAATTAGTGGTCTTGTTCAACTTTTGATATGAAACATAATTCTTCACTAACCGTAATTCTTATTATCACTCATTTTTTTGCACTTTCAATTATCTAATCCATTGCTAATAGTGATATAGCTATCAAGATTTAATTGTGTAGTATTTGAGTCAAACTCATTGATACATATTTCATGAGTATTAACTCAACATTAATACATCTCTCATGAGAATATATTAAACACTTAAAACTCATTGGATATAGGTGATGGTCATAGAGGTGAAGCATCAAGACTTTTTGGGAGGTCATCCATCCCAGTACTACTCCAACTTGAACATGCTTAACTATGGAGTTCCCTCCATGGTTAAAACTACTCTTCTTACAAGCCCATTTTTAAAACCCTCACCATGTGTTGTGCCTTATTAACCATTCATTATAAATCCCCTTAAGCTCATCAATTGATAAGTAGGAGATAATTTCCACAACAAGTCAAAGTGTGATATTGATATTAGGATTTAACTATGTAGTTTTTGAGTCAAACTCACTGACATATATTTCATGAGTGGTGATTCAAAACTAATCCATCTCTCATGAGAACAAATAGAACACTTAACACTCATTTAATCTATGTGATGCTCACAAAGGTGAAGCATCAAGGTCACCCATCCTAGTACTACTCCAACTTAAGCACACTTAACTATATTCTTGAAACCTCAATTGTAAAACCTTCACTAAGTGTTTTTACTTATGAACCATTCATTATAAATCCCCTTAAGCTCATCAATTAATAAGGAGATAATTTCCATAGAAAGTCAAATTGTGATATTGCTATCAAGATTTAACTATTTAGTATTTGAGTCAAAATCATTGATACATATTTAATGAGTAGTAATTCAACATGAATCCATATCTCATGAGAATAAATATAACACTTAGCACTCATTGGATCTAGGTGATGCTCACCAAGGTGAAGCATCGAGACTTCTTGAGGGTTCACCCATCCAAGTAGTACTCTAGCTTGAGCATATCATTCATATAATTTTCTCTCATTCATAACAAGTGATCATATCATCCTTCTAGTTTCCATAGTTAAATCCTTAAAACTTTAGCCTTTCTTTCCTAAATGTAGCCATGGATCTCCTTAGGTTGTTAAAATTTCTTTTCAAGCACTTGATGCTCTAATACCAATTTTTAGAAAGTAAAGTCTAGTAATATAAGTGAAAGGGGGAGGGGTGAATCAATTATATGCTTTAAACAACTTTTTATCAACTTTATTAAATCTAAAATATGTAACCAAAATATATAGAAACCATATTATAATAACCATGCAATGTGACAAAATATATGTTAACTAGGGAGACCCTTGATAAGAGGGAAAACTCTAATGGGAATGATGCCCACAAGATGATGTACTGATATAAAAGTTCCTTGTGAAACAATGTTACCATGTTAGGATCCAAAAAAAATATGAATAGTACATATGAGTCCCTATTAGGAGACTTTCAATCTCTGTTAGAAGACTCTAACCCTATTAGGAGTTGTGTCAACCCTGTTAGGAGTTGAAAGGAACACAACTAAACCCACTATCCAAATTTCGTGAAAAAATCTTTAGGATATGAAATCCAATAGAAAAAATCACCAAACATCAACTTATTTTCCAATATAGTTCCTTTTAAACTCACAAATTATCTTCAAAATCAAAACATACTACGATCTTCACAAATTTTCAACCAAAGATTTCATAGCATAATATCAATAACATACAATCTCACTGATTATTACAACCAACAAAATATCTATCCTTTATACCAAGTCCTAATAACTGATTGAGTTAACCTTGAGGATTTCCCAAGATACAATAAATAGTATAGGAACATCATAAGATATTAAAATTAGGTTCCACATGCCACAAAGCATAATACATCAATTATAAAACTAGTTAGCCTCTAAGGAATAATCCACACATTATCCTTCATTAGTCTTCACATAATGGTCAAATTATTCTACCATGTTAACCATAACATCATGAACATGTATTCAATAATCATCTAATCCCAATAAAAAAACTTTCACCTCTCTAAAAACATACAAACCAATTACTAGTGCTTTGTTTCTTGCGACCTCCTTTGAAACTTGTCACCAGAAAACTTCGCATAACTTTGTTCAATCTTCATAACTCTTTTTGCAAGCATAGACATAACATCCATACCCATCTTAGAAAAAAATTCTAATGCCACATAAAATAATTATTGATCATCTAATCATACAAAACAAATCTTCCTTTGAAACTCTGACAAAATTCATGAAAAGGTTGATATGTTGACATCAATGAGAAACCAATCAATGAATGCAACACATAGCACTCAATTATTTCCAAAATATTCCATAAAATCATCCATAATAATTCAAGAAAATAGAATCATGATCTCTTGAAATAATCACCATCTTTCATTCCCCCAATTGTGGGATCACAAACTCTAACCCTCCTACACTCTAATCAAACCCAACCCCATCTCCACATTGGCTGCTATCATGAACACTAAATTTACTTGTGGGAATGCAATCCTATAAAACATCCTTATCAAGAAAAAATGCCCACAAAAATTTCATTTAGGAACATAATCTTGGAAATGTTGAAGTTTATGAAAGATCAATCCCACAGCTACCAAGAATAATGTACATGCAAACACCTATTACAGAAGAAAGAAGCAAAAAGCAATGGAGGCAAAAAATGCCAGATCCATAGACAAGACATTCTTGATGAGAAAAAAAGAGATTTCTTTAATCAAAATTTAATTAATCTTAGTTCTCAATTACAAAGAGATATCATCCTTATAAAGGAGATCAAAACCCTATACAGGTCTAACCTAGGTTGCATTAAAAGAATTTATTATTAGATGCCTAAAGTTTAGCTTGAGCAACTAGAGTTAATTAGGAAATATCTAATTACTCTAATACCCCCCTTAAGATAAACTTAGGGAGTAGCTAAAAACCTAGAAACTACTACTAAAAGTAGAATTAGGTCCTAACAAATAAGGCCTGATGAGGTACCCAAGCACAACCAAATCTTTGAAAAGAGGAGAAATAGAGAAAACCACATGGGAAAAACTCTACTCCAAAAAGACATGGAAAAAATGTTGAAAAGAAACTAGTGAAGGATTGAAGAAGCCTCCAAACTAGGGAGTGTCCTAGAAGATAGGAACAAAAGATGACCATGAAGAACACCACTAAAGCATGTAGAAGTTGCAAAGCTTTGTTAAAAGTAACTATTGATCTAAAGAGCCTCCACTGAAATAAAACCTGACTAGGTAGAGAAGATTGTAATCTACATTGATTTAGGAGGCACAAGGAGGCAAACAACTAAATTTGAAGATACAGATGGCATGAAACACCAAAACCTAAAGAGTTGATCAATTGAACCAAGGAAGCATGAGAAATAGTAGAAGAAACCCCCTAATATAGACAAGGGTGAGGTGACAGGAAACTGGAAAAGTGGGCCAAAGTAACTACACATCAAGAAACCATGATCAAGATGCCAAAAAGAGTACATATATGTATACTGAGGTGATCAATCTCAGGCATGTTATTAGGTTAATATCAGAGAAGGGACACTCACTAGACAAAGAAAGATGGCAAACAAAGGCAAAACATCAACCCCCATGGCACTTTATCAAAGTAGTGCATTTACAATAAGGCACATGACATAAGGAATCCCAAGAATATAGTAATCTATATGAGTATCTTCAAATGAAACTGCTCGAATTAGAAGGCAAACAAAAGAAAACAACTCAAATAAAAATACAAATGCATATAGGCACTTTATCTCAATGCGTTTGCAAAAATCCATACAAAAGATGTCCAAATAGACTAGAAGAGACATAAGACTAATACAATAGATAGTATAAGTCATATAAAATCATACAAAGCAAGAAAATTGATCTCCAAACTTAAAACAACCAAGATATCCACTAGAATGCAAAAATGCAAAAGACTAAATAGAATGTGTTTGGAGCAGAATCTAGAAAAACAACCAACATCATTGGAAAGAGCTTGAAAAGACCTTTTGAATGATATAAATAATTCCCAAATTGGAGATCAAATACTCAAGATATGTCCCCCAGAGTAAAAAAAGGAACTCTTGACTTTGATAGCAAAAAATGCAATCAAAAGGGCATCAAAACTAAAAACAACCTACACCACTGTGACAAGCTCGGAACCAACTTTCTAGCGATATCTTGTTTGCAAAAAACAAAGTCCATATCCTTGAGGTATGAGCAAAAATATTAAGGTAGATTCAAATAGAGGCCAAGGAGATTATAGTAAGTACTGATGCAGTGTTGATGTGGCACTGGCATCAACAAGTGACAAGCCCAAATTTGATAGTCAAATGGTCGTCGAGGCAAAAAAAAAGCCTAAAAATGACACCTATCAAAAAAAAAATTCAATTGCTGAAAACACAATGCCAAAGGCTTGGTGCCAGAAGAAAAATTCTAGTGGCCAAAAAAGGCATGTGCCAAAATATTTTCTGTGTCAAAACAGTTTGGAGATTTTTATTTACATAGAACACATGCATTTTAAATAGAAAATCCCAAAGTTTTAGGCAAAAACAATGCAAAAAAGAACTCCCAAAAAATCTCCTCACAAATTGCCCCATGATTTTTGGCTAGTAGATTTGCCATTTGGTGACAAGAAACCTTTAAGTGTGGGTCAAGCACTCCATTCAAGGGTTTATGTCAAAGGGAACATAAGTTGGAAAAAAAAATGCTTAGGGCCCAGATTTGAAGGTAGGCCAATGAGATGTCCTCCATTTTGAATCACACAAGGGCCAAAAATGCCCATTCACATGCAAGAACCCATCAATCTCACCTATTTTCTCCACTTACAAAGAGAAAATATTTAATGTAGTTCTCACTTGCATGGAGTTCATTGACCATGGCTGAGTATGTCTCGCCTCTGCATCTCCCCAAGGAAGGGCCTGAGATTGCTTGTGAGGACAATGAAAAAGTCAATAGCCATGAGCTGATCTTGCACTTCTCCAAGCTTGAATGTATGGCTATAGTCCTCCTCAAAGAGTTTTTGGCCATCAAGACTAACAACCACAACACAGACTATTAGAAATAGATAATACTAAGAGGGGGAGGGGGTGAATTAGTATTTTCAATCTTTTTACCCACAATTGAATCTTATTAATTAATTTTCCATATGCATGAGAAAGAGAACCAATAGAGCTAAAAACTATGAACAACCACATAAGAAGAGAACTCATAACACCATAATTTGTTAACTAGGGAAACCCTGGCCAAGGGAAAACCCCAATAGGGATGGAACCCACAAGATGATTTACTATATAAAGTATCCAGTTAAGGATGTTGACCTTGTTAGGAGTCTATGAAATATGTATAGTGTCTTGAGTCCTTGTTAGTAGACTAGGCCTTGTTAGAAGCCTCAACCCTATTAGGAGTTGTTGGTTCATATACAAATGTGTGCTAGAAGAGCCCACTACCCTAATATGCAACTATACAATAAGTTCTTCAAGAGAATGGGTATACATACAACACTGGATTATTTGTTGTACTTTGAAAATGTTTTGATTATCAATTTTTCATAAGAAGAATGACTTCACACATATCAATTCACATCAGATCTCACATAGTATTGCTTTGCATCACAACTCATAACATCACACTCACTTATTACTCTTATTTCACAAGATTGTATCAACTTCATAATTAGATTACTTCATATTAACTTTGTAAATTAATTTCTTTACTTATACCAAACATATTGGTAAATTATTCCTTTAGTCAACTCACATAGCATCCTTAGAGTCAGCTCACAGAGAAATAATAATTAAAATAATTAATCAAGTTGTTTAACACATTATGTTGATATGCTCTATTCTGCAATGTAACATCACTACAACACTAATTACTTCATAACTTGAACTCGGTTGGTCATACAGACATGTGCACTAGTATCCATCATCATTATGATGTCATGCATCTCTGGTTAACTATGCAAGAGAATATTCCAAGGGAATATTTTTCTATCATCAAATTTGGCATGCTGCTACAATGTTGTCTAATACTTAGACAATTTTCCTTCACAAATAAACATGACTAATATGCAAAACAAATATGTTGCCATAAATGACAACCATATTACTTACCTTATTTAATTTATTGGACATATTGCCAATAATCTCCCCCTTTGGCATTGATGGCAACATTTTGGAAAAATTGGCTATCCCAAACATGTTTCATGCCAAAAAAAGATAACCATAACATAATAGAACATTGTATTCATGTTTTGAAAACATTACATCCCTTATGACTTTGATTACAAAGTTAGCAAAGACTTACTTACTACTATACTTTTCCTTATTTCTCCCCCTTATAATTACAACAATTACAATTAATTACTTACAATTTTCCATACTTCTCCCCATTTGACATCAATGAAAAAGGTGCCACAAAAAGAAAAGTCTATCAAATTATGGTAGCTACATCAAAACTTGGAAAAGCACTTACTAAAGTTGGTTTCCAACTACGCAAAGTGTTTTTTCCAACTTTCTTTTAGTGCATTAGATACACTAATTAGTGTACACAAAGCATATATGGAAAACTCTACTACGTTCAAGTCTGCAGCCACCAACTTGTCATATGAAGATTTTGTAACAAGCATTCCTCCAACTAATTCTCAAGCAATGTTACTTATGAGAACAAGCATTTTCTTAGAAGAGTGAATCTCTTTAGAGCTTTCTCTTTCTCTACTTGGATTTCCCTTATGTTGTCATGAAGTGTCTACATTTTATGCTCAATGGTATTTAACTTTTGATTCTGCTTCACAAAGTTGTCAATGAGCATCTGAACCTCAGTTACCTATTCCTTGATTTGATCATCAAATTCTTGAAGATGGATATATGCCAAGCTACACTTAGCATAATCTTGTTTTCCTTCTTCTATACACTATCTCAATGCATTAATGCATACATTCAAGGTTTCTATATCATTCTTCATATTATTACATATGGTATTAAGAAGTTTACCATCATGCTCTTTTTGTGCTTGAATTGTAGCTATATTAGAGAGTGTTGAGAACTCATCATCAAAAGCTTTATATAGAATGGTTGCACACTTTTGAATATCTATAGGGGTGTCAACAGGGCTTACTATCTTTTCCATTCTATCCAAAACTAAATTCAAAGTCTTTTCAATGGACTTTACTAATTTCTTCTTCTCAAGAAATTTACTTAAAGAAGATATAAGATTTTGCGCTTCATCTTCTTCATCTGATTGAACTACTACTGTTGTAACCACTATTGCATGATTATGTGGTGTAGAGGGTGTTGCTACTACCAAGGGCACACTTGAAGTAGTGCTTCAATGCTTGCCTCAATCTTCTTCATAGACGGTGCATCTTCTTTCTTAGGCTGTTGACCCTTTTCTTCATTACTACTATAGTCAACAATATTTCCAACAATGCTTGTACCAAAATCTTTGAATGGGTCTTTAGTTTTATCAACTATCACATTGCTGTTATTTACTTGTATAGATTCACTACCAATGGTGATATGTGGTGAATCACTAGAAATTGGTGTTGTTACAGGTTGTTCAAAACTGTAAGGTGGGCTTCCTGCTGTAGGACTAGCTCTCTTTGTCTGCTCACACACCTCAGACTCTTTAGGCATAGGGCTTGCCTTCTCTAAACTCTTTTCTAATATAGTGCTTGCCTTTTCTCTCTACGCACTCTTCTTTGGCATAGTCTACATATATGCAACTATAGCCTTTTTAGTTTCTTTTTTCACTTCTTCATAATTTCTTCCCATGAGGAGAATGGATCTCATTTTGTTTCTTAATAGAGGTGCTATACCTTTTAAAACTTTTGTTATCTCTTCCTCATTATTTACAATGCATGGCTTTTTCACCATATTGATTCTTATTTATTTATCTTCCTCTATCACTCTACTTTTTCTATTTCTCAATCTATTATACAAGTCTTCAGGTATCTGTCCTCTTATACTATCAAACCTTTTATCTTTAAGAATCATATTTCTAGCTACAACATTATCTAGCTACCTTATATCCACATTATTATACAAATCATAGTATTTATTTAATTGCACAAATTTTTTGTCATTAATAATTTGCATGTTGAGATTTTCTACCTTGGGTTTCCATGCTTTTCGTCTGGCTGAGGTCTTAGCTTCTTAGTCAGCTAACTCTACTGGTTTGTTACCAGTTTCTTCTTCAGATTCAAAAGAGCAAATCTGCAAAGTTCTTCTCTTCTTGCTAGGACCACTTTTTTTTTTCTTGACTCTCTTTTTAGGAGGGGTTCTAGTCCTTTAAAGTCTTGTAGAGGTCCTAGGTCTAGATGTTTCCTCAGTCTTTATTGGATTCCTTGGTGGTTGTTGTTGTGCAACTACTACATATGGTACATTAGGTGCTTGCACACTAGTGTGGGTAACTGTTACCTCTTTAGTAGGTCCTGCCACTACAATGGGTGTAGGGGTCAATAGCTCAGGCTAACCATTGGCCTTCATTTCCATGGCTATCTCTTTTACCTCATCAAATTCTTTTCTTAACATTCCTAATTCTTTCAAAATAGAATCAATCACCTTTTCATCTTCTTCTTGGAGTCCCTTATTATCTGACTAGTTTTAACTTCTCTCATTTTCTCAACATATGTCCCCCATCTAGGACATTTAGAATCAACTTCTAAGCATATCCTTCAATCATTTCCTCACTCATTTCATATCCCATAGGTTCAATGAATTTAACTTGAGGAATTACAACTTCCATATAAGTGAAATTTGTCTCTACCATGAAGCACAATTCATCCTTGTATTTTTTCACTAGCATAGGAGGTATCCTATACCTTTGCTTCATTTCTGCTTGGAAAGATTTCATCATTCTATCAATGTTATTGTCTCTGACTATTTCAAGTCTTGATCTCTATGCACAAGTGATTGTCTACATTGCACACTCACTTCCATCTGAACTCATGATACCAAGAAACTTCTTAGTTGTGTAGAAGAATATGTGTGTTAGTAGGGATTCAAACCTAAAGACTGTGCTCCTAGACTTCTTGATTCTTGATATATTATCCAACAGTTCTATTTGGATAATGTCACATAAATTAACATCTTCACCTCTTACTACTAGGTAGGTTACATGAAGAAATCCTATAGGAACTAAATCTATCCTAGATCCATGATTGAATTTTTATCCCATAATTTTGCAAATTAATCCTACTCTATCATCTTAAATACTATTGACCTTCATGTTTTTGTTGTCAAAACATGTGTTGAGATTTGTCTCAACTATTTTGCGTATGTTCTTGATGTTCACTAGATTACTTCCTTCATTAGTCAGACCTGTGACCTTGTGAATTAGGTCATTATCAATACATATGATAGAGTCTCCCAACCATAAAAGATCATCATGTACTCTTCTTAGAATTATCTATGTCAATTCATGATTGTCAAAGTCTGTGTACAGAACATATTCTTACCTAGGTTAAGTTGCTCTAGATATCCATATTCAAGTTTTAGTGATAAGTCATTTTTGCACATCTTCTCCAATTCCTTATGAATTTTTGTGTCACTTGTGCTTTCAATTTTTTAGTGGATATAACCTCTTATATCATTGATGTGAAGAAATTTTTTCAAAACTTGCAAAAATGCTCCAATTGGGTCATCAAGAAAAGAAACAAATGGGTGTTTCTTGAAATTGTATCTAGGTCTATTGCTGACATTAAAAACCTCTTGTCTTGCCATTTCTAAAAGATTATGCTCAAAAAATTTAGAAAATACCTTAATTTCATGTATTAGGATTTCTGGTGACTTTGCGTAGCTATAGACTTCTTTAATTCTTCAAATCTTGCTTCAATCTCACACTCAGACTTTGCACAAACAAATGATGTAAGAAAATCAATTCATGTCCTTTTAATCTTTCACAATCTATACTTCACATTAAATTCTGTTGGAAATGATTGAAATGATCATAAGAAAAGTTGTTGGAATGATATATGGAATTGGTAAAGAATGTTCTCAATCATTGTTTTTTCATTGATGTCCAACTTGCTACTTGCAGGAATGACAATTGCTTTAGTGATCCAAATACTATCAATTAGTTGATTGTCAAGGAGGAGGCAATCAATAAGATGTAACTAGAACACCTAGAGAAAGGTTGAAGTTATGATGTTGTAATGAAGTACAAGGATCAACTAAGCCATTGATGAAAAAATTTATTTGATGACATACTATAAGATACATAGAATGGGCACACTAAAACATATGAAAGATGTAAGGTTTTAGCTAAGACATTTGTAAAGCTCAACTAAGTTCATTAGAGAGAGGGAGTTGAGCAAGCTAGTATGTGCCGAGAAAATTCCTAGTAAGTGCCGAGTAAACTTCAAGTGCCGAGAAAGTTCAAGTGCCGAGTGATATCCAGTGCCGAGCAAAGATAGGTGCCAAGTAACACAGAGATGCCCAGCACCAGTAAAACCAATAGGTACCGAGTAACACAGAGATGCCGAGAACCAGTAAAACCAATAAGTGCTAAGTAACACAGAGATTTCAAGCACCAGTAAAACCAGTAGTGCCGAGTAACACAAAGATGCCGAGCACCAGTAAATCAATAATGCCGAGTTGCTGCATTATTTTGAAAATCAAAGATTCGCCAGATCTAAGCCGACAAGGTTGTTATCTAAAAGTTTGTGAATTAAAATGGAAGATAAGAATGATGAGCTTGTGGCACAGAACACCATGTAAAACATTTTTAAGAATACAACTGACGAAGTTGAAGATAAGAACAAGATATGAGGTAGATACATTATATCCTACCTAATCCATTTGAAATCCTAAAATTGGAGAGGGAGAAATGAGCGGCAAAGGCAAATCAAATTTTTATTTAAGGAGTCATAAGTTAATAAAAAAAGGGAGAGAGGCGGTCAAGCATGAAAGCATGAAATGCTAAAGGAGGTGCTAAGGAGATAAGAGAGCATAGTGACTCTATTTCAGTAAGAAGACCCCTGATATGGATGCATTGGTACAATGAGTTAGAAGACTCAAGGAGACGAAGCTTGAGAAGAAGTCAAGCAGTCAGAGCTAAAGTGATTGAAGCCAAGCATTAGGATTGAACTGAAAGTGTGATCTAAAATTTGCAAAGTATGTTGTAAGTTATATCAGATCAAAAGACCATTATCGTTACTTTCTAGCAATTGTAATAGTAAAGTTTAAATCCTATGGACTTAGGTTGGTTTAATAGCCATGAGATAAATTCTTTAACGGGGTGATATTCCAAGTGAATGTTCTAAAGTCCTTTAACTAGGCCCATTCCTAACAGTTTGGTGAAATCCTCTAACAAGGTCACATTTAATAGTGTGTTGTAAGCCTTTAATAGGGCAGGCTTTTAACAGGGCATCACTTCAGAAGAGTGAGAATCAAGTAGCATGTTACTGGTGGTTTTTCCCAAACTGGGTTTCCACGTAAATCATTGTGTCATGTGTTCATCTTGCATGTTTTATCTTTGCATGTTGATTTACTATAACTTGCTAATATGGTTTATTTAAAGTTTGGATGGATGAAAAGTGTATGGATTCATTAAAAGTAGTGAAAAAGTATTAATAGGACATTTGGACCTTGGATAACTGATTCACCCCCCCCCCCCCTTAGTTATTCTAAAGAATTCTAACAAAATGCATGTCTCTACTAGCTTAGTATACTATCTCTATATAACAAAAAGGTTATTCTTCTTATATATCCTTATACTAATTATATTAATCAATGTGCATTTCATTGTAGACTCTCTTCAATGTCTAGATCATACTGCTAACTGCACAACCTCTAATATTCTTCCTAACATTAGTTTTCAATAACTGACACTTTGTTTCACTGAGAATGCTTAATTCTGGTAGGATGAGTCACAGACAATAAGTGACTTCATTGTCTTGTTAGGTACATCTTCTAGATTTGTATGGGAGCTTTTAGGTTCCTTTGGCTTTACAAATATTTCCTCGAGTTCTTCTATCTACTTCTTCATTTCTTCCTTCAAACTATTATCATTTCTTCTATTGTTCCTTCTGTAGCTTTGATTCTTTTTTAGGTCTCTTCTATCCATTCTACAAAATTTTGCTGTGTGTCCATACAAGTACATTTCTCTTTTTTTCACTTTTCTGGTCATTAGGAGCTCTACAATTTCTTGCAATGTGTCCAAGATTGTTGCATCTATAACAAACAATTTTTCTTCTTTCTCCACTTTGATTGGTATGAGATCTTTTGTTTCCCACATGGTTAGTATTCCTAAACATTCTACTATTTGCATTACTGCTATCAAATTTATGTTTCTTACAATCTGCTACATAATGACCATATCCATGAAATTTATGACAATAAAAATTAGAGATAGGTTTGAAACACTTACTTTACAATCACTTTCAAGTTCATTACACCAGGCATGATATTCCTTTCTTCTATTATCCTTATTTTGATCAGATTCTTTAACTTTCTCAGAGTGTGTAACATTCTCTTTGAATTTATCATCTATTTTTCTCAGATCCTTCTTGGCTTCAGGAGTATCAAGCTCTTCTCTCTCAATAGGTTTCTTGGAAAATTGTCCAAGGAAGAATCCAAGTCTAGTCTTGTTATAATTAGGTCTTTGTGCACATATTTGTTCTCCAATCTTTTCGCTGCTAGTATATAATTTCTCAAGATGCTATTTGGTTTTTACCAACTCACCTTTCACAATAATGTTGTATTTCTCTAATTTTGCATGCTCTAACTTGATATATTCCAGTTCAGATGTTACCTTGCTTAACTAGGATCTTAGATCTGCATTTCCAGCTTTAATTTTAGAGTCATTCTTTCGTCCATTTTTCTTAAGACTTAGCTTAAGTTCAGCTATCTTTAACTCATGTTTTAGGATCTCATTTTCTTTCTTTAGATCTTTAATATCATCATCACAAATTTTCTTACTAGGTCCTTTTTGCTTCAGGTCATCTATCTTGTCCTTTAATTCACCAATGTAGGCTTTTGCATCTTTGTATCTATCTTTAAGACCATCTCTTTCATCTATAAGTAGATCAATCTGTTCAAAAGCTTCTTCAAGATTCTTCTTCAATTGTTCCATATCCATAGTGATCTTATTCAAGCTATTAAGCCTCTTCTGAATAAGTAAGCTCTGATACCAATTGTTAGAAATAGATAATACTGAGAGGTTGGGGGGGTGAATCAACATTTTCAATATTTTTACCCACAACTAAATCTTATTAATTACTTTTCCATATGCATGAGAAAGAGAACCAATAGAGCTAAACAATATGAACAACCACACAAGAAGAGAACACATAACACCATATTTTGTTAACTGGGAACCCTGGCCAAGGGAAAACCTTTGTGGGGATGGAACCCACAAGATGATTCACTATATAACGTATTCGATTAAGGATGTTGACCCTATTAGGAGTCTATGCAACATGTATAGTGTTTTGAGTCTCTGTTATGAAACTAGGCCTTGTTAGAAGCCTTAACCTTGTTAGGAGTTGTTGGATTATATACAAATGTGTGCAAGAAGAGCCCATTGTCCTTACATGCAACTATACAATAAGTTCTTCAAGAGAATAGGTATACATACAATACTGGATTATTTGGTGTACTTCACAAATCTTTTGATTATCAAATTTTTATAAGAAGAATGACTATGCACATATCAATTCACATTAGATCTCATAAAGTATTGCTTTGCATCACAACTAATAACATTTCACTCACTTGGTACTCTTATTTCACAAGATTGTATCAACTTCACAATTAGATTACTTCACATTAACTTTGCAAATGAAGTTCTTTACTTATACCAAACATATTGGTAAATTCTTTCTTTAGTCAGCTCACATAACATCCTTAGAGTAAGCTCACAGAGAAATAATAATTAAAATAATTAATCAAGCCATTTAACACATTCTACTGATATTGTCTGTTCTATGATATAACATCATTGCATCACTAATTCCTTCATAACTTGAACTTGGTTGGTCGTATGGACATGTGCACTGCTATACATCATTAGTATGATTTCATGCATCTCTGGTTAATTGTGTAAGAGAATATTCCAAGGGAATATTTTGCTGTCATCAAATATTTCATGTCACTGTAATGCTATCTAATACTTAGACAATTTTCCTTCACAAATAAACATGACTAACCTGCAAAAAAAATATGTTTCCATAAATGACAACCATATTACTTACCTTGTTTGATTGATTGGACATATTGCCAATAGAGACTACCAACTTCTAGTTAAGATCATCCTTGGGAAAACCTTAGGGAATTATTAATGTGTGCGTTAGGGGGTCACAAGTTTTAGATGCATGCCAGAGGTGGAGGTTGGCAAGTGTCTCAGCTGAAAATTTAATTTCTAGTCTCCAATATGTGTGCCAATGTGACACTCAGTTAGCCATGCAAAAAATGAAATCATGACATCAAAACTACCCAAAAATAATATTAAACTACCTATATCCAAGCTGCATCCTCCAAAATCATAAGTCTCCCAAAATTCAAGCACAAATCAACATGGAGATGACAACAGGTCGATGTGGAAGGAAGTAGTGAAGATGGAGACAAGAAAGTAGCTCTTTCCTTAGAAATTGATGGTACCAATTACATGTGTGATCCTTGATAGGGCATGGCCTAATACATTGGAAAAATGCAGATCAAAGAAGTAAAATTTTCCCTCCTCCAATGAATGTCGCAGGCCTTAAAATCTCATCCAAAGACATAGACAAAAAAGCCATAAACCACCCAAACTTCCAAAATATAAAAAATGTTGTGGGACCACAAAGAGTGTAGGAGATTTCAAAGTAGCAGTGAAAGGGCCATCATAGGGACAAGACCACCGATGGGAGAGGAGGCTAAAGTTTGAAGGTAGACCATCTCAAGAGGTGCACTTGCTGATAGGTGGAGGCATCATTCAAATAAACATGCATACTAAGAAGCCATAGAAGATTCAATGCTACCAAATGAATTTATTTAAAAAACAAAATAAAATTGCTCCCAAACCATCTAGTAGCAACCACCAAGGAAACATAGCACCGTCAAACTCCAAAATCACCTTCTAATTTGAAAAAAGGCAAACACTTTTTGCAAAAAAGAATTTGGCAATAAAAATTTTGACCAAAAAATATCCACAAAAAAGTTTATGCCTTAATTTGTGGCCTATGGCCTAGGTGCAAAATTTTTTTGCCTTAGATTTCAATAATGTTTAAATGGAATGTATTTTATATGAAAATGTGGGTTTTTGAGCACTCTAAGCTCAATGGTGATGTTCATTTTTGCTCAAAGTTCCTTGTAAATAAGTGATCCCCTAGATTCAATAAAAAATTTGTTGAAAGCTTAGATCTAAAAACCAATGCTAAAACCCTCAAGAAAAGAATAGGGGCATGAAGATCTAAAGCTTTGATACCATGTTTAAGTTGATGAAAGATCAACCCCATAGCTCACAAGAATCACCTGCATGCAAACACCTATTACAAAAGAGAGAAGCAAAATTATATGGAGGTAGAAATTTCCATATCCATAGATGAGACATTCTTGATGAGCAAAAAAGAGATTTCTATAATCAAAATTGAATTAATCTTAGTTCTCAATTACAAAGAGAGATCATCCTTATAAAGGAGATTGAAACCCTAAAAAGGTCTAACCTAGGTTGCATTAAAATGATTAATAAAAGAATTAATTATTAGATGCCTAAAGTTTAGCTTAAGAAACTAGAATTAATTAGGAAATATCTAATTACTATAATAGGAAACCTTTCAAATAAACTCATGTTCTAACCTTTCCCCTTGTCTATTTGGTAGCACTGCAATCTCACTAGTCTTGCATGTGATCCTGCTAGACTCATGTTCGTGCACATAAAAATTGACATAGCAAGAATGTAGATATAGAAAACAAAAAAAAAAGTAGGGTTAAGGGCTACACAAGTTGCACAACCTCTATCTGGTGCTCTGGGCATCCCTATGTCACCATAACACTATTCAAATCTAGAGCACTAAATACTAAGATCTCAATGAGTAAACTAAAGACAATTAATGCTTCCAAGTCCTTACATAAGACCCCTTTTGAGCCCTATTTCTCCATTTTCCCTCTTGGATGACCATTTTTCACCCCTACCTTTATATTTTTGCATCCTAATTGCAAATCTAGCCATTAACACCATTTTTGCATCCTCCTTCTTGTCCAAGTTTTTGAGATTTTTAAGACGTGTTTGGGTCTCCTTTTCTCTCCCTATCACCTCCTTGAGAGGGAATAACATAGTCTAGTATCTCTTTCCTTATTTAAAGACTAGGGAAACAATGTTTCCTTAAAAATCTTCTTTTTGTTGTCTATCATTAAAAATGTCTTCAAAATAGTGTTGTCCCAACACTGTGTCAAAGAGGGGCAAAATAAAGACAACAAAATCTGATTACATAATTCAATAATAATATTTAATCACCTTCTATGACATTATTAATTGAATATTATATATTTAATTAATTCATATTATCCCCTAGTTAATTAATTTAATCAATTAACTATTTTCCAACCCGTAGTATAATTTATTAATTAAATTCCCAATCCTCTATTAAATTAAATAAATAAATAACCTATTTAATTAAATTCCAAATCTTCTTGTATCTAATTAATTAATACAATTAATTAAACCCCTAAAATCTTAAATAACCTTTAACCCCACAATTAGCCTAATCCAATCTATGCACTAAAAATATTAGCCATTTTAATTAAATAATTCCTTTTAGTTGATTAATTCCTTCAACCCCTATTTCTATAATAAATTCATTCACCAGACACATCACCTCCTTATCTAACCCATACCACCCTCTTATCTTAGCCACACCACTCCCTTTATCTATGTCTAATTATTTCTTCCATATCACCTGCACAAATTAAGGCACCATTTAAGACTTACTAATTCAAGCCTAAGTCCACTCCCATGCCACATTTTCCTCTCCCACCTAAGAATATTAAATTTTATCTCACACCTCCTTCTATTAACTATCCATCCACAAATCCTATCTCCTCACACTCATTCTCCCTATGACATTTTTTACAAGGCTATGGATTTGAGAAAGCATAATCCATGTGCTCATTTATCCTTGCATCCTAGCCCTCCATCACAATCTCTTTTCTTTACATCTTGGTCATTTATTCCCCTTATCTATGGCCAATAAATTGAACCATCTATCTTTCAAAATTCATCCACCTTTTGAGTAGAGTGATTATCTTGTTTTTAGAGTTCAAAAGCTACCAAAGCACCATTGTTATGCCCGAAATTTCTATTGATCATCCATTGTTGCATCCATTATTGAATCTGAGCATATTATTGAGCACACATACATTATATTTGGACTACGACCAAAACATCAAGTAGGCTACAAGGTTTTACAAGGTTTTGTGTTATAGTATTTGACTTTCTTTTGGTCTTTTCATAAGTATTGTTATTTAATCTTGGTTTGTGAATGTTTAGCTTTTCTTTATGTTCTTTGCACAATAGTTTTTCATAGCATACAACACATACCCACATGGAGCACATAGAGTACTTTGATTCATGATGGTGTATGTTCTAGGAGTGATTTTTATCTTCTTCATTTATGTGGCAATATTTTGACCCTATGCAATGTATACACCAAGTTGGAGATTGTTGAGATTATGTGTTTTACACACATTGCATAATATTGTTTATATTTAATTATTTATTTTATTTTGTAATATTGCACCTAGAAACACCTAGATGGACATGTAACATGTAGAGATTTCCTACATGGCCTATCCTTGATGATTTGTATTAATACATTGTAATAAAATTTGATAAAATTATTTAATATTGGAAAAAATAAATTAAATTCCCAAATATTAAATGTTAGTTAGTGGGAGTTTGGTAGCACATGGTTTATGAAATACCACTTGGTGGTTTTGTGGGATGTCAATTCTATAAAATCAACAACAAGGGTAGTTGTTGGGAAAATATAGCAAATACATGTTAGCGAAGGTAGCATTTATTCATTTTTGAAGCATGCATGCACGAGATGTGTGGATTCATGCTTGTTCACATGGATTAATTGGTTGTGGCTATGGATTTGAAGGCTTCCATGGTTGTATTGCAATAAAATTTTCTAAATAATACATGGTGATAGATTCTTTTGGAGGCTAGGTTTTTCTTTTA
Source organism: Cupressus sempervirens (assembly GCA_028749045.1). Taxonomy (NCBI): domain Eukaryota; kingdom Viridiplantae; phylum Streptophyta; class Pinopsida; order Cupressales; family Cupressaceae; genus Cupressus; species Cupressus sempervirens. The sequence continues at coordinate 129,986,795 of CM053787.1, forward strand.
ATTAGGTTTTCCCAGGGTATATCCTGTGTCACATTTTTCTTGGGCATGTTGTCTATTCTCTTGCATGTAGATTTTAAGTGCTTATTTTTTGTCTATTCTCTTGTATGTGGATCCAATATGGGTTAAGTGGAAACAATGATATCTTTGGTTGTAAGTTTCCTTACACCTAGGGCATATTTTTAGGGGTAGTAGTCACCTCTTCTTCCATGTTACTTATTCTTTAAGTTATTAAATGTCCATAGGAAGAGAAAAATACTTCTTCTTAGTGTTGGGTTATGTACACATATCAGGTCTATAAATATTTACAACTGTATTATCCTTCTCTTACTCCACATTAATGATGGCTTTATCAATATAGCTAGCCTCCAATCTAGCCACTAGGATCCTTATGTTATTAATAGTTTATTTAATCACCTTCAAGTTGTTCTCCATAATATCCTTGGAGTATCCTCCATTTTTCCCACCCTTCTAGTAAGAGATGATAAACTATCATCCAACAACTTCCTCACTTTACCTCCTCCTTTAAGAGACTAAACACTAACTTCACCTCAATAATCCACTAAGCTAGGATAGAAGAAATTTGGCCCTTTCCCAAGGAATCTAAATTCTTGTTCATGTCCTCAAATTTAGGTGCAAGAGCCCTATACTTCAAATTGATACTTTTAATGTTATGAAACACCCACCTCTTAACATAACAAGAGAATAGAAGATAGATTTAGCAGATTGCATCACACTGAAAAAGGGTTTCATTCTACCATGAAAATATTCAAATCATAGGTCAATAAAAAATTCCTTAGGCATATTATTTTCCTTATCTTTCTCATCAAAATCTATAGGATAAATAGGGACATCATGGATGATGATACTAGTGAACTTTACCTTAGTCTTTTTCTTTGAATTTTCACTAATAGGGAAATTTCTTGCAAAAGAGCTAGGAAACTAAGACATCATAGTAAAAGAAATACCAATAAACAAATTTCCCAAAATCATCTTAGTACTATCCTTCTTCATGGTGATTATTTTCTCCTTATCCTTCTCGCAAATGAAATCCAAAGGCAACATATTTTAAGGACCGAAAAGAAGGATAACCTTGTTGAAGAAGGAGATTGTTGAAAATAGATTGATACAAGTATGACAAATGTATTTCAATCATTGTTTTTTCACTGATGTCAAACTTGTTATTTGATGGTAAGACAACTACTTACATGATTTAAATACTATCACTTATTTGATTGATGAAGAGGATTTGATCAAAAGATGTAACAATATCACCTAGAGGAAAGGTTGAGTTATGATATGAAAAGGAGTACAATAATTAGCTAAGACAGTGGTAACATAGTACATTAATAATCTACTTAAGGTTGCAAAAGATTTTTTACACTAAGAAAGTTCAGAAGAACAAGTATAAAAAAGTTTTTTTGCAAAGCTTGACCGAGGGGATAGTAGGTGTTGAGAAAAGTTAGTGCAAGCCAAGCAAAAAATCAAATGGAACCGAGTAAAAGTCTATTTTAGTATATCCTGAGAAAAACACTAGATGCAGAGTAAAGTTTAGTTGATGTTGAGCACCAATAAACTTTAGTTTGTACTGAGTGATTTGAGAAACATAGTTTTTGCCAAGCATAAGAAGTAAGTAAATTCTAAGTGTTAGCATTATTTGAAAGATTGTGACTTTGATAGATCTGAGCTGACAAGTTTGTTTTCTTGGATTGTATGAACCATGTAAAAGATAAGATTGATGAGCTGCTAGCACAAAATCCATGGTAAACCATTTTGAGGTGAATTTGAAGAGGATTGAAGGAGAAGTTTCTAGAAAGGGATGAAATGAAATAAGGGGTAGATTCATTGAATCCTACCTAATCTATCCTAACCCTAAATTGGACGATGGAGAATAAATGAAAAAATATCTTAATTTCCTATTTATAGGGATGGTTGGTCAATAGAAAAAGTTGTCATGTGTGAGAACCCAAGGAAGACAAAGATTCTATGGTATTGCTTCATTTAGTGACCTAATTAAGAGTCTACATTGACATATTAAGAAAGAAGGCTTAAGGGTATGGATGGTTGAAGGGTGAACAAGCTATTAGAGATGAATTGTGTGACAACCAAGCATAATGGAGGACTAAAATAGAGATTTTCAATCTACAAATGGAGTTTTAAGTTGTTATCAGATCAAGCCTTACTATTACTCTCTAATAATTATAATCAGGTTGACCTAAAAGTCATTTGTAAATCCTTTAATTGGGTGACATTCCAAGTGAATGGTCTAAAGTCCTCTAATAAGGCTCACTCCTAACAAGGTGACTAAAATCCTTTAACCAAGTCACATTTAATAGTGTGCATTATAACCTTAACAAAGTTGGCCTTTTAGAGGACATCACTTTAGAAGAGTGAAAAAGAGTAGCATGTTACTAGTGGTTTTTCCCAAATTGGGTTTCCATGTAAAAATCATTGTGTCAAGTGTGTTATTGAATCCATTATGTTTTATATTTACATTTTTGCAAATTGATTTGATAGTAACCTACAAATTTTAAGTTATTGCATAATCTTATGGATGCATGCATGATGATAAATGTTTTATGGGTTCACTAAGCTATGAAAATTTTTAATTATAGATCTGGACCTTGGATAACTAATTCACCCCCCTCTCAATTTTTCTAAAGAATTCCAAAAATTGGTATCAAAGCCATCTACTTAAGAGGAGTCTGAAGGTACTAGAAGCACAAATATCAAGATGTCAAAAAGAGAAGTACCCAAGCTTAATAGAGATAACTTTCCCACATGGCAAAGTTTGACGAAGCTACACCTTGGAGGATCTAGAGATCATGCACAATCTACCATTACTATTGAGCATGTTGATCCTAATGGAGCCCTAACTACTGAGGATCTAAAAAGAAGAAATATCACAACCAAGAAATGTTGGAGATTGTTGGAAATATGTCCAATCAATCAAATAAGGAAAGTTATGGTTGTCATTTATGGCAACATATTTGTTTTGCAAATTAGTCTTGCTCATCTGTAAAGAAAATTGTCTAAGTGTCAGACAATGTTACAACAACATAACAATTTTGATGATAACAAAATATTCTCTTTTGTAGTTAACCAAAGGTGTATGGAAACATACTAATGATTTATACTAGTGTGCATTTATGTACGATCAACCAAGTTTGAGTTATGAAGGAATTAGTAACGCAATAATGATTCAGTGCAGAACAAATCATGTTAGAAAATTGTGTTAAATGACTTGATTTATTGCTTTAATTATTATTTCTTATGATCCAACTCTAATGATGTTATGTGAGCCGACTAAAGAAGAATTTATCAATATGTTGGTATAAGTAAAGAACTTCATTTGCAAAGTTAGTGAGAAGCGAGAAAGTGTGAAATATATAATTAGTGATTGTGAAGTTGATATGATCTTGTGAAATGTGAGTAACAAGTGAATATGACATTGTGATATATGATGTGAAGCATTGTTATGCTAGATATTATGCAGATTAAGATGTGCATAGTCACTCTTTTATGAAGAATTGTCAGTCAGAATATTTGCAAAGTACAAGAAGTATCTCAGAATTGTATGTATACTTATTTCTTGAAGATCTTATTGTATAGTTGCATATTAGGGAAGTGGGATCTTCTTGCACACATTTGTATATAATTCACCAACTCCTAATAGGGTTGAGGTTTTTAACAAGGCCTAGTCTCCTAATAGGGACTGGAGACACTATATATTCTTCATAGACTCCTAATAGGGTCAATATGCTTAACCAAATTCTTTATGTAGTGAATCATCTAGTGGGTTTCATCCCCACCAGGGTTTTCCCTTGGCTAAGGTTTCCCTAGTTAACAAAATATGGTGTTATGATCTCTCTTTGTGTATGGTTGTTTATACTATTCAACATTATTGGTTTACTTTCTTATGCATGTGGTAAAGTAATTAATAATATCCCGTTATGGGCAAAAAGATTGAAAATACTAATTCACCCACCCAACCCCCCCCCCCACCTCAGTATTATCTATTTCTAACAATTGGTATCAGAACTTGGTGATTTAGAAGAGGTTTAACATCTTGAACAAGATTTCTATGGATATAAAACAATTGAAGAAGAATCTTGAAGAATCACTTGAATAGATTGATCTCTTTATTGATGAAAGGGATGGCCTTAAAGATAGATACAAGGATGCAAAAGCCTACATTGGTGAATCAAAGGATAAAATAGATGACCTGAAGTGAAAAGGACCTAATAATTAGACAAATGATGATGATATTGAAGATTTGAAAAAAGAAAATGAGATCCTAAAACATGAGTTAAATATAGTTGAACTTAAGCTAAGTCTTAAGAAAAATGGAGGAAAGAATTACTCTAAAATTAAAGCTAAAAATGCAGATCTGAGATACTAGTTAAGAAAGGTAACATCTAAATTGGAATCTATTAAGATAGAATTTACAAAATTAGAAAAATACAACACCATTGTGAAAGGTGAGTTGGTAAAAACCAAACAACAACATGAGAAATTATATACTAGTAGTGATAAGATTGAAGAACAAATATGTGCACAAAGACCTAGTTATGATAAGACTGGACTTGGATTCTTTCTTGGACAATCTACTAAGAAATCTATTGAGAGAAAAGAACCTAATACTCCTAAAGTCAATCTAAGGAGGAAAGATGATACAACTAAAGACAAAAAGAATGTTGCTCACTTTTAAAAAGTTAAAGAATCTGATCAAGATATGGACAATGAAAGAAAGGAATCTTTTGTCTGGTGTAATGAACCTAAAGACACTGAAGTTGATTGCAAAGGTAAGTCCTTCAAACCTATTTCAAGGTTTTATTGCCATAATTGTAATGGATATGGTCATTATGCAGTAGATTGTAAGAAACCCAAATTTGATAGTAATAATGCAAGTAGTAGGATATATAGGAACACTAACCATGCAAGAAATAGAAGAAGATCTCACAAAAATGAAAGTGGAGAAAGAAGAAAAATTGTTTGCTATAGATGCAACAATCTTGGACACATTGCAAGGAATTGTTGAGCACCTGACAACCAATTAAATGAATAGAAAAGAAATGTACCTATATGTTAGCTATGCAATAACTTTGGACACACGACAAAGTCCTGTAGAATGGATAGAATAGATCGAAATAGGAATTAGAATTATAGAAGGAACAATAGAAGAAATAATGATAGTTTGAAGAAAGAAATGATGGAATAGACAAATGAATTAAAGGAATCATTTATAAAAGCAAAGGAACTAGAAAGTTCTCATACAGTTATAGAAGATTTACCTGACAAGACAATGAAGTCACTTATTGTTTGTGACTCTTCTTACCAAAATTAAGCAATCTTAGTAAGTCAGAGTATCAGTTATTAATAACTAATGTTAAAGTAAGTATCAAAGGTTGTGTATTTGGTAGTATGTAGTAGACATTGAGAGAAGTCTACAATGAAGTGTGCATTGCCTGATAAGATCAAGATAAGGATATTTAAGAAGATTAATCTCTCTATTCCATAGAGATGGTATACTGAACTAGTGGTAGACATGCATTTAATGCAAACTACAAATTGCAAAAGATTTAAAGGATGCAAAATGATTTGCATACATCATTTGCTTGTACAAAGTCTAAGTGCAAGATTGAAGCAATATTTAATGAATTAAAGAGGCCTGCAATTATGTGAAGTTGCTAAAAACCCTAATATGTGAAATTGAGGTATTTTTTGAATTACTGAACATAATCTTTCAAGAATGGAAAGACAAGAAGTCTTTAATGTAAGCAGTAGACCTAGGTATAATTTCAAGAAAAACCCATTTGTTTCTTTTCTTCATGACCCTATTGGAGCATTTTTGTAAGTTCTTAAAAAATTTCTTCATGTCAAGGATATAAGAGGATATATTCATTACAAGATTGTAAGCATAGGTGATTTAGAGATTCATAAGGAATTAGAGAAAATGTGCAGCAATGACTTGTCATTGAAACCTGAACATAGATACCTAGAACAACTTAACCTAGTTAAGCATATGTTCTACATAGGTTTCAACAATAATGAATGGACAATGATATTTTTGAGTAGAGTACATGATGATTTTCTATGGTTGTTAGATTCTATCATATGTATTGACAATGACCTAATTCATAAGGTCACAGGTTTGAGCAATGAAGGATGCAATCTAGTAAACATTAAGAGTGTGCGCAAGATAGTTGAGACGAATCTCAATACATATTTTGATGGCAAAAACATGAAAGTCAACACCATTCAAGATGATGGAATGATTTTGGGATATAAGTACAATCATGGATCTAGGATAGATTCAATACCTATAGGATTTCTTCATGTAGCTTACTTGAGAGTAAGAGGTGAAGAGGTTAATATGTGCGATATTATCCAAACACAATTGTTGGACAACATATCTAGAATCAAGAAATTCAAGAAGTGTAATCTTTAGATTTGAATCCCTATTGACACATATTTTTTTCTATGCTACTAAGAAGTTCGTGGAATCACAAATTGGAATGAAAATGAGTGCATGATGCAACTAATCACCCGAGTATATAGGTCAAGACTTGAAGTATTTAGGATAGTGATATTGACAAAATAATGAAATCCTTCCAAGCTAAAATGAAGCAAAGGTATATGATACCTCCTATGCTAGTAGAGAAGTATAAGGATGAATTGTGTTTCATGGTTGAGATAGATTTGACATGTATGGAGGCAGTAGTTCCTTGGGTAAAGTTCATTGAACCTATGGGATATGAGATGAGTGTGGAATTGATTGAAGGATATGCGTAGATAATCCTTCATTTTGAAGTTGATTCTGAATGTCCTAGATGGAGAACATATTCTAAGAAAATGAGAGAAGTTAAAACTAGTCAAATAATGAAAGATTCCAAGAAAAAGGTGGAGAAAGTAATTGATTGTATTTTGAAAGAATCTAGGATGACTAGGAAATAATTTGATGAGGTGAAAGGGATAGCTATGGAAATGAAGGCCAGTGGTCAATCTGAGCTTGTGACCCATACACCCATTGCAATGGTAGGACCTACTAAAGAGGTCACAGTTGCTCAAACAAGTGCCCAGACACCTAATGTGCCAAGGAATCATCAACTACAAGGAAGCCTACAAAGCTTGAAAGGACCAAAACACCTCCTAAAAGAAGAGTGAAGTAGACTAAAAGTGGCACAAGAAAAAAGAGAAAAACCTTGTAGATTAGCTCATCTAAATCTAAAGAAAAAATTGGTGACAGACTAGTTGAGCTAGCTGATCAAGAAGCAAAGACATCGGAAGGGAAAAAAGCATGGAAGCCAACATAAAAAATCTAAACATGCAAATCATTAATGAAAATAATTTTGTATAGATGAATAAATACTATGATTTGTATAATAATATGGATAGGAGACAGCTAGAAAATGTTGTAGTTAGAAACATGATTCTTAAAGATAAGAGATTTGATAGTATAAGAGGTCAAATACCCAAAGACTTGTATAATAGATTGAGAAATAGAAAAAGTAGAGTTGTAGAGGAAGACAAAAAATAAGAATGAATATGGTGAGAAAGTTATGTTCTATAAATGATGAGGAAGAAATAACAAATTTTTTGAAAGGTATAGCACCATTGTTGCGACATAAAAAGAGATCCATTCTCCTCATGGGAGGAAATTATGAAGAAGTTAATAAGGAAACACAAAAGGCTATAGTAACATTTATGCCTACTATGCCTAAGATAAGTGTGCAGATAGAGGAGGTAGGCCAAATGCCTAAAGAAAGTGCACAAACTAAGGAGGCAAGCCAGATGCCTAAGAAAAGTGCACAAACAAAGAAGGCAAGTCATATGCCCAAAGAATCTGAGGAGTGTGCATAGACATAGGAAGCTAGTCCTACAACATGTAGTCCTCCTCATAGTTTTGAACCAAAACCTACACCAAGTTCTTCATCACATATCACCATTGCTAGTGAGTCTATGCAAGTAGATAACACCAATGTGACAGTTGATAGAACTAAGGACCCATTCAAGAAATTTGGTGCTAGCATTGTTGGCAATATTATGGACTATAGTAGCTCTAATGAAGAAGAAAAGGATCAAGAGCCAAAGGAAGAAGATGCACCTTCTACAAAGAAAGATGAATCTAGCAGTAAAGTAGCTACTTTGAGTGTACCCTTGGTAGCAACAGTAGTAACTCCTTCCACACCACCTATTCAAGCAGTAGTAGTAGCACAATCAAATGAAGAAGATGAAACATAAAATCTCTTGTCTTCTTTGAGTAAATTTCTTGAGAAGAAGAAATTATTCAAGTCAATTGAAAAGACTTTGACCTTAGTTTTGAATAGAATAGAGAAAGTAGTAAGCCCAGTTGACACCCCTACAAATATTCAATAGCGCACAACAATTTTGTGTAAAGCTTTTGATGATGAGTTCACAACACTAACAAATGTGGCTACAATTCAAGCACAAATAGAGCATGATGGTAAACTTCTTAATACCATCTGCATTAATATGAGAAATGATATAGAAACTTTGAACATATGTATTAAATCATTGAGATAGTATATAGAGGAAGGAAAAAAACTTATGCTAAGTGCAACTTGGCATATAATTATCTCCAAGAATTTGATAATCAGATTAAAGAAAAGGTAACTAAGCTTTAGATGGTCACTAACAAATTTTTAAAGCAAAATCAAAAGATGGATACCATTGAGCCCTCAATATAGATACTTCATGATAGCATCAGGGACTTACAATCAGAAAAGGAGAAAGCTCTGAAGAGATTCACTCTCCTAAGAGAACACTTGTTCCCACAAGTAACATTGTTGGAGAATCAACTGGAGGAATGTTTGTTAGCAAAATCTTCTTATGAAAATTTTCTGGCTACAGACTTGAACACAATAGAGTTGGCCACATATTCCCTATGTGCACCTATCAGTGTATCTAATGCACTAAAAGAAAGTTGAAAGAAACATTTTGCGTAGTTAAAAACCAACTTCAATGATTTCTTTTCCAAGTTTTGATGCAGCTACTAGATTTTGATAGTCTCTTTTTGATAGCTTTTTCATTGATTTCAAAGGGGGAGATATATGGAAAAATGTAATAGTAAGGGGGAGAAATAAGTTGTAATAGGAAGTTATAAGCGATGTAACCTTTTTCATAACATGAATACAAATGTTTTTAATTATGAAATGGTTATTTGTTCTGATTGGTATGACAACATGTTTGGGACTTAGCCAATTTTCCCAATATGTTGACATCAATGCCAAAGGGGGAGATTGTTGACAATATGTACAATCAATAAGATAAGGTAAGTTATGGTTGTCATTTATGGAAACATATTTGTTTTGCAGATCAATCTTGCTCATCTGTAAAGAAAATTGTCTAAGTGTCAGACAATGTTACAGTAGCATAACAGTTTTGATGATAATAGAATATTCCCTTGGAATATTCTCTTGCATAGTTAACTAGAGGTGTATGAAATCATACTAATGATGTATAAAAGTGTGCATGTTCATACGATCAATCGAGGTTGATTTATGAATGAATTAGTAATGCAGTGATAATTCAACAAGAACAAAGCATATCAGAAAATTGTGTTAAACAACTTGATTTATTGTTTTAATTATTATTTCTTATGAGCTAACTCTAATGATGTTATGTGAGCTGACTAAGGAAGAATTTATCAATATGTTGGTATAAGTAAAGAACTTCATTTGTAAAGTTAGTGAGAAGTGAGAAAGTGTGAAAGATATAATCAGTGACTGTGAAGTTGATATGATCTTGTGAAATGCAAGTAACAAGTGAATGTGACATTGTGATATATTATGCGAAGCATTTTTATGCTAGATATGATGTAGATTAAGATGTGCACAGTTGATCTTGTATAAAGAATTATCAATCAAAATATTTTTAAAGTACAACAAGTATCTTAGAATTGTATGTATACTTATTTCCTGAAGATCTCATTGTATAGTTGCATGTTAGGGCAGTGGGCTCTTCTTGCACAAATTTGTATATGATTTTGATGCAGAGGTGGTATGGTGGTCTTCATTCTACAAAGGATGAGGGACTTCATGAATATTCTTCACACACATCAACTAGATCTCCACAAGGATCATTTTCTTTGATCCACTACAACCTCCACCAAATCCGAGTGCACAAATTGTTTGTAGCGCCACCACCCACTCTACATTACTAAAAAAATCTTCATATCTCTCAACCAATAAATATTTTCCTCTTATCCCAACAAAATACCTAATCCCTTCATAAAAATCCCCCAACACAGTCATGAAGAAAATTCCTCACTAACTGACATGTCACTGCCCCTTGCATAGACCCATAAAGAGTAATGTATAACTTTTGAAAGAAACATTATCTTCAAAATTACTCTAGTGAGGATGTGAGTACTTAGGTTCTCTCTAACATATCTCAAAATTAGAATGATCCAATGATTTAGTTGGGAGAGATGTACCCTGCACTGGATTGCATTTTTCTAGATTGTGTCCCTACTCACTCTTCATGGACAATCATGGCTAGAAGGATCAAAAACACTTTCAAACTTTCACAAAACTATGCAAAACTTAGAGTAAATGAATAAAAAATAAATATAAATCCATATCTATTCATGCCAGCCATTAAAGAGAAGTTTTGAACACCAAATATATTGACTATGCCTTACGACAAGTAGCTAGGAGTTTGCAAAACAATCAATTTTTTTATTGAATGAAACTTTGTTACATTGCCTCATTTTGACCACAAACATCAAAAAAAATCCCTACCATTCCTCCCCTCAAACTCATGTATGCGCAAGGAAAAATAGACTTCAATCAATTGGTTACCCAATAACTTCCTGCCCAAACTGACAGTAACAGTCAATGACTATTATATTTTAGTTTGTATGTTTTCACTTGATAAAGATTGATCTTTTGCCATTCATATTATCTTTCAAAATCCATGTAGGATTAAATCCTAATGCCTAAGACTCTATAACTTCCACTAAACCTCATAAACCCTCACACAAGCCCTTATAGGCCTATTTTGCCAACATGGAAAAATACAACTTTTGAGCACTTTTAGTGCTTTTACAATATTTAATGGCTTTTAGAGACCATATTACATTGGTCCAAGATCATATAGGTCTTTAAATCCCATAACTAGGCTAGGATCAACAAAATGACCCTTAATAACCCCTTAGGTGCATTTTAACCTTTCAATACCATTTACCTCTATTACACTGCCATTATAATTTTAGGCTTCATTACTTCAAAACATCAAATACAAAGATGGATCATAGATTTGATTACATTTTACTCTTAATCTTTCAAGATCACTTTGATCTTCATGAGTCTAAATGACTCTCCTCTCATGCTCTTGCCAGGGTGCCCTGCACCAAATTCACTAACTCCTAATAGGGTTGAAGCAACTCCTAATAAGGTTGAGGCTTCTAACAAGGCCTAGTCTCCTAATAAGGACTTAAGACACTATAAATTCTTCATAGACTCCTAACACAACCAATATCCTTAACCATATTCTTTATATAGTGAATCATCTAGTGGGTTTCATCCCCATCAGGGTTTTCCCTTCGCCAAGGTTTCACTAGTTAACAAAATATGGTGTTATGATCTCTCTTTGTGTATGGTTGTTTATACTATTCAACATTATTGGTTTAATTTTTTATGCATGTGGTAGAGTAATTAATAATATCTAGTTGTGGGAAAAAAGATTCAAAATACTAATTCATGCCATCCCCCCCCCCCCCCCCCCCCCTCAGTATTATCTATTTCTAATAGAAATTGCCTCTTCCATAAGCTATGTTGAATTTGATGATATCAAAAGTCTTGGTAGTGCAAAGAAAATGTGGGATGCTCTACACACCATCTATGCAGGAGACAGGAATGTACCAAGAGCCAAAGCTGAAAGTCTCAAAGGTAAGTTTGATGAAATGAGAATGCAAGAAGGTGAGAATATTGCTCAATACTACTCTAGGATAAAAGATATTGTTAATGAAAGAAGGAGAGCTACTAGTAAAATATATTATGACACTATACTAAGCAAAGGTTTGAGAACATTGCTACCCATCTATGTTATTAGAGTTTCTACAATACAAGAACTAAGATGTGTACTAGGGAATGATCAAACTCTTAAAGGTCTAGTAAGTAGGGTCACTACTTTTGAGCTATCTAACTTTGATAATTAAAAACTTAAAAATATTGAATCTACTTTCAAAGCTAAGCTATCATTGAAGGAACTTGATGAGAAGATGAAGAAAAAAAAAAAAGTGTCCAGTGATAGTGATACATATGAGGAGGATGTAGAACAACTTGAAGCATTATTGGAAAGAAGATTTCATAGACTTAAAGGCAAGTTTAAAGGTAAACTACCTATCATTTTTTTTAATTGCAATGAGGTTGGTCATATGTCCACTAGATATCCAAAGAAGAAGAACTACAGAAGTGGTGACAAGTACAAAATTAGAAGAGATGAAGAGAACAAGGATTACAAAGACAAAGGCAAGAAGTCTTGCTACATTGTTGAAGAGGAAATAAGAGATGAATATGATGAAAATGATAATGAAGTGGTGTATGTTGCAATGAAGGACAAATCTAATGAATATGAGGCAATTGCACTTATGTCTTGTATGAACAAGAGTGATAGATGGATCATTGATAGTGGGTGTTCATATCACATGACTAGAGATAAAAGTAAGTTCATTACCTTGATTTGTTATGATGGAAATAGTGTAAGATTTGGTAATTATGAACCATGTTTGATAAAAGGAAAAGGTTCTATCAAACTCGCTGAAAAGATTATATGTGATAATTCTGATTATGTTGAAGGACTTAACTATAATCTATTGAGTGTGTCACAATTGAACAATTCAGGATGTAAGGTTGAGCTTGAAAACAAGATTGCTAAGATATATGATATTGATGGAAAAATGATTGGAAAGAGTGATCAAACTAGGAGTAATCTATTCTATGTTGATATAGAGGATGCTACTTGCTTAGTTGTAGAATTTGATGATGTGTGGTTATGGCACAAGAGGTTATGTCATTTTAATTTTGATAACTTGGTTGGTATCAGTAACATGAGAAGAGTTAGAGGTTTTCCTAAGTTGAAGAAGCCTAACAATATAATGTGCAAACAATTTTAGTTAGGAAAGATGAAAAAGTCAAGTTTTAAGAGTAAAACTTACACCTCTAAAGGAATACTACAGATTGTTCATACTAACTTGTGTAGACCAATTGAAGTGCAAAACTACAAAGGATATAAGTACAATATGTTGCTTATTGATGATTATTCTAGAATGATGATAGTTATGTTTCTAAAATAGAAATTTGATGCTTTCCAAATGTTTAAGTGGTACTTAACAAGAGCTGAGAAGGAAAAAAATAAAAGTCTGAAATGTTTGAGATCTAATAGAGGAGGAGAATTTACATCAAATGAGTTTGATATATTCTATAATGATAGAGGAATCAAAAGACAGACATATGTTTCTAGAACCCCTCCACAAAATGGAATTACTAAAAGGAGGAACAAATCTATAATGGACTATGCTAGGACACTCATGATGGAGAAAAATGTTGCTTTGAAATATTGGAGAGAAGCAATAAGTACAATTGTCTATACCTTGAACTGTGTACAAGTCAAGGAAGGCACACATTCAACACCTTTTGAACTATGGGATGGATACTCACCCAGTGTAAAATATTTTAAGGTATTTGGAAGTAAATTATATATTCTCAAAGATTTTAGGAATGGAAAACTGGATGCAAAAAGTGAAGAAGGTATATTCTTAGGTTATTTCACAAGAAGTAAAGCTTATAAGTGTTTGAATTATAACACTAACAAAGTTTTGGAAAGTGCAAATGTAAAATTTGATGAATATACAGAAGTATATGAGGCTAAACCTATGAAGGAACTAGAAGAATACAAATCATTTGTATACTTTTATGAAGGTATGTTTGCTAAAGAAGATGCTAAAAATCAAGCTACAAAACAACAAAAAGTTTCAATGACTATTGAGTCACATACTATGAATGTTGAGTTGCATTCAAGAACCAAGTTACATCCAAGTGCTAAGTTATAGAATGAAGTTGAGGCACATTATGATTCTAAGATTAGTGTACATGAAAGAAATGTTGAATTACCTAATAGAGATGTACATAGTAACTCAAAACTTCAGAGACTAAATGAAGAAACTAGAGCTAAACCAAGATTGTCTAAATATGTTAAGAGACATCATCCTGATGCACAAATCATTGGAGATAAAGATGCTAGACCAATGATAAGGAACAAGTTTAGAAGTGATACATTTTTTCTAAGCATGAAGCAACCCAAAATAGTGAAAGATTCCTTAGAAGATGTGGACTGGAGTAAAGCCATGGAAGAGGAGATTGAAAAAATTAGGAAAAACAAAACATGGACTCTAGTTCCTAGACTAGAAGACAAAAATGTGATTGGCACCAAGTGGGTATACAAAAAAAAGTTAGATGAAAATGGTGAAGTCACAAGGAACAAGGAAAGATTATCTATAAAGGATATACACAAGAAGAAGGGATTGACTATGGAGAAATAGTTGCTCCTATTTCTAGATTGGAAGGAGTAAGAACCCTGCTTGCTTATTCTGCATACGAAGGTTTCAAAGTTTATCAAATAGATGGAAAATCTACATTATTGAATGGTATACTAGAGGAAGAAGTTTATATAGAACAACTAGAAGGATTTTTTGATGTTAAAAATAAGAACATGGTATGTAGATTACACAAAGCCCTATATGGTTTGAAACAAGCACCAAGAGCATGGTATGAGAACCTAAGGAAGATAAAGAGTCTAGGGTATTGCTTCATTCATTGACCTAACTGAGAGTTTGCATTATCATGTTAATCAAGAAGGCTTAAGGGTATGGATGCTTGAAGGGTGAACAATCTATCAAAGCTAAAGTGTGTGAAAGCCAAGTAGAATGGAGGACTAAAACAAAGATCTATAATTTGCAAATTGAGTTGTAAGTTGTTATTAGATAAATCCTTACTGTTACTCTCTAATAATTATAATCAGTCTAGGGTAAATCCTTTGGATTAAGGTTGATCTAAAAATCATTTTTAAATCCTTTAACCAACTGACATTCCAATTGAATGGTCTAAGTCCTCTAACTAGGCTCACTCCTAAAAGGGTGATTGAAATCCTTTAACCAGGTCACATTTAATAATGTGCACTGTAACCTTTGATAGGGTTGGCCTTTCATAGGACATCACTTCAAAAGAGTGAAAAAGAGTAGCATGTTGCTGGTGGTTTTTCCCAAATTGGGTTTCCATGTAAATCATTATGTCAAGTGTGTTATTGAATATGTTATATTTTATGGTTACATTTCTACAAATAGATTTGATAGTAACCTACAAGTTTTAAGTCATTGCATAATCTTATGGATGCATGCATGATGATAAATATTTTATGGGTTCACTAAGATGTCAAAATTTTTAATTATACATCTAGACCTTGGATAACTGATTCACCCCACCTTTTAGTTATTCTAAAGAATTCCAGCAAACCTCAATATCATTTTACTTTGCGTGGTTATCTTTATCTCCTTCATAAACAAGATTCTTGGGAAGAGTCTATTTCTTAGTATTTAATTTAGGCTTATTTTCCAAAGGAGTATCATCTTCCTCCTCATACTCAAAATATTATTTCATAGATTCATCATGCATTATAATCCCCTACCACAAAAAATTGAATTTGGTAACCATGGGTTTTAGCACATAGAAAAATGTTATGCCTAAAGGGTTTAAGGGAAAAAAATGATAACCATGCAAACAAGTAAATCTCTATTCCTTGGTAAACTATTCCATGATCACTTAAGGAATATGAATTCAAAAATATTTTAGATGATTTAGGTCATAGTAATTTACCTAATTTACCTTTCATAAGAGCCTCCCATTTTGATGCAAGAAAAGTCAAGTAATTAGGGATAGATGTAAACCTAACTATCAAACCACCTTGCTAAAAAAAAAATGAAAGAAAAGTAAAAAGAGTAACACCAAGGAGAGAAAGGAACAAAAATATCTTATAGATTTGTCAAATGATGCACACGCATGCCTGACTATATGGCCTTTTGGGTTGCAACCAACAAAATGATTTACAAGTTACAAATGAAGATCCATGATCTCACTGTCAATATGACACTATAACTGATCCTTTTGATCATTTGATTCTTCTCGACTCTTGACTCCTCAAAAAATCTTTCTAACTCACTACCTTTACCTAAGTCTAGACATCTCGATTTATACTTGCCAAAATAGATTACAAAAGATTCAAGATCTTCACATTAGAGAAGGTTGACCTAGAAATAGTTTGCACTCATCCCAATGATCAATCCTTAAATTAAATACACAAAAAAACAATTTAAAATAAATAAACAAGTTGAATCTCAATAAGAACCAAACATAGAAAAACTTGGTCAAAGAACAATGCGAGCATCAAAAGAAAATACTAAGCTAACTTGAAAAATAAAGTAATTCAATGAATACAATAACTCAACCACTACAAGAACTCAACCAACACTAGAACTCATCCAACATTGAAACCTTATCAACACTAGAACTCAATCAACACTATAACTCAACCACTACTTAATCTCAGTTGAAAACAATGAAAACAAGTAGGATAACAAAGAAACTTGGGATGCTCCTGCATTAGAACAACTGGGGTTAAAAAAATGATTCTCCTAAATTGTCCAAGTATCACAACTTGACCTAAATCCTATTAGATGTTTAGAATGACAAAGGGGGAGGGGGTTGAATTAGTTAGTCAAGGTCCATTAGTACCAATTGAACATCAAACACTTAAAACACTTTTTTGTTCTACTTATCTTGCTACTCAGTCTCTATTGTAGTCTGAATAATAATATTAACTAGTAGTTCATTGTCTTAATTTAATAGACTTGTAGAATGTAAACATTTGAAATGTAAAACACCACAAAAAAATTCAACACAAGTTTGACACTAGGATTTAACATAGAAACTCAATTTGAGAAATACCGCCAGCAACATGTCACCACTTTTTCAATCTTCTAAAGTGAGCCATGTTAAGAGCCAACCCTATTAAAGTTTACAATAAAAATTGTTAAATGTGACTTGTTTAACATATTTAATCACCCTATTAGGAGTGGCCTTCTTGGAGGACTTTAGAATATTCCATTAGAATTTCACTCGGCTAAAGGATTTATGCAGACTATTAAGTCCTTAATGACTATTAGATCAACCTTGATTAAAAGGATTTTACTACAAACTGTTTACAATGATTAGAAAGAAAATAGTAGGGTTTGATCTATATGATTACAACTCACTTTGTATTTACAAATATCTATTTAGTTCATGTGTTGATTCCTTAATAAGCCTTCCTTGTCACCTCTGCCCTTGATTTGTGTGGAAGCCCTTCAAGCAATCACCCTTCTCTTCACAATGAACTTAAGCCTTCTACTTAAATTTTCATATCAACCTCAGTAGCTTTGTTCCACCTCATTGGAAATTATTCTCATGTGCAAATAGTCTTTGCACTTGGATCTTCTTGATCACTCCTTGATCATCCTATGCAAATAACTTCTCTATTCTGATTGTATCTCTTCCATATGCATCAACTCTCACACATATATGCATGCTCACTCCTAGATTTTTTACATTTAACTCCTTAAATAGGAAATTCTAGTCTTTTTCCATTTTGCAAAATCATTGTAGATATTATGGCTTGTGATCTAATCCAACAGATTTATTATATTGAATCATCATTTTGTTTATCTCCTCTTCTCTTCTAGAAACTTCTTGTGGAATCCATTCATTGGGTATCTTACCTAATCCTCTCCTTGAATTAAATTATGCAACACATCAATCTATATCTTCAACATGCTTTCCATATCCCAATAAATCAAGTGAGTCAACTATAAATCATGATTTCTCATACACATTCAAAATGTTTTCACTTGATCATTACTTGGTTCTGACACTCAGTCATCACTGGATCACTTAGTCATCACTTGGTTCCCTACTCAGTCAACACTAGAATCCCTTGACATGAACTTTAAGTTTTTTAATTATTTTTTGTATCCTTGGTCAAGCTTATACAATGTCTCAATCTCTTCTCATGTCTTCATAATGTAAATAATCAAATTATCTTGTCAAAGTTTAACTAATCAAACATCCATTGTAGCTTCCTTTTCATAACTGAACCTTTCCTCTAGGTGCTTTTGTTATGAGAAAATTCTCAAATATTCTTCATCAATCCAATAGATATGACATTTAGATCAGATAACAACATGTCTCTTCAGTAGATTTGACATCAATGATAATATAACAATTATTTCAATTGTAGTTTCCAAAAAATCCAACTTAGATTGAGAAATCCATGTAGCATCTTCAACTAACATGTTCTTCCACTTTACTGAATACTCAAAGTAATTATTTCCTATTGTTCTCTTTTTTACTTACTGGTTCAATATCTATTCAATCTCTTCAATCTACTTCTTAGGATAATCACTTGTAGGTGCAACAACTTCATCATCTAACTTGTGATACTCATATAAATCAACAACATTAAATATATGAGATATATCCATGTCATTATTAGGTAACTCAACTTCATATTCATATCCACTGTCAAACTTCCTCAAGATCCTACAAGGACCAAACTTTTTTATTTTCAACTTACTGTACATACCAAAAGTAAATTTATCTCTATTCAAATGAACCATCACCTCATCACCAAATTCAAAAACATGATATCTTCTATATTTTTCTACATTCTCCTTATACTTTTGATTACTTTGTTCCAACCTTGATTTCACTTTCTCATGCAAAGACTTCATGGTATCAAAAAATACTTCTCCTTTAGAAATTTTCTTCTCTTCACGAACAATATCCCTCAAATTTGATATATTCATGTAAGCTGCATTCTAGTAACAATCTAAAAAGGAGTTTTCCCAGTACTCCTGATGCAGGAGCATCCTGGGTTGCCTTGTTATCCTGCTCATTTTTGTCCATTCTACAGTTGTTGCCAAGTTACCTAGTGTATGCCAAGTGATTCTTCATGTGCCAAGTTACTCAGTGTATGCCGAGTGTTTCTTCAAGTGCCGAGTTACCCAGTGTATGCTGAGTGTTTCTTCATGTGCTGAGTTACCTAGTGTATGTCGAGTGTTTCTTGATGTGCCGAGTTACTCAGTGTATGATGAGTGTTACTTCATGTGCTGTGTTACTCAATGCATGCTGAGTGTTTGTTCATGTGCCAAGTTACCCAACATATGCAAAGTGCTAATTTTGAAAAGCCTTCTTTTGCTGAGTAATCTGTGTCTGGTTCCTATTTGGGCTGACTTTGCTTGCATTTAATTTTGGGATAGGTAGTTATATTTGCTGAGAGCTAACTTGTGGCTTCTCTATGTTCTAGAATGTTCTATAAGCTATTTTGGCAAGTATATATAGAGCATTTAGGGTTAGATTTAGGTAAGTTTTTGGAAGAAGAAGTTTCAGAGAGAGCAAATTAGAGAGCAGAACTAAAAGTGTGAATTTGCAGTTGGATCTTTGAATGTGAATGTATTTGTAATTGGTCGTAACCCAGAAGGCCTCACAACTAGATGAAGATATTCTTGATGAATCAATAGAAGTATTTGCTCTTCTCTCTCCTTTGGTTATTGTTCCTTGTGTTTGCTTCTATTGTGTTAACTCTTGCAAGGTGGTTTGGATAGCTGCGTGAGCCATTGGCCCTAGTTATTCACCCTTTTTCCTCCATTAGTTGGTATTAGAGCTTGAGGTTTTTCCTTGTGGAGATTGGATCATGTAGAACCCTCATTTGGATTTGGTTCTAGGATGGCAGATTTGCGAATTTGACCTCTAACTTGCAGAGGGCTACGATCTTGCAGGAACCTGATTTGTAAAGATGGTTCATGGTAGAGGAAATAATGTTGATAATGCTATATTAGATTAGTTGAGACAAATTGCAGCTAGATTAGATCCTGTGGAGATAGCCCAGAGGAGAGGAGCACATCTTGATGATGTAAGTGATGATGAAGCAGTAGCACCAAACCTTAATCAAGAACCTGAAGAAGACCAAGATGAAGCAAGATTGTTGACAAAATTATCTAGAGCGAATTCAAAGCTTGTTGTAGAAGTTGTTCCTTATGAGGACACCAATGCTATGTTGGATTGGATCTCTGATATGGAGAAGTTCTTTGAGTATGAAAACACTCCTGATAATAGAAAGGTGAAGATTGCAGTCACTAGGCTGAAAGGTCATGCATCACTATGGTGGGAGCAATTGCAAACTGATAGATAAAGGAGAGGAAAGGAGAAGATCAGAACTTGGCCAAAGATGGTGAACAGGGTAAAGAAACAATTCCTTCCTGCTGATTACCAAATTAGCTTGTTGAGAAAGATGCAAAATTTGGAACAAAAGGGCATGATTGTAAAAGAATATATCAAGGAATTCTATAGATTAGACATCAGATCTGGACATGTGGATGATGATGTTGAGAAAATTTCAAGGTACATTAATGGATTGAGATCTAGAATACAAGATGAAATAAGTTTTGTGAAACTAGAAAGTATAGAAGAAGCATATCAATATGCCTTGAAAGCTGAGGAGATCTTGAAAAAGAAGCATGAACAAAGATAGAGAGGTAGAGGTGGTAGATTATAGAGAGGTAGATGTAGATCTTATGGAGAAAGTGGTAGATCTGACAGTTCTATGTAGGATAAAGGAAAATCTGAATGGAGGAATGATGAAAAAGGCAAGACTGAATGGAAAAGTGGTAATTCTTATCAAGGAGGCACTAATTCTTACTGAGGAAGAGGTACTTCTTATTCTAGAGGTGGATTTCATGGTAATTGTTTTAGATGTGGCAAAGAAGGGCATAGATCCTTTGAATGTAGATCTTCTGAAGGTGGGCAGAATAATAGAATTGCTATGATTCAAGAAGACATTGAGAGTTCACCAAGTGGACCTAAGGCTAAAGAAAATTTTATGGTGAGAAGAACCTTATGTAAAAAGGGAGGTGATGAGGAACCTATTTTAAGGAGAAGTCTTTTCAAGACAAGATGTAAGATGGCTAGAAAATGTTGTAAAGTGATCATGGACAATGGAAGTTCTACAAATTTGGCATCATAAGAGCTGGTTACAAAGTTGCAATTGCAGAGGTAGAAACATCCCAAACCTTATCATGTTTCATGGATCAAAGATGAGCATAAGATATTGGTAAGTGAGCAATGTCTTGTGAAGTTCAAAATTGGACATTACTTTGATGAAGTTTTGTGTGATATTATTCCCATGGATTGTTGTCATATTTTGTTGGGTAGACCTTGGCAATATGATAGATATGTTTTACATGATGGAAGATTGAATCAATATACTCTTTGGGTAAATGGGAAGAAACAAACATTGTTGCCTTTGATCAAAAGTCCAGATGAGGTTAATTGTACTGCTATAAAAATTTGCATGGTTAATGGGAAACAATTTGAAAAGGAAGTGAAGAAGAATCAGGTTTGTTTTGCTATAATTCCAAGAAAATTGAGTTTTTTCAATGGAGACCAAGTGCTAGAAAATAATGTTAATCAAGTGCCAGTCAGTGGTGACTGAGTGATAGATGGTAGTATTGACCAAGTGCTAGGAGAAATTGCAAAGTTGTTGAATGAGTATAAAGGCATTATTGCTGATGATATTCCTGATGGTTTACCTCCAGTAAGAAGTATAACTCATTGTATGGATCTAATCCCTAGAGCTAGTTTTCCAAACAAAGCATCATATAGATTGACACCTGTAGAGAATGAAGAACTTAACAGACAAGTGCATGAGTTGTTGTGAAAAGGTTTGATCAAAGAAAGCTTGAGTCCATGTGTTGTACCTATTGTATTAGCACCTAAAAAGAATGGAGAATGGAGAATGTGTATTGATTCCAGAGCCATTAACAAGATAACAATGAAATATAGGTTTCCTATGCCAAGCATGGATGACATAATGGATTGTTTGAGTGGAGAAAATTATTTTAGCAAGATTTATTTGAAGAGTGGCTATCATCAGATCAGAATCAAAGAAGGTGATGAATGGAAGATTGCTTTCAAGACAAAAGATGGTTTGTATGAATGGTTGGTTATGCCTTTTGGTTTGACTAATGTAGCTAGTACTTTCATGAGGTTGATGAATGAAGTTCTAAAAAGATTCTTGGGTAAATTTGTGATTGTTTATTTGGATGATATTCAGATATTAAGCAAGACTAAGGAAGAACATCTTCAGCATATTAGACAAGTATTACAGAGGTTGAAAAAGGAAAAGTTGTCAATTAATTTGAAAAAGTGTTCTTTTATGCATGAGGAGATTGTGTATTTGAGATTTGTGATTTCAACTGATGGTTTGAAGATGGATCCTAAGAAGGTTAAAGCAATTTTGGAATGGCCTACACCTGAGAATGTGAGTGAGGTAAGATCATTTCATGGTTTGCCTAGTTTACAAAAAGTTTATAAAGAATTTCAGTGTTGTTTGTAATGCTATGACTGAAACAATGAGGGGAGATAAAAAGGAATTCAAGTGGACACATGGAGCTAATAAGAGTTTTGAGACTTTGAAACAAAAGGTTACTAAATTACCTATATTGGCTTTACCTGATTTCAGCAAAGTATTTCAAGCTGAATGTGATGCAAGTGGTAATGCAATAGGAGTTGTATTAAGTCAAGAAGGTAAGCCTGTTGCTTTCTTTAGTGAAAAGTTGAATGATGCTAAAAGGAAATATTTTGTGTATGATCAAGAATTTTATGCCATTGTTAAAGCATTGAAGAAATGGATACATTATTTGATGCCTAAGGAGTTTGTGTTGTATACTGATCATAAAGCTTTATAATACTTGCGAATTTAACATAAATTGAATCAAAGACATATGAAGTGGGTTGAGTATTTGTAGAGTTTTACATTTGTGATCAAGCACAAGAGTGGAGTTACTAAAAAATTTTCTAATGCATTGAGTAGAAGACATTCTTTGTTGACTGAAATGAAGGTTGAAGTTCTTGGTTTTGATGAAATGAAAGAATTGTATGATGCTGATCCTAATTTTTCTTAGGCGTGGAGAGAGTGCAGAGCACCAAATCTAAAAAATCACATAAGTAAGTATGATAAGTATTTCATTCAAGAAGGTATATTGTTCAAAGGCATTCAGTTGTGCATTCCTAAAAGTCCTATGAGGTTGAATTTGATTAAGGAAAAGCATAGTGGTGGATTAGTTGGACATTTTGGAATTGATAAGACATTGAGTTTGTTGAAAGAGAAATATTATTGGCCAAAAATGTATAAGGATGTTCAAAAATTTTTAAAGAGTTGTGGAGTTTGTCAAGTTGCAAAAGGAGTGAGTCAAAATACTGGTTTGTATACACCTATTACTATTCCTGAGAAACCTTGGACTGATATGAGTATGGATTTTGTTCTTGGATTGCCTAAAATAGTGAAAGGGTATGATTCAATATTTTTTTTAGTGGAAAAATTTTCTAAGATGGCTCATTTTATACCATGTAAGAAGACA
Organism: Cupressus sempervirens; assembly: GCA_028749045.1. Taxonomy (NCBI): domain Eukaryota; kingdom Viridiplantae; phylum Streptophyta; class Pinopsida; order Cupressales; family Cupressaceae; genus Cupressus; species Cupressus sempervirens. The sequence continues at coordinate 130,010,322 of CM053787.1, forward strand.
TCAGATGCTGAGCATGTTGCTAAACTTTTTTTTAAAGAGACTATGAAAGTGCATGGATTACCAAGAAGCATTATTTCAGATAGAAATAGTAAGTTTGTTGGTTATTTTTGGAAGACTTTGTGGAAGAAGATGGGTACTGAATTGAAGTTTAGTTCTACATTCCATCCACAAACAAATGGATAGACAAAGGTTGTGAATAGAAGCTTGGAAAATTTGCTGAGATATTTAGTTGGGAATAAACCAAGTAATTTGGAGATGGTATTGGCACAAGCTGAATTTTCATATAACAATTCTGTGAATAGGAGTACAGGGAAGACACCTTTTGAGATTGTTACTGGAATGCATCCTAGAGGTATATCAAATTTGAGAGATGTTGCTAGTGAAGAAAAGAGAAGCATTGTAGGAGAAGAATTTGCTGATTTTATGGAGTCTTTGCATAAAGAAGTGAAGTTGAGGTTGAAACAAAGCAATCAGAAGTATAAGGAGAATGATGATAAGTCTAGAAGACACCATGATTTTCAAGTTGGTGATGAGGTGATGGTTCATCTAAAGAAAGGAAGATTCCTAGTTGGAACATATAGCAAGCTGAAGATGAAAAAATTTGGACCTTGTGAGATCTTGAAGAAGTTTGACAGTGGTAATGCTTATGAAGTTGAGTTACCTGATGATATGGATATATCTCCTATATTTAATATTGCTGATTTGCATAAGTATCAGGAGTCAGAGGATGAAGTTGTTATACTAGATGATTATCCTAAGAAACAGATTGAAGAAGTTGAATAGATATTGGATCAGAGAGTTGACAAGAGTACAAGAGGAAAAGATTACTATGAATATTTGGTGAAGTGGAAGAATAGGCCTATTGAAGATGCTTCATGGATTTCTCAATTTGAGTTGGATTCAACTCAGGTTGGGACATCTCAATGATTCAAGAGAATCATTTCTTTCAACTCCGGTTGTCTAATGTCAGAGCATTCTGGGTTGTCTTGTTATCCTGCTCATTTTTGTCCATTCTATAGTTGGTGCCGAGTTACCTAGTGTATGCCAAGTGATTCTTCATGTGCCGAGTTACTCAGAGTATGCTAAGTGTTTCTTCATGTGCCAAGTTACTCAGTGTATGTTGAGTGTTTCTTCATGTGCCAAGTTACCCAATATATGCCGAGTGTTTCTTCATGTGCTGAGTTACCCACTGTATGTTGAGTGTTTCTTCATGTGCTGAGTTACTTAGTGCATGCTGAGTATTTCTTCATGTGCCGAGTTACCCAGTGTATGCTGAGTGCCATTTTTGGAAAGCCTTCTTTTGCTGAGTAATCTATGTTTAGTTCCTATTTGGGCCAACTTTGCTCGCATTTAATTTTGGGATAGGTAGTTATATTTGCTGAGAGTCGACTTGTGGCTTCTCTATGTTCTAGAATGTTTTGTAAGCCATTTTGACAAGTATATATAGAGCATTTAGGCTTATATTTAGGTAAGTTTTCGGAAGAAGAAGTTTCAGAGAGAGCAGATTAGAGAGTAGAACTGAAAGTGTGAATTTGTAGTTGGATCTTTGAATGTGAATGTATTTGTAATTGGTCGTAACCCAGAAGGCCTCACAGTTGGGCATGTATGAAGATATTCTTGATGAATCAATAGAAGTATTTTCTCTTCTCTCTCCTTTGGTTGTTGTCCCTTGTGTTTTCTTTCATTGTGTTAACTCTTGCAGGGTGGTTTGGATAGCTAGGTGAGCCATTGGCCCTAGTTATTCGCCCTTTTGCCTATGTCAACTCCTATTCCTAGAATTGTTAGATGCAAACTTAGCTTGTTCCAATACCATATTTTAGTTAATCAATTTATTCCCAACTAATGATCTAAGTAAATTATCCAAGCTTCTATTCACAACTTATGTCTTGCCATTTGTATGTGGATAGAATGTAGAACTAAACTTTAACTCAATATCAATTTTCCTCCATAAATAACCAACAAACTTACTTTCTCATTTAGATACAATATTATTTCATAGTCCATGCAATCTAACAACCTCATTGAAGAAAATCTCTACAACATGCACTACATTAAGTGTCTTCTTATATGGTATGAAATGTGTCATCTTAGAGAATCTATCCACAGTAGTAAATATGGAATCATATCATCTTTCTCTCTTAGGTGAGACAAGAAAAAAATTTATACTAATGTCACTCCAAGGTTTCTTAAGAATAAAATAGGTATATACAATCCAGTATTCCAACTTACTCCTTTTGCAACTTAACAAATTCCATAACTCTTCACAACTTAACAAATTCCATAACTCTTTACAAACATCTAAACATCCTTATAAATTTATGGCTAATAATACTTGTCTTTAAGCATACTTGATGTCTTATCAATACCAAAGTGTTAAGAAAATCCACCACAATGATTTTTCTTAATCAAATTAACTCTTACAGAACTTCTTGGTATACACAACTAAATCCCTTTGAAAAACATACCTTCTTGAATAAAATACTCATCAATATGATAGATTTGGTGTTCTACACTCTCTATATGCCTCAAATAAATTAGGGTCAATATCATATGACACCTTCATCTTATTTAAGCCAAGAGCTTCAACTTTCATCTTGGTCAAAAAGAAGGTCTTATGCTCAATGCATCTGGAACATAGTTAGTGACTCTAATTTTATGTTTTATCACAAATGTGAAACTCTACAAGTCCTCAACCCACTTCGTATTTCTTTGATTCAACTTATGTTGACTTCCCAAGTACTATAAAGCCTTATGATCATTATACAACACAAATTATTTAGGAAGAAAATTATGTCTCCACTTCTTCAAGACTAGAATAATAACATAGAACTCTTGTTCATACACATAATATTTCCTTTTATCATCATTCAACTACTAACTAAAGAAAGAAATAGGTTTTCCTTCTTGACTTAACATCGCTCCAATTGCACTACCACTTGCATCACATTCAACTTGAAATACCTTATTGAAATTAGGTAAAGCCAATATAGATACCTCAATAACCTCATTCATAAACCTCATGAAAGTACTCAGTGCATTAGTCAAACAAAAAGACATAACCAACCATTCACACAAACCATTTTTTTTTTAAAGAAGTCTTCCACTCATCACCCTCTTTGATTCAAATATGATGATATCCACTCTTGAAATCAATCTTGGTAAAGTAGTTTTCTCTACTCAAACAATCCATTATATCATCCATTCTTGGCATATGAAACCTATATTTCATTGTTATCTTGTTAATAGTTGTAGAATTGATACACATTCTCTATTCTCCATTCTTCTTGGGTGCCAATACAGTAGGTCCAACATATGGACTCAATCTTTCCCTGATCAAACATTTCTACAATAACTCAAGCACTTTCGTATTAAGTTATTCATTCTTAGTAGGTGTCAATCTATATGGTACTTTATTCAGAAAACTTGACCCCAAAATTAGATCCATATAATGATTTATACTTGTTATTGGTGGTAAACCATCATGTATATCTTCTACAATAATCTCCTTCTACTCATTGAGAAATTTTTCAATTTTTATTAGCACTTGGTTAACATTATCATCCTTTTGTCACTAGGTCAATACTATTCTCTGTCACTTGGTCAAGATTACCCTCTATCACTCAATTAATGATATAACAACTCAATCCTCTAGGAATCACAAAAAAACACTTTTTTTTTCTTCATGTCTTTTCAAATTATTTCCAATTAACCATACAAACTCTAATAGTAGTATAATTTACCTAATCTAAAACTTTGATCAAAGGCAAAAAGTAATAATTTCTTCCAATCACCCAAAGAGTATGTTGATACAATCTACCATGATGTACAACATGTCTATCATATTGCCAAGGTCTACCCAATAGAATATGACAAGAATCCATAGGCATAATATCACACAGAACTTCATCAAAGTAGTTTCCAATCTTGAATTTCATAACACATCTCTCACTTACCAACAACTTATGCTCATTCTTAATCCATGAAAGATGATAGGGTTTAGAATGTCTCAATCTCTATAACTGTAACTTTGTAACCAACTCCCTAGATGCCAAATTTGTTGAACTGCCACTATCAATTATCACTTTGTAACATTTCCTTGATATCTTACATTTGGTTTTGAAAAGAATCCTCTTCAAGATAATTTCATCATCAACTCTTTAACAAAAAAGAGTTCTCATTGTCTTCAAATTTTCTCCAATCTTAGGACCACTCGATGAACTCAAAAATTCACTTTGAACTATATAATTTCTATTACTACCCTTAGATTTACCAAAGTATTTACACTCAAAGGCTCTATGAACTTCCTCACTACACTTGAAATAGGTACCACAAAATTCTCCTCTAGTATAAGAATTACCTCTTCCTCAGTAAGAACTAGTACCTCCTCAATAAGAACTACCACCTTTTCACTTGACTATAAGGAAACTTGTAGCAAATAATATAACCATTTCCACATAACCCATAATAGATCTAAAATAAATATGCAATTATAATCCACATGCAATAGAATAGACAACATACCCACAAAAATTGTGACACAAGATATACCCTGAGAAACCCTCATTGAAGGAAATACCTAACCTCCAAAAGCATCCATCACCATGTATTATTTAAGAAAAATATCATTGCAATACAACCATGGAAGCCTTCAAAGCCATAGCCACAACCAAACAATCCATGTGAACAAGCATGAATCCACACATCCCATGCCATGCTTCCAACCTTCAAAAATGCTCCCTTGGATAACCTGTCAAGCCTTGTCCCACTTGAATCTTTCCCTTTTTTCCTTCTTCTTTTTTCAATTTTCATCAACAACTACCCTTGTGGCTACTTATATAGTAGCAAGTTCCACATGACCACCAAGTGGTATTACATAAACCATTTGCTACCTAACCCATTGACCCCACATTTAATATTGGAAATTTAATTCTTTTCCCCAATATTAAATTATTACATAAATATTATCACAATATTGCAATACAACTCATCAAGTATATCCTATGAGAATATTTACATGTTGCATGTCGATCTAGGTGCAACATTACATAATAAAATAAATTAATACAATATAAAAATATTATGCAATGTGTTGAACACCCATTATCTCAACATTGACCTTACCTTTGTCTTCATTTCTTCTCTCTATTTTACCTTTATCTTGCACAAAATTGTTAGATCTATTACTTTCTCCATAAGGTCTACCTCTACCTCTTTTAAATCTACCACCTTTATCTCTTTTTCTTTACTCATTCTTCTATTTCAAGATCTTCTCATCTTTTAGGGTATATTGTTATGCTTCTTCCATACTATTTTTGACTTGGTGGTCAACACCTTCTTTTGGGGTTCGTAACATGGCTTAACCACCTCTCATGGATCTAGATAAGTCTATTGTTTGTGATGTTCATTGATAGCTTGAGCTTTTGGCATAGTGAAAAACATACCAACAATTGGTATCAGAGCAAGGTTCCCTATATCAAGTTTAACAACATTGGGTAGATTTTGGTTGAGTGGAATACTTATCTTTTATGGCTCAATATAGTTCTTCAAAGGTTCCTATTTTTGATGGATCAAGTTATGCTTTTTGGGAAGTAATGATGCAAAAATATTTATTATCTATCAATATTGATGTTTGGGCTTCAGTTGTTAATGGTTATAAAGTTCCTAATACTTTACATACAGATCTTGATGAAAAGAGGAAGTATCAAATTGATATGAAAGCTAAATTTTCTATACTTAATAGTTTATCTAAAGATGTTTTTGTTAAGGTAATGCATTGCAATTCTTCTAAAGAAGTATGGGAGAAACTAAAAATAAAATATCATGGTAATGATACAGTTAAAGAAGCCAAGATACAACATTTAAAATCAATATTTGAAGACCTTAAGATGGGTAATAATGAAAAGGTAGAAGACTATCTCCTTAAGATAGATGAAACTGTAAAAGGCATAAGAGGACTTTGTGAAAAAGTTGATGATATTGATGTTGTAAAGAAAGTTTTGATATTTCTTCCTAATATATTTGAAACTAAGGTATGTTCTATAGAAGAAACTAGATATATTAACAACTATAAAATGGAAGATATTCATGGAGCACTTGTAGCTTATGAAATGAGAAAGTTTGGCAAGTAGGAATCCATAATCAAAGAAGTAGCATTCAAGGTGGGAAAGAAAGTGAAGCAAGTCTATTCAGAATCAAAAGATCTTGATGTTCTTGAAGCACATTTTTCAAGGAAATTAAAGAAAGGAATAGGTAAATCCAAAGGTAAAATTCCTTTCAAATTCTTTAATTATGGAAAAATATGACACTTTGCATCTAAATGTCCTTATAATAGTCATGATGAAGTAGATGATGAGAAAGAAAAATCAAGTAAAAAGAAATTCTATAACAAAAAGAAGTTCTTTTAGAAGAAGAGTTTGATTTCTGATGTATTAGATAGTGAATCTAGTAGTTTTAAATGTGATGAAATGAAGTTTTATTCATGGCTATAGAAACTACTTGTCAAGAATCAGATAGTGATGATGATGTTGAACTTGTTGAGGCTGATTTAGAATTTGAATTTCTTTATTCACTTAAAAAAATCAAGGAATTAAAAAGGAATTTAAGTGTTCAATAAAATCAAATTTTAAAAGAAAAATATAACTTTGAAAAACAAACTAAGGAATTAAATCAACAAGTTATAGAATTAAAATTATAACTTGAGGAACAAAAAAGAATTATCTTTGTCACTAGGGAATTGTTAAGTTATAAAGATCAAGAATGTACAAGGTTAATGAATGAAGTAGTATCATATATAAGAAATTTAGAAAAATACGAGAACACTAATTTGGATGATATTTTAAGGAAAAAAAGAAGAATTGATGATCTAACAAGAATAGGTTTTGAACTTTGACAATGTTTTAGTGACAAGAAAGATAAATCTTTAATTGAGATATTAAAATTTGAAAGTAAGGATACAAATCAGAATACTACCACTTCAATTGTAGGTAAAAATGCAGATTTTAATCAGATTTATAATGATAAAAATTAGATTATATCAAGCACCTCATTAATGGGTAAAAGATACTCAAACAGGTTCACTTCTTTCTTTGATGGGTATTGCTTCATGTGTCATTAGTATGGAAATAGAAGTAATTGCAGATACATGTCAAGAAGGTACAAAAAGTTTCATTTTTGTTATTCCTTTCCTAAAATTAATGGTCCAAGATGTTACAAATGCAATATATTTGGTCATGTTATGAGTAATTGCAAAACTGAGTCAATTCAAAATGACTAATCTTATGCTAGTCTACAAGTTGATAAAGAATTTGATATTAAAGTGACTAAGATATGGAGGCCTAAGATTAATATGTCTATGTTTGTTCAAATGGCTCTACATTCTAAAGAAAAAGACTTGTGGATAATTGATAGTGGTTATTCTAGACACATGGTAGGAAATCAAACAAATTTTGACAAATTGATTAACTATAAAGGTGGCAATGTTAGTTTTGGTGATGATTCTTCAAGGCAAATTAAAGGTTTGGGTTCTTTGATGCTTAGTGACAAAATTTCCATTCATGATGTGTTTTATGTTGATGGATTAAAGTACAATCTTCTAAGTGTTAGTAAAATTTGTGATCATGGATATGAATTTGTTTTTGATGACCATGGTTGTCAAATCAAATTAAAATATAGACAGTTGTTTGCATTAGGTAAAAGATCTAAAGGGAATGTATACAATTTAAAAGATATCACAAATACTAACAATCATGAAGATGTTTGTCTTATGGGACATGTGAATGAAAATTGGTTATGGCACAAAAGGCTTGGGCACTTGAATTTTGACAACTTGGTAAAAGTTAGTAAGCATCATAAAGTAAGAGGTATGCCATGTCTAAGTAAGCCAGAGAATGTTATTTGTGAAGGGTGTCAACATGGTAAACAAACAAAGGAATCTTTTCCTTCAAAAGAATATTTTTCTTCTAAACCATTGCAATTAGTACATGCTAATTTATGTGGTCCTACAATGACAATGTCGTTAAATGGTGAAAAGTATTTCATGCTTTTTATAGATGATTATACAAGAATGACATGGGTAACCTTCTTAAAGCATAAATCAAAGGCATTTAACAAGTTTAAGATTTTAAAGAAAATGGTTGAAAATGAGTCAGACACAAAGATTAAATGCTTATGATTAGATAAAGGTGGTGATTTTAATTTAGATGAATTTGGTGATTATTGTGAAAAATATGGCATCAAAAGACAATATGCAGCATCCAAGACACCTCAACAAAATGGAGTTGTTGAGAGAAAGAATCGAATAGTGAAAGAAATGACAAGGACTGTGTTAGATGAATCTAAAGTACCAAACAGGTATTGGAAAGAAGTAGTTCACAAAGCAGTATATATTTTAAATGGGGCACAACTAAGGTTAAAAACTAAGCACACTCCTTATGAGATATGCTATGGACATCCTGCTTCCGTTGAGCGTTTTAGAATTTTTAGAAGTAGATGTTTCATTAAGAATTCTAATGATAAAATAGGAATTTTTTATTCAAGATGTGATGAAGGAATCTTTTTAGAGTATTCTTCTCAAAGTAAATCTTACAAATGTTTTAATAAAATGTTGAATAAACTTGTTGAAATTGTGCATGTGAAAGTGGATGAAGTTGTGTAGGATAAAAATGAAATAATAATGGATGATACTTTCCTACAAGATAGTGATCAATACTTGAAAAAAGCAGATAATAAAATTGATGAAGGTAAAGAATAAGATCATAAAGTTTATGAAGGTGAAGAAGAGACAAAAGATCAAATAGAAACACCAAAACCCATAGGTACAAAAGCTATAGGAACAAGATTGAAGATTTATCATCCTCAAGAATAGATTGTAGGGGATAAACTTGAAAGTATTCAAACAAGAGCAAGAACTACATCTAGTGAATGTGCTAATATTTGTTTGTTATCTCAAATTGAACCTAAATCATATAAAGAAGCTAGTATGGATGAGTTTTGGCTTAATGCTATGAAAGAGGAACTAAGTCAAATTGAAAAAAATAAAACTTTGGAATTAGTGCCCAGACCTAAAGATAAAAATGTAATAGGTGCTAAATGGATCTTTAGAAATAAACTTGATGAAAATGGAAAGATATCAAGGAACAAGGCTAGATTGGTTTGCAAGGGAGTTTTATCCCTCTCTTCTCTTGCATAAGTTCATAAATGAGTGATAGGTTTCAAGGGGAGCCTATTTTTCTTATCTTTTTGTTACACTGAAAACTTAGTATATCTCCTTTGTAATTGATGTCAAAGAGGGAGCAAAATGAAGATGAAGATGTTTACATGATGGATATATAGGTACATATATAGATACAAGATATACATGTACACGTGGATACAAGATATACAAGTACACATGGATACAAGATATCTTATTTGATTTCCTATAATATTGTTCAAAATATATTCAAGAAAAACACTTAAGTGTTATACAATTAACACTTAATGTTCACATTGGTTTAGAAAACAAATAAAAAAAAATAGTTTTGGTCTATTAAAAATTCAACATGTATTTTTATTAGTTAGACCCCAACTATCATATCTTTTTGGAAAGATTTTTAAGTTATCTAAAATGGTTCTTTGTTATTTTTTGCATATCACATGTATAGAAAAAGGACAAGTTTGTTTATTAGAAACAATTACCAAATTGTTATGACCATTTTAGCAGTTTTGAGCGGTTTTAGTCTAACGGAAGTTTGGGGTATGTACTTGCCTCCAAAATTTCAACTTTCTTGGTTTGTAAGTAGAGGATACATTCCTCTAAAATATCCAATAGGTTTTTTTGACAGAAGTTGCAAGATTTGTGTGGAATTCCTTGTAGATTGAATAGTTTGCAGGTAGATTTTTAACAACAAAGTAGAGGGTAATGATTTATGTTTCTATTTTCATATTTGTGATTTGATTTTCATTGTAGAAGTTTATCAAAGGTAGAAGAAGGCTTAAAAATTGCTTCTTCATTCATTCACATCAGTATTTGATTAGACATTTTAATGGAAAAGGAAAATATATTTGCATACTAGATGTTTTGAGGAGAATAGAAGTATATCTTGCATTATGTTTTTAACAAGAAGTTGAAACTAGTGATTCATGAATTGTGTCGTAATAGAGATGATCCTCTAATTTTATATCTCATTTTTTCATTTTATAAGTTGACACTTCTTATATTTACGAAGTTGGTGCTTCAAGTGTAAGGGATTGGTGTTCCTTGAAATTGGTGTTTCTAAAATAGGGTGTTAGAAAGCTTATCTCGTCTTGAATTGTACATCTCAAAGCATTTAGTTATCTTATAAATTTTTCAACCTCATAATCAACATGCCTAGATTTGATGTCTTATCTATATAATTCCTCAATGTACTCCTTCACAATCAAGTCCTTTTGTCTTAGATTTTGCATATTCCTCAACAGATTCACTTAATACTCAAAAGGGATAAAAATTTTCTTCAATTTATTCACCATCTTCAGATCTTTTCTTCACCCTTCCTTTGTGTATCAATTTTCAAATGCTCCCACCAAATTAAGGCATGGCCATTAAACTTAGTATAAAATATCTTCACCTTTCTATTACTAGAAATGCATTAAAATTCAAACAATGTTTCCATCTCAAATATCCAATCCAACAAAGTATTGGTGTGCAATATTCTATCATAACTTGTCACTTCAACACCATGCTTTGAATGTGCCCTAGACAAAAATATTAATAGTATGTTCTCATCATATTTAACCTCAGGTTAAATATTAGATTTTTTTAATTCCAAGTGCTCCTTCATCATCACTAATATCATCAAGATGTACTCCTCTCCTTTGGGTCTTCTCAACAATGCCTAATCTAGTAGCAATTTGTTTCAACATGTTCACTATAACTTTGTCATCATTTCCTTTATGTCAAACCATTTTAAACAAGATCATGCAAGATCATAACCCTCTACAAGTTATAGATCAAACTCAGATATTCCATTTTACAACCAAGATTAACTAGGGTTCTATACAATCCAATCTCTGCAAGGATGAACCTATGCTCTAATACCACCCAACTCAATAAATGTTGGGTAATTAGGGCTAGAGGCATACCTAACTATAAAACCACCTTATTGAGTAAACACAACAAAAGAAAAGCACATATAACCACACCAAGGAGAGAAAGGGACAAAAATATCTTATAGATTCATTAAATGACCCATAAACATGCTCAACTATAAGGCCTTTTGGGTTGCAACCAAAAAAATGATTTATAAGTTACAAATCAAAATTCATGATCTTACTATCAATTTGATGCTATACTCAACCCTTTTAATTGTTTGATTCTCCTCCACTCTTAACTCCTCAAAAAATTTCTCTCACTTACTTCCTTAACCTAAGTTTAGATATCTCAATTTATACTTTCCAAAATGGCTTACAGAAGATTGTAGATCTTCACATTGGAGAACAATGATTGAGAAATGGTTTGCACTCATCCCAATGATTGATCCTTACATTAAATGCATAAAATCACAACTTAAAATAAATGAACAAGTCAACTCTCAATAAGAATCAAACATAGAAAAACTCAATCAAAGAACAACTTGAGCATTAGAAGAAACTATCAAGCCAACTCGGCAAATAAAGTAACTATGAACACAACAATTCAGCCACTATACGAACTCATCCAACACTAGAACTTGAACAAAACTACAACTTGGACAATACTATAACTCAACCAAAACTACCACTCAACCAGTACTGCAACTTGACTAATACTCAATCTTCATTGAAAACAACAAATATAAGCAAGATAGAAAAGTAACCTTTGATGCTCATGTATCACATTCATCACCAACTTTTGGAAAGTACTGTGATATCACTAAATTGGCACATTAACATTTCGAACCAATTTTGGTACATCAATCTCACAACATCTATTTCTTGATCAATTAAGTCCTATTGTACTAGGCATTTCTGATTCTAATAATCTTTACTTGACCTAAGTGTCAAATATAGAAAATCCATGATCTATATTAATCACATACTTTATTTAATTCCTAAATATTAATTAAAATTGGCTAAGTTAATCTCCTAATTTAATTAATTTAATTATAATTCCTATGTACTTTAATTAAATTAAATCCACCCTCTTTAGCTAATACACATAAAAAGGAATTAAATACATTGATTTAATTAAATATACAAATCATAAGTTTTGAAACTAATTATTTAATTAATTAGAATATTAAATTATGATGTCATGTTTGAATGGATCAATATATGTTCCTAATTCATCTCATATGAAAATGAAATTAAACATATTGACTTAATCAAATATGCTCATCATAATTGTTGAAACTAATTATTTCATTAATTAGAATAATAATTATGAGCATATATTTTAATGGATCAATATTATCCCATAATTTATCTCATTCAACTCCATAAAAAATGGAGGACTCAATCTCTCATTCGATCTAAGCAATACACTCAGTTTAATCTTGACCATTGATTTTATAAAAGAGACCTTTGACCTCTCATTTGAGGAAGATGCAAGTGAAGAGTATCGAACCCCTATTGGATTGATCATTCAAGCATTTTGCATTCTAATCTCCATTGGTTTTACATGATCATCATTTAGATTACAATGTATTCATTTAGCTTAATTTTCTTATCATTGTTCGTAGATTAATTTCAATATCATCTATATTAACTCATATCTTTTCATATAAAATATCAAAAACATAGATTAATATTGCATTTTCATTCATTCTAATCCTTCATACTAGTTTGGCCTAGTTACTAAACTCTCAATTTTGAGACCATATAGTAAAATCCCATCTAGTTAGAAGGCAATAGATAACCTTACGTAGACATGCCAAATGAATAATCTCATATTCATTCTAGGATGTTACTAACAAACAATGATCATGTTGAAGTGTGTGGTTGAATTAGAGGCTCGTATTTAACACTCACATTTTTGGTGCCCATTGTGGGGTAAAAAATCAATTTTTCAACCTCATTTTTCTTCATTTTTGACATTTTGGATTCTGATCCATACAAAAAATTGAATTCTCATGTGCAAAGAAACTTTTTCATGCAAGAAATCTAAAATATTGCACTATTCCTTGTACTTCCTCGTGTGAATTTGCATATGCTCACATAGTGAGAGTATTCCCTTGTGCGACACAAACCATTTCTTTGCATAGCCTGGTGCAAAGTTTGGTGTAAGACTTGATAGTAGAGAGTGAAAAAACTTGCATTTTAAGAGTCTTTCATTCATGGTTTTTTTCTAACCACTATTTCTGAAGCACTTGCTTTGTGATTTCTAATTTTTGAGACAACATAACAGTGGTTTGCAGGATGATTGTCAAAGATACCTTGAAATCAACATACAAACTATACTAATGGTTTAATTGTAGGACACTTTTCAAAGACCCACTTGTCAAAGAATAACTCAAACCCACTCAAACAATGTGTCTTTTTACATGTTTTTCAATACACAGTTTAATAGGGCTTGTGAACTTCATAGGGCTCTAGAAAAAGGAATAGGGGATTATTCTCTTTGCTACTTGCAAGTGATGTCCAAGAGTAAATCAAAAACCTAGATGTCTTTGGAAGATGGCACCCAAGGGAGGCAAGAAAGGTAGTGACTTACCCAAATGAATCTTTTAATGAAGGGATAATGCTATTTTCCTTTTAGGAAAATCAAAATCCTAGAATAAGACAAGTTGGGATTGATAAGCTAGCTTGGTAATGAATATGTTCTAGTGTTTGGGTAAGTTGAAAAGGTAGAGGATTATGCTCTTCTCCCTGTGGGAAAATTAGAAAATTGGACCCATGAATCCAAGCTAAGTTTGAGTCAACCTTTAGAGGGCCTATCAGAGTGATCCAACCTTCGTGAATGACCCAAATGAGCACACCCCTAATGCCAATGATTCCACCTCACTCTAATAAAGAATTTTTGTAGAGTCAAAAAATTGAAAGCCATGTTAATTTCTTTCTCTTGATTTTGATATTGCTTATCAAAAGGAGGCTTTTTTGTTCAGTGGGCACTGCCCTTAGTCTTGCTAGTCAAGTGTGTGCACTTTTAGGTGTTAGTGTGGGTTGTTGGACTTAACCTCATTCATGAGGCCATTGAGGATTAATGTAAATAAAAGCCTATTAAAAAAAACTTAGTCAGTTGCTAGCCAATTTACCTCTGAAATGGGGCATAATCTTTGTGCAAGGAGGGGGAAGAATATCTCCTATAGATCCTCACCATAAGCATGTACCTAGATTTTGGAAGGTAGTATATGACGCTAACCCCTACCTCAAGGGTAACCTTTGAACATATATGTTATTTGTTAGGATAAACCACAGAAAGAAATAAAACTATATGCAAATATAACCGATAACAGAAAATAATAGATCACACAAAAATGAACACAAGGCACCAAGATTTAACGTGGTTCACCCAATCCCTGGGCTACGTCCACCAAATAGCAAGTCTGATCTTATTACAATCCAGTGATTACAACCTTATTACAGTCCGTAATCCCTTACAGCTCAATATCGCCACAAGAACCAATTTTGCATCACAACATAATGAAAAAATACCTAACCCTAAACCCTTTTATACAAGTATTTTATCCATTTTAGGGTTACAACATGTCGGCCATAATATGTCGGCTACCATGTCGGCCATGGCCAAAAAAATTTTATGAAGTATGTACAGTACTTTCCTGACCAGTCACCATAATCTAACAATCTCCCACTTGGGGACTGATCAGGCTCCACAATAAACAACATTATTGAGTCCTTAATATACCAAAAACATGGGTGCCCTCTAGTGGGGTGACATGACTATGTGAGGTGAACACATGCACATAAGTTGTGAGAAAAATATTTTGTTGCCTCTACAATTGTCCACACTATCCAAACAAAAAGGTCAAGACTCCCTGTCCCTTTGAGTTTCTTTGTCCCCAGTTGGATTGTTTACGACTACTATTTTTATCCCCTTGTTTTTTTTTACAAACAAATTTGAAAACAAATTGTCTACTTGCCAATTAATCCAAAATGATGTCAATATGAAAACAATGTCCAAATATGATTGAAAAATACAAATATTATCTACAATTTGTCCAAAATCTATCAAAATCTATCAAAGTATTTTCAAATTCAATCTAAAATTGTTATTTTATCCTTTAGTTGCTTGCTTCATTGCAAAATTTTGTGCAAATTAGGACCTTTGGGTCTATCAATCTGCAGTTCTTCATGTGGTCCTTTTTACTTTCTCACATGGGAGGCTGAGTTTTCTCACACGAGCATATACCTAAACACTACCAACTTGTTTAAAATTGGTCAAAAAGATATTTAAACTTGTAATATGTCACTTCCTTGCATGGTATAGTGCAAAAATTCATGCAAGAAAAGGACCAAGGAATTTTTGTTCCCTTTCCTCACACATGTCTACTTACTTCCTCACGTGGGTCAATTAAGATCCTTGCATAAGATTTAGTCATTATACTATCAAAATTGTTCAAAACTTGTTTGTTAGAGGAATTTACTCTCTTGGTTAAGATCATTCACTTGCCTTGGAGTCATTTCCTTGTCTGAGTTTGTCAGGAATTATCTAGAATAGTGAGCTATTTTTAGCTCCCTCATCAAAACTTGAGACAAATTTCTTAGTTGATCACTTGTGACCCACATATGAACTATTCTCATTACTATATTGTCCTATTTATTGTGTTTGTCATACCTTGTGTCACAATAGTCAAAACTCTCAGTTGTTCTAGCCATTTCTCAGACTACTCATACCTTGGTATACATCATGCTTACTGATTACTTACTTTGAGACAAAATTCTAAGTGTGGTCCTTGTTTAAACTTTGTCATAAATCATTGTCTATGACTATTGCAACTAGGAGTGGAAACATGTTTCATCCCCATAGACCTAGATGAGGTAAAGATAGAGGAAGAAATCATGTTAGACGTCATTCCCAATTATACATATTTTCTGAGTACAATGAAGGATCCTCACGATCTCCTTCACCTATTGGTCCACATAGCACTCAACAAGTGTTTTCCATAAACTTGTAAAAATTTAGGAATCTATTATTTTAATAAAATCCAAATATAGAGAAGAAACCTATGTCTTTAAATAAAACAACTAAACTTCTATTTGAAACACCTATATGCCCTAAACAAACTAAAAACTTCTACACCCCTAGAATGACATATCAAGATCAAGAAATGGGTGAAAAACCTAGGAGAGAGAGGAATTCAAAAGAACTAAAAAGCTCAAGGATCCTTACACCTACACAAATGATTATGGGGATACTAAAGAGATACCCTTAGAAGACATAGAGAAATGTTGTAAAGACAAAAACTTTTAGAAAATGATAGAAATCTTGTTCAATGATGAGAAAGATAAATATTTCCTCAAACTCACTCAAGAAGGAGCAAAAATACCTCAAGAGTACAATGTTGAAACAATTTTCATACAAGAGGAGGAATCTAAAACCTCTAAGTTACAAAAAAAACTCTAGGCCATGCAAGAAAAATTGGTCCAACTGTTGAAAGACAAAGATAAACTAGCTAAATAATTTAGGATAGATGTTATTTGTCCATTTCCTTTTGACAAGGATTTGTAGATGTCTCCTTTTCCTAGAGGATTTGACCTACCAAAATATGAAAAGTTTTTAGGAACATTTGATCCCCAAGATCACTTCAGGGAGTTTGGTGGTTTGTCCATGGAGTTCATACACAATAAAACATATCTCATGTGTTTGTTCCCCCAAAGTCTGGGTGGTCAAGGCATTGAGTGGTTTTCATGGCTACCTACTAGAATTAAAACATTTGATGAGATTGTTAGTATGTTCATACATCAGTACTCACACAAAATCAAACATCTAGTAAATATAAAAGATCTTTATAACCTTAAACAAAGAGTTGGAGAACCCTTCCTAACATTTCTCCAGAGATGGAGATAATTGTACACCAAATACCCATGTAAGATACTTGAGACCAAAAAACTTTATATCCTCATGGGTAATCTCTTACCTGATTTGGGCTACAAAATACAACTTTAAGTCCACATACCTTCAAAGACATGATTACACAAGGTATCAAAATAGAGGAGTTCATTGTAAAGAAAGGTGAATTAACCCTTCAAAAATATATCAAACAAAGTTCTACCTCTAGCAAAGAAAAATCTAAGTATATTAACAAAAATTGAGATGTAGTGCATGATGGAGTGGTAGACAATATCACTCCTAATCCTTCTAAGGAATCTTTTAATCTCACTGATAACATACCTGCATCTAAAACCAACCAACAAGCTACTATGGATAGCAAGACATTTAGAAACAAATCTAAAAACTCATCTTCGGTTTCTCAACGTAAATGTGAATACACACCCCTAGGTGAACCTCTTGAAGTGGTCTACAAGTCTTTACTTCAAAATCAAATTGTTACTCCACTTGATAATTCTTGTCCTTATGATCCACAACCATGACCTACATGGTGGAATGATAATGCATATTATGGATACCATCAAAATGAGGATCATAAAAGAAACAACTGTATTAACCTAAGACATAAGGTTCAAGACATCATTGATGATGGTGAAATAGTTTTGGTTGGACATAAAAAAAAAAAGATCATAAAGCTTTTAAGGAACCATTTCCTCCTTATGAAAAGGGAGAAAATTATAAATAGAAAAACAATAACAAGGTCAACTATACGTATACTAATGATGATAACATAATCAATATAGTTGAATCTTTGGACTTTGACCATTGTGATGTTATCATAATTAAAGGGAAAAATGACAATATGAAATCTAATACTTTATTTTTTCTAAGAGGTGCCACATCCCTTACATCTAATCAAGAATAGTCACAATTATGGGCCAATGTTGATACATATTCTTGTGCCAAGATAGTACTCAAAGGACCTATGTCTTCTTCTCCTAAAGTTGATTGACATAAAGACAAACCCGTTGCTGGTCCATCTAGCAATAATGCAAAAATTGTAACTTCCTCCATAAATAGAAACTCTAGCATCCTTAAAAATTTGCAATGAACTAATGCTCAAATAAATATCTTTGAACTACTTAAAATGTTGCCTACTCATAGGCAGCTTCTTGAGAAAGCCCTCACAGAGGCAAGTGTACTGCAAGATCTTAATCTTCACAAGTTTTAATCCATGGTAGGTCACTTAACCTCACCTCATTATTTGTCCTTTTTTGAAGAGGACGATAATTCTTTGAGTTATCCCTACAATCAACTATTTCTTATTGAAGTCATGATGCATCAAAAGCATGTCTATTGTGTGCTTATAGACAATGGAGCTAGTCTTAATATCTATTCTTCTACTTTTCTCAAACAATTGGGTTATGATGAAGAGTCTATTGATGCTCACTGCAAAATTACCATCAAAGAATATGATGAGGTAGAATGAAAAATCCTTAGGTCTTATTGTGTTAATTCTTCAAGTTGGTCATATTGAACGAGATGTTATCTATCAAGTCCTTGATATTCCTTTATCATACAACATACTATTAGGAACACCATGAATTCATGAAATGCAAGAAATGCCTTCAACATACCATCAATGCATCAAGTTTCCATTCCAAGGATCACGAGCTACTATACCTACTAATACTAGTTACATATATAACATGCTCAAGTCTACTGAGATTTTTTTTCCTACTAATAGAGAGTCCACAAAAAATCATGTCAACAAAATCAAAGAAATAGAGAAGACTCTTAAGTAAACATAAACTAGAATAGGAAAATATCACATTGAACTAATTTTGTCTTTGATATCTCTTCCTCAATCTCCCCATCATTATGGGAGACCATCTAAAACAAAGAAACCTTTTGTGGTATCACCTAAGATTGTATTCAATTGTTCCTTTTTAAAGGCCACTATACCTCTAGAAGAAAAAGATGGAAACAAAGCTATTGCTTCTTGGCTATACAAAGAAGAAGTCCCAGCTAATCTCACCTATCAATCTTGTGAAATACTTCCTGAAAAGTATGGACTAGATCTTAAACTGATAAAAACACTTGGCTACAAAGGAAATGGTCCTATAGGATGTAACAATAATGGACTAATCAATCCAATCAAAGAAACATCTAGAAGGCTTTGTAATACAATAGGCCTAGGCTTCAGGAAAGTTCCCTTTCATCTAGGGATCAATAAGTTTGTACTAGAATCTGGTAGTTCATCTAAACATGAGTCAAAAACTAAGTCTAATGACCAAGTAGAAAGTTTTGATGATGAGGATACCTTTCCTTATCCTATTCTATTGGATCTTTCTACATTCTTTGCAAAACTAGATGACTTTGTACCATGTGTAAGTATTGCTAAAGCTACTAGTGATTCTTCTGAGAATACTACTGATACTTCACTAATTCAAAAGGAACAAGGTGATTCTATTCATGCTATCATTATTGAATGAATTTTTCAAAATCAAGATGATAATGAAAGTGGAGAATGGGTACCCATGACTATTGGGGAATTCTACAATCTGACTCCATGTAGCACTAATTCTCGAGAGTATGAATTTGATTCTCTTTCATATAAAACTTTCAATAAGTTGCTGATAAAGTTCACACATATGAAAATCAACTTGAAATAGGAGAGAAATCTAGAGTTTGGTCTAATGAGTCTCACCCTACTAATGTCGATATGTATTCAATTA
The DNA here is from genome assembly GCA_028749045.1 of Cupressus sempervirens. Taxonomy (NCBI): domain Eukaryota; kingdom Viridiplantae; phylum Streptophyta; class Pinopsida; order Cupressales; family Cupressaceae; genus Cupressus; species Cupressus sempervirens. Next base: position 130,030,005 of record CM053787.1, read on the forward strand.
ATGTCATTAGAACTCCAAGGAATTCAAACATATCTTTAGACAAAGTCACTCTAGGTCTTGAATTATTTGTCCATGCATTTGATGACTATATTGTGAATATAATTAAACCCTATATATGTAAAAACCTAACCTGTTGAGAACATGCGTAAACAAGCAAACATTAGTAGCATGTGCATTCAAGATAATAAATAAGATTGAAAAACTAATAATTCTACTTGAGTTTTAAAAATCTATGCAACCAACATATTAGAGTCCTCACACAACCTCAAAGTAGCTCAACAAGAGTGCCCATAAGAGGCCTTTTTGGTGTGTTTAAGTGTGAGGGATGTAGATGTGCTCTCCCAAACACAACTATTGAAGCCCTTGATGATGAAAATGCAATATGAAATGAATCTATACTAAGAATGTGTGTGAAATACCTTCAAGCAATAGCTATGAGTAAGCCACCCTCAAAAGATTCCATGGATATGGAGGTGAATGAAATGAAATGAAGAAAGAAACCTACAACATCATACAACCATGAAACTAATGCAAAATCTATAAATCTAAGTAATGCAAAAAACTACCAAAGGTTAGTTCTAAGCATAAAATCGCTAAAAAGCTCTAGAACTATACTAGCATGATAACAGTGCATATGGAGGAGATGGAGAAATGCTTGAGACAAGGGCTCTATTTATAGGTTTGAGAGAGGCCTTGGGGAGGTGGGATCTATGTGGAATCCACATAGATGCCACAAGGGAGATGCATGGGCTAAAGGACAAGCCATGCAAAAGTCAAAAAGAGCCTTTATGTTTGAGAGGCTCAAGGTGTAGTCACACATGTGTGAGCAACCTTGGGGGAAGGAGTGGGGGGAAAAAAGTGTAAGAGGTGTAAATGAAGCGAAAGCTTTATTGGATCATGAGCTTCTCATATGCGTGAGTAAACACCTAGGAGCTGAAAGGTGATTAGAAATGTGTTTAGGATAATAAAGTGAGATTAAGTAGTGGGTAGGCTTAGAAGGATAAGAGTGATGGGTGTAGACTAAGTTTTAGGATGGGATTAGGATTAAATTAAATAAGATTTAACTTAATCATAGGATTAAAGAATTCAATGGAATGGAAGGAATTAAATAAATTGGAATCTATTTAAAAGGGGATTTACAGAACACTATGTATTAAATGAATTTAATACATTAGAGGGTTGCATTTAGATTAAATTTAAACACATTAGGAAAGTGAACTTACTTAATTAAATAAATTTAATTAAATAAGTAGAAGAATATGACAAATATAATTAATTAATTATAGTGTCAAGGGAGATATTAAATCAATTAATATAGTGTTTAGGACAATTTTAAATGTCTACGTTTTGCAACTCTTTGATGTGATGTTGAGATGACGTTATATCAAAGAAAAGAAAATATAGGTTGCCCTAGAGAGGATAGGAGTCCTAGGAGTTCTCTCAAAGCAATGATAAGGGGGGAGGGTGCCCCCTCATGAAAATAGTGCAAAAAATAAATGTTGGGCAATTTTCACAAAAAGGTTTTTAGAAGAAAGGAAAGGGTAGGAAAAAGGCATAGATGAACATTTTTCATGACTTGGGGATAAACAGGGGTCGAGAGGGCCAAAGAAGAATTTGTTACTTTCTTCTAGGAAAAGAAGATCAAATTTGCATGGACATACTCTAATATGTTGGGTCTAGATCTTAATCCTATCATGCATAATTTTTCTATTGCACCAAGAATGAAACCTTTTTAAAAAAAACTCAAAAAGATGCATCCTCATGTGGCACTTCTTGTTTTAGCTAAACTTGAAAAACTCTTGAAAGATGGTTTCGTTTGTGCCATCAATTATGCTAAATGGATATCAAATATAGTTCTAGTCTCAAAACATGACAAATCTATCAGAGTTTGCACTAATTTATGAGATTTAAATAAATCATGTCCTAAGGATGATTTTCCACTCGCTAACATTGATATTATACTGGCATGGTAGCCAGATATGAAATGTACTCATTAATGGATTTTTTTTTGTTATAATCAAATCAAAATTGCACCAGAAGACCAAGAGAAGACTACTTTCACTTTTGCATGTGGTACCTTTGGTTGGAATTTATTGCCATTTGGTCTAAAGAATGTTGGTGCAATATATCAAGATGCAATTATGACAATATTCCATGACATGATGCATAAAACAATGGAAGACTATGTTGATGATACCTTGGTCAAGAGTGTGCAACAAAGCATTCATATCCAGTATTTGGGACCTATCCTAGATCACATGGAAAAATTTATTCTCAGATTAAATTCCTAAGAAATGTACCTTTGGTGTCACATTAGGAAAACTACTTGGTTACATTGTGTTCGTAAAACGAATCGAAGTGGATCCAAAAAAGGTTCAAGCTATAATGGAAATGCCTCCACCTTATAACATCATTCAAATGAGAGGTATACAAGGAATAATTCAATCTATTCATTGGTTCATATCATAGTTAGTAGATAAATTACAACCTTTCACTAAAATGTTGTATAAAGGTGTGAAATATTTGTGATCAAAACTTAACATAGATCAAGCAGTATCTTGCTAATCCAACAATACTAATGCCTCCTATTAGTCGGAAGTCACTCATTTTGTAAATCTCTACAAAAAAATTCTTTTATTATCTTGTTGTCTCAAGAAGACAACAACAATAAGGAACAAACTATTTATTATCTCTATTGTACATTGATCTCCTATGAGATGAACTACCACATTATTGAGAAAGCTTTCTTGGCAATTATTTTTGCTTCCTAGAAGTTATGACACCATGTGCTCACTCATAATACATGAATAATAATAAATATTGATCCATTAAAGTACTTTTTTAGTAAATCTACTCTGATAGGAAGGTTGGCTAAATGGGTTATGATTCTGAGTGAGTTCTACATTGAATGTGTAGAACACAAAGCTATCAAAGGACAAACAATTGCTGATCAACTAATAGAGGCACTATTGAAAAGTCACCAACCACTAAATATTTAATTTCCTAATTAATTTATTCTATTGCTAACTCACCAAACATAGGTTATTTCTTTGATGGCTCCTTTACACAAAAACGATCTGGTGCTAGACTTCTATTCATAACACCACAAAAATATTTATTACCTAAGGCATACAAGATTATATTTCCTTGTACAAAAAATATTGTTGAATATGAATCTTTGATCATTGGAATGAAAATTGTTGTTGAATGGAGGGTAGACGAATTGAATATCTTTAGTGACTCATAGTTAGTGATCAACTAGGTTAATGATATCTATCAAAAAAAAAGATGAAAAATTGACACCTTACAAGAGAATGGTTGATGACTTGAAAAGGTACTTTACACATGTCACTTTCTAGAAATTCCTTGGGTAGATAATAAGGTGATTGATCCAATGGCCACTCTAGCTTCTATATTACAAATGCCAAAAAATGGCTTTTGACGTGAATTCTTGGTGGAGACATTATCCTACCCTACCTATGATTCTTCTGAATCTTGAATGATCTGTTCTATCATAGGATGTGATTCATCTCACCACCATCATATCTACTCTTACTTACATGATTGGATTATTTTAGATACTCTAAATTGGAATGAGAAACCTCACCTTATCTAAAATGCTTCATAGTATGTCATCATTGCTAATGACTTGTTTATGAGAGGTCTTGATGTTACACTCCTTAAGTTTCTAGAACTCGATGAGTCAAAATGTGTGTTACTTGAGGTACACAAAGGCATTTGTGGCTCACACTCAAATGGATTAACATTGGCTCACAAACTTATTAGAGCTGGTTACTATTGGCTAGAAATAGAGAAAGAGGCAACCTAATATGCCAAGTCTTTCAAACAGTGCCAACTTCATGGAAATCAGATTCACACTCTAGCCAGGGAGCTAATTCCTTTCATCACACTTTGGCCATTCCAATAATGGGCCTTTGATTTGGTGGGTCAGATTCATCTATCTTCTTCAAATGGACACAAGTTCATCATCATAGCTACAAAATACTTCACAAAATGGGTAGAATCAGCCTCTCTTTCTGAGGCTAATGGAAGAACTATAGATTTTTCCATTCTCAACTATATCATTTGTAGTTATGCTGCACTATCCCCCATTATCACTGGTAATGGAGGATAATTCAAAAACAAATATCTCAAAGAGCTATGTTCAAAGTTCAAAATCATGCAAGATTGGTCTTCCATCTACTATCTCCAGGGTAATAGACAAGCAAAAGCATCCAAAAAGCCTATTCTCAAAATCCTACATCTTATAGTTAACAAATTTGGAAGGGACTGGCACCTTCAAATTAATCTGGCTCTATGGGCTTACAGAACAAGTATCCAAACTCCTATGGGAACAATGCCCTTTTCTTTGGAATATGGAGAAGATGTTGTACTTCTTATTTAGGTTGAGATTCCTACTCTTTAAATCTCTCTAAAAGGCCTCATTATTGATGATGACTATTGAATATCTCAGCTACAAGAGCTAGAACTACTAGATGAACATCGACAAGTGGCATTCGATCATCTACAAGCTTATCAAAAGTGAATGTCCAAAACCTACAATAACAAAGTCAAACCACATGACTTCCAAGTGGGTGACCTCACTCTGAGGGATAACCCTAAGAATTAGCAACAATAGATCTAGAAAGGAAATTGAACCCAACTAACTTGGTCCATACATAGTCACTGCAGTGTTTGAATCCAATACTTATCAACTCTCAACTAGTGAAGGAGAATCACTCAAAGAGCTGATCAACACCCTTCCTCTGAAAAGATTCTACAATTTATATGCTTTAGAATCTCTTTTGACATATCTAAATGTCCTAAAAAAAATCTATTATACTAGTGAAAAACTAGCAATAGGCACTTTGGTAATACCAAAAAAATTTAAAAATACAAAATAAAAAAAACTCAAAACAACAAAAAAATTGAAAAACAAGAAAAGTTCCATTGATGAAAACCTAAAAAATAGGCATCATGGTAGAAAAATAGAATCTCTTCCAACAAGGTAAAAATCTCGTAAACATTCACCTCTTGTTTCAAATGCTACATCCTGCAATGCATCTTTTGGCTCTTGTACAGTTGCTTTCCTACTTTTAGTACTTAGCATTCTTGCTTTAGCTTTTTGCTTTCACTCATGCATATACTCTTAGTTATATTTGAGACTCTGCTTGATATCCACATGTATTGAAAGTAGTCATAGTCTAAGGAGAAACACCCTATGATTTTTAGAGAATCTCCTTCGCATCAATCACCAGTTGTCCTAACTCTGTATGTCTATTTTCACTTAGTCTACTAATGATATTATTCTCATAAAAAATCTCTCTAACATTAGTCACCAATTTTCCTAACTAAGTATTTCTACTATCATCCCACTAACTAAAGGGATTTCTTACACATATGTTCTGAACATCAACACTTGACATCAATCCACTAACATTGAAATTGAATTGAAAACACTGAAACTATTTGAGCTATGATGAGATTTTCTTTATGTTTTTTTATTTCTCTTTGTCATTCCTCTTTGAGAATCTTGAGGATGTCTCATTTGACTAGAGAAGTAAGGACTGGGGGCATGATCTTTTCTTTTTGTTTGCTTGATGGTTTAGTTCCAATGATATGAAGAATACATATAAAATGATTTTCCACTATAAGAGCCTCTATCTCATGTTGGATGGCTATGTATACCTAAATTCATTTTATATGAACACTTTAGTGAGGTTGATTCTTCTCCTTGAATATTTGAGTGAATTCTCTATGCTATTGTACAATACTAATACTCGTCTTATGAAGTGAATGAATAGGTCACTGTGAGTACACTTAGCACACTTTTGTCTTAGGTTACAAATACAAGGGTCATTGTAGATAGAATACTTACTAATTTCTTATCATGATCCTCATGTTCCTATTGTGTTTTTACACAAGAAATTTTATGGTCATCCTAGAGTTTATGCTCTAATTCTTATGTTTGTTTGCTACATTAAAAGGAATAGATGTTCTGGTCATTTTGGCTTTTTGTGCCTTAATTCTTACATCTAATTTTGAAAAAAATAAGACACATATCATATTCAAATTCTCATTATTGCAATTTCAATGAGGATCGTATGACATTTGGTTTCTTAAATAAAAAAAAATCTATGATGAAAACTATCTTTCGTGTTTAGTAACCAGTCCTAGGGATTGCATCTAGCATAGGATTGCATTTCATACTAAAATTGCATTAGGTCATTATTTTGGTTACTTCTTTACTTGCATTCTTCAATTTGAGAGGTTGTTGATTTCTTCAATGTATCACATTTCATCTTGATTGTACAAGCATTTGATTCCTTGATCAATCTCTATGAATTTCTTGGAGCACTTGTCATGAGAAAACAACTATAAACCCTGCATGAGATGCTAGTACATATTCACTTTGCATTATCATATCATTCATCTAAACATCATAAATCATGTCATACACATACATCACATCTCTATATCTCATTAATCACATTTTCATAATAACATCCATCTCATCTACGCAATATATTCATATATCATACACATTTGCATAAATCAAGATTATCTAGCTTCAACACATCTCATGTATGATAATCATAAGAGAAATAAAATGTGACACATGTAGTGATACCAAATGATAGGCCACATACATACATACATATATATGTATGTATGTATTGTTGGAAATGAGAATAGAGTAATTGAGAGGGGGAGGGGGTGAATCAGTTACTCCAAAAACTTTCACAGTCCCTAAGATGTCTGAATATCTCCTTGATCTAATTAACATGAAATGCTAAAACTTGATAATGCAACAAATGACAAATATTAAGAACTGATATGTTATCATGCACAAAGCAATTTAGCAATTAAGAACACAAGAGACACCAGATTTAACGTGGAAACCCAATATGGGAAAAACCACCAATGTAACTAGATATTGTTTTTCACTCTTCTAAAGTGAGCCCTGGTAGGAGCCAACCCTATTAAAGGTTACAAAAACATGCTGCTAGGTGTGACCCTGTTAAAGGATTTAATCACCCTGTTAGGAGTGGCCTTGCTAGAGGTCTTTAGAACAATTCAACTGAACTCTCACCTTGTTAGAGGATTTATTGAATGGTTGTTAAACCAACTTTGTTAAGAGATTTTGAATTCACTGTTACAATGGTTAGAAAGAAACAATGAAGTGACTTGATATAAAGTACAACTTATCTTTGCTGATTATAGATTTCTATTATGCTTGACTGGATCCTTACTGATCAAATGCAACTTTGCAGCTCCTTCAACACATCTGATCCTTCATCAGACTTTGCTCAACATTCGCCTTTTCATTTCATACTGTAATTCACATTCATAACTTCTTTTTCATAATCTCACACTTTAATTCATAACTTGAATGACCATATATACCTTTCAGATTATCTTAGTCGGCTCGAATCACTGACTAAACAAACAATTACAACAGTCGGCTAGAAGTAATTAATTTGCAAATCCCTATACTGGCCGACCCCGCACAGTAATCTTTGTCAGAAAATAATTCCTATGTTGACCGACTGAGCTTAGTTAATACAGCGAACTTCATGGCAATCCTTCAATCACTGGGAGAACTTGGTAAGTATTAAGTTTCTTGAGAAAACCGAGTGAGCTCAATGAAAACTATTCTTTAGAGACCGAGTGAAGCTCGGTTAACACTGACTTCTCCATAATTCCTTTGATGACTGAGTGAGCTCGGTGGAAACTTCCCTTTGGAGATCGAGTGAAGCTCGGTTAACACTAACTTCTCCATAATTCCTTTGATGACCGAGTGAGCTCGGTGGAAACTTCCCTTTGGAGACCGAGTGAAGCTCGGTTAACACTGACCTCTCCATAATTCCTTTGATGACTGAGTGAGCTTGGTGGAAACTTCCCTTTGGAGACCAAGTGAAGCTCGGTTAACACTGACCTCCTCATTTCCTTCATTGACCAAGTGAGCTCGGTGATCACTGTCTTTCACCTTTCCTTTGTTGATCGAGTTAGCTCGGTTAACACTATTTTTCACATTTCTTTCGATGATCGAGTGAGCTCAGTTGACACTGTAGATTGCATTGTAGACTATCTGAGCTTGGTGAATTTGAGACTAATGACTGATATGACATTTGTGTGACATCAAGGACAATATTATCAACATGTATATGTGTGTGTGTGTGTATCTAATAGAATCAAAATGTACATCGATACAAAAATGAGTGCTACTTGAGCATTGTCGATCTCAAAATAATACAAACAGATGGTAATACATCACATATACATGATCAAAACTAGATAGAAAAGAGTGGGCTAACTATATCCTTCTCCTTCATCCCTAGGTGGAGAAGGAGGAGGAGGCACATCTACTCTAGTTGGTTGTTGTGCACCCTCTAACACTCTAACATACCCTAAGAAGCAAGGCACCTTCTTTTTTTCCTCTAGGACTACACCTATATAAGTTGCATAATAGTATGTTGCTCTAATTTTTGTGTCCAAGCCTCATCCCACTGACACTCTAGCTACTCTCATAGTTCTCAAATATCTCGATCTCACTCTGCTAGATGTGCATCTTGCATTGTAACTTGAATCTACAACTCTCCAAGCTACCACTATGCCATCCTCACCTGATCTTGTGATACCCTCAACACATCCTATGTCTATGCAAGGATATCTCCACCTTGTGGCTTAGGAGTAGGCTGATCCTTCATCTCCTAATCACATCCTCCATGCTCTTCCAAATGTGGAGGCTAGTCATCTAATCTTTGCCTTTGAGCATCACCTTTGATGGGACCCAAGGTTCCCATCTCTCCATGAGGTCTTATCTGACCTGACCCACTCCCATCAGCACCTAGATCTACCCTCATCTATCAAGGCACAATAGGGATCTACATAGTCCTTTATCAAGGTCCTTGTTATTGTGGTTACTGTGGTACCTACCAAGGAGCATGCATTGGTTATACTAGATCTGCCATCCCAACTATGTCTATGAATTGAGGAAAGGTATAACTTTAAAAATTCTCCATAAAATTGGGAGTAATCCCTCCTATTGGTGTTTTAAATATATAGATCTTAAAACAACACTAGAGTACAAAAAAAAGGTATACCTAGGGGTTAGCTACTTCCAATCTTCAACAGAACCTATTTGGGTCTAGACCAACTTAACAAAGCACATGGTCTTTCTACACTTTAGGCTCTATAGGCCAAGGTGGGTATACCTAGGGATTATATCATTTATTGATTCCCTTTACCCATTATTCATCCCTTACAGTAGAAAATGATCTTTAAATCTTCTTGAAATTGAAATTAACTATTGATTTACAACAACCAACTATAAACTCAAAATTTATTACAATAAGTGAATGACCAACATGTATTTCATTCTCACTGACTTTAGATAATTAATTTGATTTAAATGTGAATTATGCAACTAAATGACTGCCTCAATTTGTATCTCAATCAATGACTAGTGCCTTATCCATTGTTTACACAAAGTCATATCAATAAATTTTGATCTATTCAATTGACTTGCAATTAAATATATAAGTTGTTAACCCTAAATCCCATTCTTATGATATCCCTCCCATATACTTAGAAACCCTATCAATTCATAGAAGAATTTACATTTCTTGAATTAAAAGCAAAAATGAATTGATATACAACCTATCCAAGCTACATTAAACTAAAATGAACCTTGCTCATTTAGTCTCAGAATAACAAGAATATGAAAAAATGAGACATAAACTCAAGACAGAGCTACTTAGTAATTCCTCACTTTGTATTAATCTTCTTTAGAATGATACATTTATCTGATATAAGACTTAGAATATAGTAGGCATTTCATTCATTCTTCACCTTATTCTTGAAATATTGATTTGAAGCAACATACAATTGACACAAGATTTGGACCAACTATAAATAGCATTAGCACAAAAAGATAATAGAATTCAGACCTCAACTCACATCTTGGGAATCCTTCTATAATACAAGGATTGCAAGCAAGCTACAGATGGGAGGAAACTTGTCAACATTTGATTAAAAAATAAATACAAAGACCTTAGATACTTTTCTCTTGCAAAACATTCTTTGTACTTGGATAAAAGATAAGGAGCAGTTCCAAAACTACCAAGTGGCAATCTCTCCTCAAGTGACTTCAAGATGAGCATGTGTACAACTTTAACAACCTATCATAATCACTATCTTTTCTCTATTTTGTCTCTTCTTCCATTCAATTGTGATTCCTAACTACTTCTTGTGGACAAAGCTTTAATTTATCCAATCACTTCCTACATATAAATATCTCTTTTTTTTGGCCATTTAGTGCCTCTAACTTCATCTAAATCACTAATTGCTTTATTCCACTTGGCATCTATTATGACTCTTGATTTAGTTACAAATTGGTTCATATCAATTTCCACTTTGAAGAGAGAATCAATTAGATCATTGAAAGAAACATTATCTACATCATTATAAAGAATGGTTGTTACTCCTAGAAATAGTATTGAGTCAAAATAATTTGACCATTTATGCCACTCTTTTAACTTATTGTCAACATCTAAAATTGGTGGGACGTAAGAATCAAGTCGCCCTATTAGAATCTTCATTTTATTATGCATGATTTACAACTTAATAGTAAAGAAACCAATTATTTATTTTAATGTTTCCAAACCTTCCTATACTATAACATTTTTATTAGGTAGATCAGGATTCTTTTCCATTAGCAAAATTAATCTTTAAAAAAATTGAGTGTACTAGTTAAAAATAGGTGATAGCCATAATAGTTCTTCATTGCATACACACTCAACATTAAGCAGAGAAATAAAAGGTTGTGTGCATGTTGAGAGATCTTCAAAGTGCTTATCATGTTCCCTAGCATACCTTTTAAAACATTTTTTTTTACCTCACTACCTTGATGTGGAGCTTCAACATCCATACTCATTCTCTATGGCTCAGTGTCACTTTGTAGTTGCTTTGTAGTCTGAGTTGATGTCTCTTGAGTAATTCTTGCTAGTTGCTCACTCCTAACTTCTATTCTACTCTACTTTTTTGCCTTGAGTTGATCATTTAAAGATGCCATTTTAGATTTTAGCTCCTTGGCCTTTAATTCTAACTCATTTTTTTTTCCCCATAGACATAGCCCTTTTTGAGCTATTCCTCGTATAATTCTCTAATGTCAATGTAATCATGGAAGGTCCTAGCTAATCTATTCTCAATTTCTTCAACCTTGGCCTCATTCATGAATGAAAAATGTTTTAGGGCCTTTGGGACTTCTGTACCAAAAGTATTTTGCATGGTCCACACTATCATGTGTCTCTAAGGAGTTCTCTAAATGTCCATTATCTTTGGCTTATTTGTTTCAGGTGTCATGCTCCATACTGCCAAGGACTTAGAATCTATGTTGAATCCTGACCCTCTTTGGAAACCATCAGCACCAAATGCCTTATATGAAATCAATTTTTTTTGTTTTCTAATTTGATCAAGCATGAATTCTTTCTCAAGATCCCAACTAGGCACTAAAAACATTCCACTCCTTTATACAAGGTCTCTGGCCTCTGTAGGAGTCATTTTCTCACTCTTAGGATCATATGCTTGTAGTTTATCTACTAGTTCTTGAATCTTCTCCTCAGACTCACCTGGTTTGATTTTTGTTACCAACTTACTCTGTACAAAAAACTTTTAAACTTAATAGATTTCAAGAATTCATCATCTTCGATAAATCTTTCTACCTAGATGATCTTGTCATCCAATCTAGTTGTTGTCAGCTATAAATTAGTCAAAGAATTCTATGCTGCTATTACTCTATCTTGAAAATAATTTTGTCTTAAAATAGAAAAATATTGATTCTTTCTGGGCATCATTTGTAGTGTCCTCTATTTTACCTTATCAGGCACTTAGATCACTTTTTCCCTTTTGTTTCCCTTGGCTACACATGACATTGTTGCCAGTTCCTCTTCTTCAACTTCTAAAACTACATTAGGCTAAGGAAACTTAGGGTTTACTCACCCTTCTTCACCCTCAAGCATTTGTGCCATGATATCATTATAATTATCTACCATCTTACTTATCCTAAAGGGGTATGGGACATCTAAGTAAAAACTTTTGAAATTTGGGTATGTCCTCTTCAATTCATTTTCCACCCACACGATGTCATCAAATTTCCTTAATTTTTTTGTGGCTTACCCTTTAGCTACAATGTTTATAATTAGATCCTCAAGGGGTAATTCCTTAGTAACAAACAACACATAACCCTTGATCTCTTTTACAATAATTTTCATGATTTTTTTTGGAGCATACATTCTATATAGGTTAGTAGATAAGTTATAGTGCCTAAGGAAAGCCTGAATTTGATTTGGAGACTCTTTTCCAAATGAAAAGTCTCCTATCTTGAAACATCTACATAAAAAGGTGTCTTTGTGTAGTCTTGACCCTAAATGATCCCTATCTACCATGATCAATTTCCATAAAAATTTAATGATTACAAGCCTAGGAGGGATATACTTTGGCAATACATGAAGTGGATAGGGACATGCAAAAACTCTCATAAGAGAAAAAGTTTGGAACAAGAGGATTTCACCTCAATTTTTCTCTATTCTCTTATGTTCAAGAAAAAGGGTTATTCTCAATAAACTTTTCAAAATTTTAGGGGCCTTAAAGAAGTTGGTGTCTAACATTCTCATTATTACTGCACTAAAATTATTGAAAAAAGAAATAGAAGTAGAGTAATGTGTAATGATCCCATCTTTTAGCCTTCACGTTCTTTTAGTATTTGACCAAGTGTGTGTGCATTAGCCTTGTTCTACATGGTCCTGAGGGCTAACGAAGGGTTTAATGGGATCTTGGAGTGTTTTGGCCTAGTCCTTTCTAGTTTGGGCCAAAACGAAGTTGGTTTACTCAGTTTCAGGCATACTTACTATTTTTAGTAAGTCGACAGGACACATTGCAGGTCAATTTTGGTGGTTGGATTCAATACTCCTCGGTGAGAGCTTTTCGATGAGCTATCACTCGCATTATTCGGAGTCCAATTGCTAATACATTTTAATGCCTGAAGTTTTATTAAAGTAACATCTAATTTAATTGTAAAATATTAAAGTGTTACTTTAATATTTATTTTATGGTGATGTGTACCCAAGGGAGACATAAGGGGTATTTTAATATATGTTTTATAAATTAAACATCTTTTATCCCACATTTCCCATATGAGTTGAGCAGACCCTTGGAAATAGAATAAAAGGAAGCATTTGTGGCTTCATTAGACAGGTTGAATATGAGAAGAAATTGGTGTGTGAGTTGCAGCTCCGTTCTTGGCATTTGAGGATGTCTATCCTCTCTTGTAACATTCTAGATGTCATTCCCTTGGGGTTTGGCCTTTGGAATCCTTTGTTATTGGCTTCATTTTTAGGCAGTTTAATTGCATTTCCGACTACAGGCAGATTTGGTATTTTGCTCATATCTTCTTTACTACTTGTCCGACGCTTATGCCGCTTTGAGGGAATGGTATTATGAAGGTAGTGGACTAATTGAAGGACAAAGTATTGTACCAGCAAGTTCAAAAGCATGGGCTGGAGTATTATGTTAATACTGCTGAAGTACTTAGTGAGTTGATAAATCTACCATGTATTTGGTTTTATGAATTTTGAAAATAACATTTTATTAGCAGCAGTTCATTTCCACTTTGTATACTATTGTAGTTTATTTCTTTTTTATGTTGTATGATACCAATTCCATGCACGAAACACAAGAAACAAATAAATGTTTGATTTTTGGAGTTATAAGGGGTTTAAAACATTAAACAGAGAAATAAGAAGTTGAATGCAAATTGTTTGACATAATTCCTTTCAGCAATTTGTTTTAGTTTTTTGGGACATCCAGGGGTGCCCATTACAGTGGTATCAAAGCTATAAGTCCTGCCATCCTATGGAGATCATATTGATAGCTAGATAAAGATGTATATTAGTCCAGATCAAGATGTGATGTTTAGACAGTTATTGGGTACATTAGAGAAGGGGCAACATATGCAACAGGAGCAGAATAGGCGAATGGATATGATGTTGCAGCTTATGGCTAGAGAGATTGGCATCAACATTGATGATTTGTATGTTGCTCCAGAGTAGAAGGTAGTCAATTTCTTAGGTGGGATCAAAACACGTATAGAGCCAGCCAGCTATGATGTTGATGATGTGGGCATTTTGGTAGAGTCAGTAGAGACATGCGTGCGAAGTCAGGAGACCACATATGAAGCCTTGTCAGGGGATGATGACGTAGCAATAATGGAATTAGGAGAATGCGAGGAGACTATCATATTAGCAGCCACTTCTATGTCAGTTGAAGCATCCAATGAGGAGTTTAATGGTATAAATGCAGTGGTTGATGTATTTTCTAGTAAAGCCACACATGTTAATGATTATGAGTTTTCATCAACTACAAATTCAGTTCAATTTTTTGTTGCAGCAGTTAATGTTGTTCCTATGTCCATATATTTCGATGCGATAACACCTATTGTTGATACAGTTAGCATGAGTACATATGGTTCACCTACAACTACATCTTTTTCAATGCATGATGGTGATAATATGCATTCTAGTCGAATATATATTATGTGGATGGATAAAGGGAAGAAGATGTTTCATAGATCTTCTATGGAGTTGCCTTATGGTGACATTCTGACTTCATCATCACAAGTTTTGAATGCTAGGCTACAGGGGTTGGTCCTGATGATGCGGGTTTGCAGTTGGTTTCACTTCCATATGGATATCACATATTGGGATCCAGGTGGAGGTTGGAGTCCATTATGTTACTTAATTGCTTGAGGACAAGCAATTTCAAGGAGGGCGGATTTGTAATGATCCCATCTTTTGGCCTTCACATTCTTTTAGTAGTTGACCAAGTGTGTGTGTGTTAGCCTTGTTCTACATGGTCCCGAGGGCTAATGAAGGGTTTAATGGGAACCTGGAGTGTTTTGGCCTAGTCCTTTCCAGTTTGGGCCAAAATGAAGTTGATTTACTCAGTTTCAGGCATACTTACTATTTTTAGTAAGTCAGCAGGACACAGTGCAGGTCAATTTTGGTGATTGGATTCAATACTCCTCAGTGAGAGCTTTCCGATGAGCTATCACTCGCATTATTTGGAGTCTGATTGCTAATACATTTTAATGCCTGAAGTTTTATTAAAGTAACATCTAATTTAATTGTAAAATATTAAAGTGTTACTTTAATATTTATTTTATGGTGATGTGTACCCAAGGGAGACATAAGCGGTATTTTAATATATGTTTTATATATTACACATCTTTTATCCCACATTGCCCATATGATTTGAGCAGACCCTTGGAAATAGAATAAAAGGAAGCATTTGTGGCTTCATTAGACAGGTTGAATATGAGAAGAAATTGGTGTGTGAGTTGCAGCTCCGTTCTTGGCATTTGAGGACGTCTATCCTCTCTTGTAACATTCTAGACGTCATTCCCTTGGGGTTTGGCCTTTGGAATCCTTTGTTATTAGCTTCATTTTCAGGCAGTTTAATTGCATTTCCAACTACAGGAAAATTTGGTATTTTTCTCATATCTTCTTCACTACTTGTCCGACGCTTATGCCGATTTGAGGGAATGGTATTATGAAGGTAGTGGACTGATTGAAGGACAAAGTATTGTAGCAGCAAGTTCTAAAGCATGGGCTGGAGTATTATGTCAATACTGATGAAGTAATTAGTGAGTTGATAAATCTACCATGTATTTGGTTTTATGAATTCTGAAAATAACATTTTATTAGCAGCAGTTCATTTCCACTTTGCATACTATTGTAGTTTCTTTCTTGTTTATGCTGTATGATACCAATTCCATGCACGAAACACAACAAACAAATAAACGTTTGATTTTTGGAGTTATAAGGGGTTTAAAACATTAAATGAAGAAATAAGAAGTTGAATGCAAACTGTTTGACATAATTCCTTTCAGCAATTTGGTTTAGTTTTTTTGGGACATCCAGGGGTGCCCATTACATAATGGTAGTATCTATCCCATACCCATGTCCATAGTTGTCCTAGCAACTCTCTATTATCATCAAATGTCTCATCAATGAAATTTGGATTGATGTAGCCCACATTTTTGTACAAGATCAGATGCATCAACAATGAATAATGGTGAAATCTAAAATTCCCTAATTCTCCTCTTTGTGTTGATTCAATCTATCATTGCATATTCTCAATGATATATCCCACATAATCATACTCCACATTTTGGAAAGCATCCTACATATCCCAAGCTATAATTTATATTGATCTATACATCCTATCAGAGCCATCACTTCCCATTACCTTTTGGACATCATACATAGTTTCTAAAAGTAATTTTTTAATTGATTCAGAGGCATCATTTTCTCTACCTTCTTAGGAAAGTCCCCTACCCTATTGAGGTCCATAGGGATATGATGCATCATTTCTTTTATAGCATGTTGGATCCCAAAAGATCTGAGTATATTTTGAGTCCATATTTCTAAAATTTTCTCTAAATATGAGATTTGTGATTTGAAAATCATTGTAAGTTGCTTACTTCTAGTGCACAAAAAAAGGGCCTATTGAGTTTCATGATGCTTCAATTGTATAAGGTGTTCACCTATCATTTGACATATAGAATAGGTTTCAAATATTTCATTTGAGGATGTTTTAGAGGCATGACTTTGGAGTTAAATTCTTGATAGTCAGTTGATCATTCATTGAATCTATTTGCAACCTTGTTTCCTATGCATGAGAGAGATCATTCATCCAGGGTTTCAAATCATGAGGTTTCATTTGAGCAGATTGCAAGATCAAACAAAAGGTGTTCAATAATGATGAAAAGTACGACTAGAACAACTTTTCAAAGCAACCATTTTTTGAAATTTGTAGCTTTTTGGAAGATTATGTCTCTAGTTGAGGGTTATTTTGTCATGTTTCTTGCATCTAAGTCTTCTATTGAATTCAGTGGCTCGCCCTAGCTCATCTTTTCATATTTTTAATCTATCTCCTTTCGGGGTAGTTTGCAATGATTTCAATTTGTGTTTGTCAACAATTTTGAATGGTGATTTCAACTTTTAAAATATCTTTCCCTATTCATTTCTAGATAAATCCATCTAATATGGTGATTATCTATACTACAAAGTCTGTACTCACTAACTTTTAGCTTCTAATGATTAGTTTTGAGTAGTTTTTTAAAGGGGTTATTGGAGGCAATTTATTCAAGTTTTCCGGTTGGTGAATTATTAAAAATTGAATTTTTTAAAAGTTGTTGGTTATCTGGATTGGATCCAGTTGCAAATGCCAATCATATTGGTCATATTTTTGAAGTCCAAGCATTTGAATTCAAATTTTTTTTTTTAAAGCCAGACCCATTTGGGGTCCACCTTGCTTCATTTTTTAAATTAAAACTTTGAAGGTTACATAGAGTCATAGGCAATTGATGAGTTTAAAAGGGCAACTAGTAAACAAGTTTGGAGGTAGTGCAAAATAGTTCACAGTGATTGCCATTTAGCAAGTAACAAATGATACATGGGAAGGGTATGGTAACACATGCCAATTAATGGGCATGCATATTTATCTGCAAGGGTATGTATGT
Organism: Cupressus sempervirens; assembly: GCA_028749045.1. Lineage (NCBI taxonomy): Eukaryota > Viridiplantae > Streptophyta > Pinopsida > Cupressales > Cupressaceae > Cupressus > Cupressus sempervirens. Next base: position 130,047,589 of record CM053787.1, read on the forward strand.
TGTTTTTGTATGCCTACAACTAAAAATGATTTGGATGTAGCATCCCATTAAATGTAAAAGGGAAATCATTATTGGGCACGTGTTGGAGCAAGGTAAAACAAGTGGTATCCAAGAGGATGAAGGAAGAGGCTTCCAAATGTGCATAATGTACACATGCCATGAGGTAGAATGCAAAAGAAATAAGAGTTGGGTGGATGGCTAGTGAGACTATGTAATGGGAGAATATCCCACATTTGCTATGCAAGGCTATCAAGTAAAATTTAAACACATGGGCACTCACATAGAATGCAAATTAATTGAACAAGAGGCTTATGTTACCTCTCAGCCTTCTGGGCCTACTTCAATTTTTGTGCCAATTGGGCACTAATGCAAAATTTTGAAAGGTAAAAATGCAAAAATAATAGAAGAGGCCAGATTTAAAAGATTTAAAATATGACATAGTTTTTACTTTTGAAATAAAAGACCAAAATTTAAATGATGACCCTATTCATAGAATTAATTCTTGGAAGCTTAATTTTTAACCAAATATAGGCATATTATATGTTTTTGAAATGGTAGAAAATAAGGAATCTGGTGACGATCATTATTTTCATTTTCAAAGAAGTGGGAGAGAGTAGTACAAGTTGGCAATTTTGAGATCAGATGTGTAGAGGAAGATTAGAGATATTTTGGGCTAAGTGGACAATTGTTAGTTCTGTGTAACTAATTTTCTTTTCCTATATCTCTAGTTTTTCTCTCCATTCTAAAGGGGATGAAAATTTTAGAGTAAGGAGAAGCTTGGACTCCATTTTTGAACTTCTTGGGAATGTTTATCAAATTTAAAATGTACAAACACAGTAAAATTCTACTTGAATATAATAGAATTCCCTTGCATTTTTTTTGGTTGTCTTCTTGTTTGAATTTTGTAGCTTTTGTGTATTGAATTTGTAAGGAAATTTTAGTGTACCATTAACAAGGTATCTGTGATTTTAATCTCTAGTTCCTTTCAAGAAAAGGATAAAATCTTAAGGTTAATCTCTAAGAGCGTAGGACTTTTGCAAGAATCTGATGATTGGATGTGGTTAAGAGAGGATGAATTGTAAGGCATTTCATTCGAATTTTGTTTGTGTTTTACTTAGAAATTTTCTTAGATGTATGTTTCTCTTTATGAATCTCTACCCTAGGATAAGACACTGGTCTGTCCTCAATTTATAGGATTTCATGATCACAAAAAATTAAATGACTATTTACTTTCATGTATGTTGTAGAACTGAGAAGATTGGGTTTGTATTAAGGATATTAATTAATGTCATAATACTTTGAAGAAGTAGATCTGAATAGGTACACCCACCTATAGCCAAGAGCTCAAAGTGAAGGAGTTTGTCATTGTTAATTAGTCTTTTTCTTTCTTGAATTAGGAGTTTAGGAATCATAGAGTTCCATTTAAGCATTTAGTGCTTGTGTGTTAGGATTTAGCAAGAAAAATCACTGACATAGTGTAAGCACTCGTATTTCTTTCAAACTTTCCTTGAAGCTCATCTATATCAATTTGGACACTCATCTAACCTTACAGTCCAAAAGATTCAATGAATGAAGCACAATCCAGTGTACATAGAATACTCTTATCATGTCTGTGGAATGATTTGGTTGCTAGATTGTATGATTTGATTAGGGATTTCAACAAATCAACATCCACATATACCTCTAGGAATAATAGCTTCACCATGTTTCTTCTCCACGGGTTGCAGATGGGGATCTTATCAAACCTATTGTTGTAAAAGTATTTGAACAACTCATATCCATTTACACCAAGGAAAATTGCATCTCTACAGAATGCATATGGGTCTCTAAAATTATGATTATTTGAAGAGATGGCATTCAATTACTCTGGGAACATCTTCATCCACTCATCTACATATTTATTTAGCTTTCTCTACCAAGTTTTTCCTCCTTTTGAAGTTGATATTTCTGTAATTTCCATATCTTTAGCCTAGATCTCTTCTACCTCCTTCTCTAACATCTTTTCTACAAATAAAATCTAAAATCTCTACCTACAAATAAAATTTGAAAGCTCTGCAACTTCTCAAATTCTTCGTGCTTTGTAAATGATATCTTGTTTCAACCTAGAAAGTATCTTTTATGTCCTACGTACTTCATCAAATTCTTTTCTACATTAATTTCCTGCATGCAAGAGCTTTAATTCTCTATTTTTCTATCACCTCATAGAGCATCAACTTGATTATCCAATTCAACAGTTTGCTGTACTTTTAAAACCTTTCTATTGTTTTCTAGCTTAGAGAAAGAAAAAATACTTTTCATGCCATATTTAGGGCTTGCAATCTTATTCCTTCTATTTGAAACTCAAACCCTTCATAACCCCATAGACAAGAAAAATTACCCTTACATCCTTAGGCTCAATCCCTTTTTGCATCAGTGGAGAGCTCTTTTATACTTCTTACTACCTTACTCTCATCAATTTATCGTAAGATCAGAAACATTATCTACAATGTTATTTTCAACCTACAAACTTACGCCTAGGAGTATAAAACCATCTATGTAGCATCAAAATTATGTATTAAAACCTTTACAATCTTACATTTCAATGATACTCATAGCATCAGGGCTTTTCTCCTACTGCCTTACAATCTTACGCTAACAACTAGACAACCTCCATCATAAATTTGGAAGCTTTTCTTCTAACTATTGTCTTAACCCTTCGACCATACACTAAAAATTACCTTTATTTTTTATCGTAACCCTAGAGGCCCTAACTTTAGCTTCACTTTAGTCTCATGATCCTACTCTTGACTCTTCATCATGGCATTGGGACCCTTCTTCTTTCATCTTCTGAACTTATGCTTCATCTTATTTCATAGTTGTGGAAGTCTTTGTGTCTTACCTCATGATCTTATGATCTTCCAAATTTCATTTCCCAAAAGACTTTATTGACATGTGATCTATTCTACTACACTTATGTGCTAGGACCCACATCATAAGATCATAGGTATAATATGACTTGAAACTCTACACTTTATGATCTCTCACTTCTGACTTATGCATATGGTCGTGACTCTATAGAAAAGCATTTACGCTTCTACGCTACTCCTTTCATCATTAAATCATAACATCTACTGATCTTCATAAAAATACTTACAATGCCACACTATCATCATGAGCATAAGATTAGAACCCATGTAAAGTACATCTACACCTTTATGCTTATGTTAGATATCATGACATTGAGAGATCCATGAATTGTCACTTATGAACTTGTGCTAAACCTTATTTCATAAAATTGGGAGAACAAAAACCTAAGACTTACAAGTCCACACTCTTGACTCTAATCGTGAGATCATAAAGAGGCAAGGAAATTTTGGAAATCAAATGTGATCTCCCACTAGACACAAAACCTAGGGTTAAAACCAACCCAATCATGGAACAAAAAACTTTTCAATGATAAGAATGGGACATAAGTCTTAGAACATTTGGATGATCCTAGGTTAGGGAATCTTTTTCTAAATGGACTAGGGCATAAACCTACTAGGTTAGGGTTTTTATGAAAAACTTGATATCCATATATGAGAAACCATAGTTACATAAGACTCTTCATGGTATTTTCACAATATATTTTCAACACTTTAGCACAATGAAAATATAGGCTATCACATTCATCAACTACAACTAGCATATACTCCTAGCGAGTTAGTGTAAGGCCTCAAACATCTATATTTCTAAAACTTTGTGAATCTTAGAGCATAATCAATTCAACATATTATGAAAATTTTCTATATTTTAAAAAAAAAAGTCAACTCAAGTCAATTATGGTCAACCTCGGTCAATTGGACCTCTAAATCAACTCAAAATTTTCTACATGGTCTTTTGCTCTATTCTATATTCTTCTAAATATCTAATCATAGCACTATCTTAATATCTATTACTTGGATGTGTCATCTTTTGATTTCCCTCCTGAGGTAGCATGATGATTACATCACTGAATCTTTCAAATTTGGCTTCAACTTAATCTGAACATAATGTCCTAATTGCTAGGGGAATCTCATCACTCAGGGCATTTTTGTTCCCTCTATCTAGCATCATATGCTATCTAATCTTACTTATTGATTAATTGATCAACCTCATAACAATCCTTGTCATAGTTTGATGGACATGTATCTAAATGTTCTTTCTAGACTCCTAAGGATTGAGCCTCATTCTAGGGATAATCCAATGACTCATGATTAGGTCTTGTTATCTTTTTCTTTATGGACTAGTATTCAAGTGTTCTATCTGGACTCTAGAGGATTAAGCTTCATTCTAGAGATAATTCTAAGCTTTCTTTCAATCACTATTTAATAGATAGGCATAAGGGCATTCTAACCCTCACTCCTGAGGATTAAGCCTCATTCTAGAGACAATCTTATGAATCATGATTAATCTTGTCATCTTTTAATAGATAGGTTATAGTGAATTCTAAATCTAACTCCTTAGGATCGAGTCTCATTCTGGGAACAATCTTATAAATTTTGACAACCTTTGTTCTATTAAGACAGGTATCTAGGTGTTCTATCTGGACTCCAGAGGGTTAAACTTCATTCTAGAGATAAACCCTAAAAATCTTTCCAATTGGTTTATGTATCATCAATCTTAGTTCTTGTTCCATATTTTAGACTTTCGATTTCTTTGAATCAACGAGTTTCTCACACATTTGTTTAAAGTGGGGCAAATAAAATACCCCTAAATTGGCTCATTGGCATTTAGAACCAATTTTGGTACATCAACCTCACAACATCTATTTCTTGATCAATTAAGTCCTATTGTACTAGGCATTGTGGTTTTAATCATCTTTACTTGACCTAAGTGTCAAATACAAAAAATCCCTAATCTATATTAATCACATACTTTATTTAATTCCTAAATATTGATTGAAATTGACTAAATTAACCTCCTAATTGAATTAATTTAAATATAAGTCCTAATTACTTTAATTAAATCAAATCCACCCTCTTTAGCTAATACACATAAAAAAGGGAATTAAATACATTGATTTAATTAAATATACACATCATAAGTGTTGAAACTAATCATTTAATTAATTAGAATATTAAATTATGATGTCACATTTGAATGGATCAATATATGTTTATAATTCATTTCATAGGAAAATGGAATTAAATATATTGATTTAATCAAATATTCTCATCATAATTGTTGAAACTAATTATTTAATTAATTAGAATAATAATCATGAGCACATATTTTAATGGATCAATATTATCCCCTAATTCATTTCATTCAACTCCATCAAAAAAGGAGGACTTAATCTCTCATTCAATTTGAACCATACACTCGGTTTAATCTTAACCATTGATTGGGTCCAAGATTCTAAAAAAGAGACCCCCAACCTCTCATTTGAAGATGATACAAGTGAAAAGTTTTGAATCGCTATTAGATTGATCACTCAAGTAGTTTGTATTCAAATCTCCATTGCTTTTACATGCTCATCATTTAGATTGCAATGCATTCTTTTAGCTTAATTTTCTTATCATTATTCTTAGAATAACTTGAATATCATCTAGATCAATTCATATATTTTCATATAAAATATCAAAAATATAGATCAATATTGCATTTGCATTCATTCAAATCCTTTGTACTAGTTTGGTCTGGTTACTGAACTCTCAATTCTGAGAGCATATAGTAAAACCCTATCTAGTTCAAAGGCAAGAGATCGCCTTGTGCAGACATGATAGATGAATAATATCATATTCATTTTGAGACATTGTTGACAAACAATGATCATGTTGAAGTGTGTGATTGAATTAGAGGTCCATATTTAACACTCACAATTACTTCATAGTAAAATCTAATATATTTATCTTATCTTATATTCTTATCTTATACACGGTTCACATAATCCAAGAAATCAATTTTGACAACTCAGATCCATTGAATTCATGATCTTTCTAATAATGCTAACACTCAACATTAACTATCTTCTGATGCTTGGCACATACTATGTTGCTCAACATCCACTCAAAAATCACTCGACATGAACTAAAGTTTACTAGTGCTCGGCATCAACTAAACTTTACTCACCATCAACTATTTCACTCAACTTACACCAAAATAAACTTTTTCTTAGCTCCAACTAATTTTTTCCTCGGCTTGCACTAACTTTTCTTGGCACCTATTGTCCATTCAGTCAAGCTTGGCAAACAAATTCCATTTTTTTTTCTTCTAACCTTACTTAGTGTAACCAACCATTGCAACCATAAGAAGATTATCAATGCACTATGATATCACTATCTTAGTTGATTCTTGTACTCCTTTTCCATATCATAACTCAAACTTTCCTCTAGGTGCTATTGTTACATCATTTTGACCAAATCCTCTTCATCAATCAAACAAGCAATAGTACTTAAATCATATAAGCAGTTATCTTACCAGCAAATAGTAGGTTTGACATTAGTGACAAAAAAATGATTGAAACATATTTATCATACTTGTATCAATCTGTTTTCAACAATATCCCTCTTTGGCATTAGTGGAAAACCAAATTGATCAACCAAACTAACTAGGTTTAAATAGTAAGACCAAGAAAACACCAAAAACAAAATAATTCCTTGTATTGAAATCTCTCCCTCTTTCAGCAACTTTCATCTTCTAAATAGGTTACAAAATTATGTTCTATTATGATCAACAGGCAATGAACTCATTCTTATGACTCCCTCTGAATTACTTCTTATATCTCCCTCTACATTATCATCCTCTTATTAGGTAGATGTAATTAGTAGATACAATTTCTCTCTCATTAGTTAGAATTTCTCCCTCATACTGTGTGTTAGGATTTCTCCCTCTTTGTTTAGTTCCTTTATGTGTTGTAAACAATGTCTATCTCTTTGATAAGAATCTCTATCTCCCTCATAGGATTTCTCTCGATTAGGACTTCATCTTTTCATTCTTAAGATTCTCTCCCTTCAATATCTCTTTTGATCAGTTTCCTTGTATATCTCCCTCTTTGATAGCAATGCCAAAGAACCATCATCTTAATATGAAAATATGAACATCTTTAGATTCTCCCTCTGTCACCTTGCTCATGACTGATTTGTAAATCTAGCTCTTTGAATACTTTAGGTAGCTCCTAAAGTAAGATCCACTACATCATTATGTAACATATGTCAATCAACTTGTTTGATGCAGGGAACTTCTCTTATTTATTAGATAGCCTTTAATAGGTGTATTACCCCTAGTTTACCTCTTAGATACTCATGAGCATCTTTGGGTAATGCTTTCGTGAAGATGTCAGCAATTTTTTCTTTTGTGTTAACATATTCCATCTTCACCTCTTTATCTTGAACTAATTTTGTCAAGTAATAATACTTAATTGCAATGTGCTTAGTCTTTGTATGCATTATAGGATTCTTTGATATATTTATAGCACTTGTATTATCACAATAAAGCATCAATGATTTAGTGATCTCTTCCTTCATACCTTTGAGTAGTTGGTTTGCTCCATACAATGTTTGTATAATTTACCACAACTGTAGACACCTAAAATCTTTTAGAAAGTAAAGTATTTTTATTTTCTGAAAAAAATCCTTGATGACATCATCATTTATTAATTATTTATTTATTTAATTAATTTATTCATTTTTATGCCATTAAATCCCTTTATCTTAATTAAAAATATTTGATTAAGGAATCCCTCCCAAAAAATTTTAAATCTTATTTAAACATTATTTTCCTTATTTATTAATTATTTAATTAATAAATTGACCAAAAATCTCAAAATAAATAATTTGTTTATTTTTTGCCCAAAACTTGACCAATTTTCTTAAGATCACTAACATCTTCCAAAATCTTCTAATCTTTCTTTAATTTCGATTAAAGGCTAATCCCATCATTTTCTACCCTTAATCCCAACTCAAAATATTTAATTAAGGTTAAATATTAATCCTCATGTTTATTAAAAAATGTTTTAATGAATATCTCCTCAACCCAAACCCATGAAATAAATAAAAATTTATTTATTTCCTAAAAAATCTTTTATCCTCATCCTAGGAAATTCTAGACTCTTCTAGAAGGTCTTCATCCTCAACCTAAGCCTATCTCTAAACCTCCATTTTAGCCTAATCCACCCCATCCACCCATACTAACCAAACTTAGCTACTAACTCACACACCCTCATTGAATGTCATCCACTTGCATATCTCTAACATCCCTAATCTAAATCCTAAATCACCTCTAATCCCCCCTAACCTTGTCACATTCCCTAAGCAAGCTTAAGACTTTTCTAAGCTAAGCAAAGTCAACAATCTCCAAAATATCTCAGCCACCTAGCCATGAATGCTCTTACAAAGTCATAAAGACTCTTACATGCCCATTCATTTCTCTTACAAGCCATTTATGAAGGGTCTTTATGAAGATATTATCCCTTGAGCCTCCTTTTTTGACTCATCCTTGCCCTTTCCTCCATCCACTCACCCTGTGACATGTGTCACTCCCTAATTGGTTGTAAGGAAGCATAATCCATGTGCTCTCCTCTCATGCAATCTGAGCCCTCCATGAGCTTTTTCCCATCCTTGCATCTTAGCCCTCAAACCCTCAAGCCCTTAGCCTATAAATTGGATCCCCTCCCAAGCCATTTCATCATAATTTTTAAGCTAAAGTTATAATGTTATTTTGAGAAGCCAAAATTCATACTTTTTACATACATCCACATCCAAATCCCAACATCCATTGAAGCAAATTTGAAGCCCTTTGAGCATACATACCAATCCTTTACTTAGACTCATCTACCAAGCAAAGAGTGAAATCCTATTGGGAGAGTCCATTCATTTGGCTCACATTCCTAATTAGGGTTTCCTCTTTAGTCTCTCATATATGTTATATTGATCTTGTTAGTTAATGCTTTGGTTTTTAAATAGATTAGTGTTTTCTTACTAACATATTAGTGTATACATTTTGGCATGCCCGGTGGGACCCCACTATGGGTCATTCATTCATCCATTTTAATTCATGTTTTGTTGTTGTAAACTAACAATCTAACATTTTTTGTTGTTTGAGTGGGTTGTAGGGTGTTTCTCTTATTTTTGCAGGTTGAAGGATGCATTTGGGAAGACAACATACCCTCTAAAATCCAAAAAAAAAAAAAATTGGAAAAAATTGCGCCCATAAGTTTTGTTCACGTGTAGTGTTGTCTCCGCAGATTGACATCTACACCTAGTGAACTGTCATCTCCGAAGTTTGGCATCTCCATCTGGTCTCCTCTTGGCTATGCCATCACCAAACTATTATCTCTGCCAACTCAATTATTGTCTCTACAGTTCAGCGTCTTCCCCTGCTTTTCAATTTTTTGTGTCGCCAACTCAACTGTCGTCTCTGCAGTTCAGCGTCTCTGCCTACTTTTTGGTTGTCTACACTGCCAACTCAATTGTCATCTTCATAGTTTAGCATCTTCACCTGCTTTCTAGTTGTCTACGCTGCCAACTCAACTGTCGCCTCTGCAGTTCAGTGTCTCTGCCTGCTTTTCAATTGTCTGCACTGCCAAACTGAACTATTGTCTTCACCTCTTTCTCTGTCGTCTCTACAGATCAACGTCTCCACAGTTTGGCGTCTTCGCCTGGTAAACTTTCGTCTCCGCCTGTTATTGTTGCCTATCTGCATGATCATCATTTCTGTTTTAGCATCTATGTTCCTGAACTTTTTAAATTTTTTTTTTTTTTTTTAAAGTATAAATCAAATTTTAACTTTTGGTGGTTCCATAGAGTAGAGGTTTTTCTAAGCATTTTTATGCCTAGTAAAAAGAACAAAAAGACTTGATTTTATTTTCTTCATAGTTAAGCTTCAAATTTTTGAGATTTTTAGGTTACTAATCAAATTGGCTTTTGTAGCTTTGCAAATTGGAGCATATATGAAACCACTAACCATGTTTCTTGTAAGTTCTCCTTATATGGTTTAATGCTCTTGGAAAATGAACTTGAATGTTTAAACACTTGTCTTTGAATATATGTTGCTTAAATCAATCTTGAATGCCATGGATTAAAATCAAATTTTTCTTGGAATGCATGCTTAAAACAACAAACTCAATCTTGAATGCAAAGGTCAATTAATCATTACAATATCTCATACTTCATCTTTTGGTCATAAAAAGAATCCACATTTTAGAAACTTTCTAAGTTATAAAAATCAAATAAAGACACTTTGAGTGAGTTTGTTGTTGGACTCACCTCTTTTAATCACCCATCATTCTAACCATTGGTTACAATCTCAGCGTCATATATGGGGATGAGTCTACCTAAGAGGGTGTTAAGTGCTCCACAAAAATCAAACTCCACTTACTTGTGTTTTTATTAGTTTTTCTAAGTTACAAAATTTCTTGAATGCACATTAGTCTCGCTAACACTTCATTTGGGCATACAAAAATTGAACAAATCTTGACGTGGAGGGCCTTCGAGCGCGCACTTGAAATTGAATTTCACACATCTTTGTTTTGAGCTTAAAAAAAACTCACACTCAATCTTGAATGCCTTAAAAAAAAATCAATCGATACTTGATGTGGAGAGCCTCTAGACATGCGAGTTTACTTTTGTTGACCCTAAATCTTCTTGGTGTATTCATTTTTTCGATCGATTTTACTTTTGTTAATGCTTCAAGTTGGAATTGAACATTTGCATCCTAAACATGTTTGTTTGCAAAGTCTAGATCAAAAAACTTAAGTGTTAGTTGGAAAAGAATTCTATCTTTTAGCCCGAGATCATCCAAATCTTCTCTCCCCTTGTCGTCTTTCAAGGCCATCTTGAGTGCATAAGATTAGGATCCAAAATCTTGTTTAAGTTTTAAGAGGCCTTCTTGGGGATTTCATCAACCCTTGGGACAACCTCAACTCCAGCATTCTGGCGGAGTATAAAGATTGGGAGGTGAATCCAAAGACACCTCTCTTGGGATCAAGATTTTGTCACTCGGGCTAAGCCTCAAGGAACTTTATACCCTTGAGAAGTGAAAGAGGAGAAGTGGGCTACCACTCCTCTCAATTGTGTGACATTGTTTTGGTTTCATCTACAAATTTAGGCCTCATGTACCTTGGGTATATCGAGGACTCTCTAGCTAAACCAATTGTCAGCCTTGTAGACAACCATCTAGGATGTTAATATGTTTGAAGTGACTGATCAAAACATTTGTAAAACATACACACTCCTTGGCACAAGTATCACATTTTGAGAATCATAAACTTCTATCTGGTTGTTCTTATCTATTGCTTAATTTTTTACTATTTGAATGAATGTTTTCCAAACTTGGTCAATCCTAGCTTAGGGAACACTTAGCATAGTCACTACCTATTTTAGAAGTTGAACAAGTTGAAGCAAAACAACCAAGATCTCTCGAAGCCAAGCAGATTCAAGAATTTATGTCAGAACAACCCAAACCCAAATAGAAGTTTCACAAAGCCAAACTCAAGCCATCTCAGGTATACCAAGAAATTTTAGCCAAGAAAAAGGAAGTAACACCAAGCCCTCGAATTGCCAAACTCCACAAAGCAGAAGACAAAGCTGCCGACGAAGTCCTTCAAGATGCCTAGTTAGATCGCACTATCAAATTTAGCAAAAATTCAGGAGTTAACCCTGCTTATGCCTTACCAACTAGGCATGATTTCTATGATTAGACCCTCTTGTTTCTCCACATCTTCTTGCATAAGCTTCACTTTTGCATTAGAGTCATCTTTGTAGGTAAGCCAGCCATCCTTAGTCATCTCCTTAAGCATTTTAGTTCGCCATCTCATTTAGATCTTTGCCTTAGAACCAAACCAATCCCCTCAAACCTAGCTAGCATCCCAAAAGCCTAAATCTTCACATCCAAGCCTTCAAAATTGTTGTCACCTTGCAAAAAGTCTGCCATTCCTACCATCTTGCAAATCCACCAATCTCACCAAAGTTATCCCTTTGACAGAGCTTTGTCTAAGGTAATATAGCTTTGTCACTTGTTATCCCTCATCACCTTGAGCTAAAGGTTGGGATCCACAAGTGGTCAATCTCATTTTTTTCTTAAAGGATCATCAGTCTATCCTTAAGTTGACACAATCACCACCAAGCTTGCACATAGGAAAGTAGACCTTTCATGCTTTTGAAACATACCTTTGAAGTTAGAATCCCCAACCCAATCCTCCTTAGGATTGTCATATAGCTTTGCCCCAACCTAGGAAAACATTTGCATAGAAAATCCTCCCCCCTTTGCATCCATCAACATTGTTGCACCTCATTCATAGGAAAATTTTTATGCCACCCGTCACTCACTTAGCCAAGAAGAAGAAGGAAACAATGGAGCCCTATCATTTGGATCAAACAGCATCGCTCCCCTTGAGCACTCAACCATCCTTTAGCCCAGAGAACACTATACCATCACCTACTGACATTGAAGCTTTCATGAACAAACCAAGAAATGTAGTATTGGTGAACGCCATTATAGACAAGAACAAAGAAACAATCATGGCTAACTTTTGAAGGGAAAATATAAGAGCCTTCGACTTTGGAAGACCTCCTCCCTTATTAGATCCATCTCACCCATTGTTTGGACAACTACCATTCCCAATAGGCTCTTACGATTTAGATTATCCTCAATATGTGCCAAAAGAAGAGCCTCAAGCCAACCCTTTTGATCCAACAAACCCAAACGTACCATCCTCCACCCAAGTTGAAATATTCATTCCGTAATCCAATCCAGCCACCACCACTCCATCCTTGGTTCATACCTCACCACTCCAAACTATCTTTGCCCAAAACACCTCACCATTAACTCCCTTCACTATTGCTATTGCTGCTCTCCAACCCAACCTTCCAAATCCACCCATCTCCCAAATCAATGCTAGCATCTTTGGCCAACCTCAACAATATACAACCAGGATGCCACCCATGGGGCCAAGTAATCAACCTTTCATCACCCCCAGCTTGTTTACCTCAACTTAGAGCACAATTCCATCATTTCCACTAGGTCCTTGGAGCTCAGTGCCATTAGCCACAAATCCACAAGCTACTGCCCTCACTCCACAAAGCTATCGAACCCCACAAGCTAATACCAATGTTTTGTCAAGCTCTCAAGTGACCCAAGCTCCTGCCACCACTCTACCAAGCTTTCAAATCTAGCCACCAAGCTATCAAACCCCATTAGTTCCATTTCCAAGCTTTCAATTTCCACCACCTCCACCACCAACTAATCTATTACCTCCTATTACTAACTATTTTTCTATGCCACTTCTAGGAGGAAATCCACCACCACCAACCACCAATTACTTGGCCTCTTTTTCCATGCAGATACCTTCCCAAATAGGGGCACAACTCACATATATTGGTCAAACTCCTCAAATCCAAAGTCAAGTTCCACAAGCTCCCCGATCCTTTCCCCAAGCTTCACAACCATCTTATACCTTACCTCCACAAAGAAATCCATTTATCCCACAACCATCTTATGTTCCTCAATCCCTATCCCAAATCCCATATCAACAGCAAGCCTCGCAACACATGCAACAATATGTGCCACCTCCACCTCAGCAACCCATCATCCACCATTCAATTGCCCAAGCCATGTACAATCCCTACCAGCCCATACCTCAAAGCCATCCATATTTCATTGCCCCATCTAGCACATACCTACCTCAGGGAACTCCTACATTGGGGGCACCCCAGCCATCACCCATTAGTTCAGAATGGGAGGCCATCAAGTTAGCTTTGAAGAACATCCAGGAGGGAAATGATCCAAAAACTTTCAAGTTTGAGAATGTGTGTCCTTACCCATTTGACAAAGCCATTACCCTGACACCATTTCCCAAACCCTTTAAGATACCCAAATTTGACAAATTTAGAAGAAAAGGAGACCCTGCCACACACATCAAAGAATTCTATATGCATTGTCAAGAGGTGGCATATAGTGACATCTTCCTCTTGTGTCTCTTTCCCAAAAGCTTGGTTAGACCAGCTCTTGAATGGTTTTATAGAATACCATATGGCACAATTAAAAACTTTGCTAAATTGTCTAAGGCATTTGTAGCCCAATATGTCCATCTTGTTGAAACAGAGCTATCAGTAGTTGATCTTGTCCACACTAAGAAAAAAGGTGGAGAAAGCCTTCCCAAATATTTGCAAAGATGGCAAACCCTTACCACTCGCATATCTTGCACCTTGCCAAAGGGCCATTTGGTGAAAATGTTTATTGATAATGCCCATCCTAGCTTGGCTCACCACATGACCATGAACTGTTTGCAGACCTACAAAGATATCAAAGAGAAAGGAATGATCCTCATTAAAGATGGTGTTGTCAAGATTTACAAAGAGCCCAACCAAAATCAATCACATTCCAATGACAAGTCTAGGTATTGGAACAAAAACAAGCATGTTGCAACAGATGGGGTTACCGATACGAGACATGTGAATATTGTTGGTCCTTCCCAAAATTAGTCCAACCCATTGTATCAACCAAAAAATCAACAAGCTATCAACTACCAATAGCAGAATAGCCAAAGCTATCAAAACCACAATCCAAGACCCAACTTCCAAGGATCCAACAATCAAGCTAATGCCATTAGAAACTATACACCCCTTGGTGAGCCATTGGATGTCATTTTTGAGAAATTGACTAAGGAAAACCTCATCAAATTTCCTCCTACCCAGCAAATTGACCTAAGCCAATCAAAATTTGCATGGTACAAAGACAATGAGTACTACAAATTTAATAGGGAAAAGGTCACACCACCCTCAGATGCATGAAACTAAAAGATTATGTGCAGGACCTCATTGATTGAAAAGAAATCACTGTTGGTGCCCAAATCTCTCCTAATGCAGGCTTACAAATCTATCAAAATGTTTTTCCTTCTCACAAGAACCAAAATCTTGGAAAAGCACCTATCCAAACCAACAACAACAATACCAACAATCGCTAGCCAAACCAACAGCATGGGAAGAACAATGACCACACTTCATCCTATATAGACTATGGTAGCCTCATAGGTTGTATATCTATGAAAGAGCCTTCTATCAATGTTATCAAAATCCAAGGACCAAATAATGAGTGTGCAATCACCACTCGAAGAGTGCAATTTAACATCGCAAGCCCACCCGTTTCACTCGCACCATCAGTTCCATCAAAAAGCTAGTACAATATCTTGGAACACCTTGGGAACATGCCAGCCCAAATCTCCATTTTAGACCTTCTCCGCACCAGTCCTGTGTACAAAAGCATCCTTTATATTGCTCTCATAGAATCCTATGTCCCTTCATATATCAACACTACTAATTTTCATAATCTCATTGGACACATATCCTCCTCATATGCCCTATCATTCAAACCCACCGACATACCCGTGGTCGAGCCAGGTCAGGCCCGTCCGCTTCGCATAGCTATCATGGTATCCAATTTTGTTGTAAAAAGAGTAATGATAGATAATGGATCAGCCTTGAATATTTGTACCCTAAAATTCATAAAACAAGTTGGGTATACTGAGGCACATATCACCAGTGAGGTTATCACCATCAAAGCTTATGACAACTTGGAAAGAACCACAGAAGGAACTATTTTGTTGCCAATCAAGGTTTGGCCAGTCATCCAAGAAAAAATTTGCCATGTTATTGATCTAAACCTACCATTCAACATCCTCCTCGGTCACCCATGGATTCATGCCATGAAAGCCGTTCCATCCACTTACCATCAGTGCGTCAAATTTTTGCATCAGGGCACTGAGGTAACCATCCATGTCGATCCAGAACCCTTTGCTTACTGCAATGTGGTTGAAGCCTCATATGCAAACCATTGCCCTGGAATTGATATCGACACAGCCATCACTAGTTCATCCCACATTTGTAATGACCTAGAAACCATCCTTGTCTCCACCCTATCTATTGTGAAGATCAATAACAAAGGCTATGGAGAGTATAGTCTATCAAATGCATTTGCTGTCAAGGCACTCCCACTTGACCCACACACCCATGGAAGACCAACATATCACAAAGCTAAAGAGATTCCACCTCCTCAATACAAATAGTTTAGCCCAACAACCTTCGTATCCTCAAAAATCCCTCTTCATGATGAGCTCACTCCAGATATCAACAATTGGTTACATAAGGATGCACCTCCAAGAAATCAAGCATGCCTTGATCACTTCAGCCAGAAGTATCCCCAAGAACATAAGCTCATCACTGACAAATGGAACTATCAAGGTGGTGGTCTAAGACCAAAAGAAAGAGGCATGCAGTGCCCCATCAAAGCACACAAGTTGGAAATGAAGTTAGGTCTTGGCTTTGGCATACCCACAACTAGGGGCACCAATGAGAACGGTCACATTTTTTTGAACATTCACCGTGACCTTGTCAAGATCAAAGACATTCCTGAGGAAGTTGAAAAGAGAGCCTACGATGATATCCCAGACCAAATCTTCCTTGAAGACTCTGTTCTCTAAGAACTATCCATCCATTTCATTGACCTACCACTCGCCCATTCACAACTCATAGATTGGGACCAACCAAGCGTCATACACATTGATGAGTTCACATCAGAGGAAGCACTTTTGAGATTCATGGGAGCCAAAACACCTCACAAGAAAATAAAGCTAGATTCTGCCTATATCTATAAGCTAGATCCCAAGGGGTATTTTGGAGAAAATCCCCAACCTGGTTCTAATACACCCAAAACTAGAACTAAGGTGAATTCAGGACTAGCTAAGGTAATGAAGAGAACCCCTCGGCAAGAAAATCCAAAGTCACAAGCAGAACATGACGATTTAGCATTACCTCCTCAAGATAATCAACCAGAGGTGTCTTCTATTCTAATTGAGGATACTAGAGAAGTCAACATCGGTTCTTCAGAGATCCCCAGACTTGTTCACATTGTTGCATCCCTGTCACATGACCAAGTTGACCTCCTCTTTGAGGTCTTATGAGAGAACATTGGCCAATTTGCATGGTCATATCAGGACATGCCAGGGCTTGATCCAAAGCTTGTAGTTCATCATCTTGCAGTCAATCCAAAGATCAAGCCCGTCAGACAAAAGCTTAGAAAAATGCACCCCAAGGTGGCATTACTAGTCAAAGCTGAATTAGAAAGAATGTTAGCTGCTAAGGTTATTCGACCTATTGACTACTTAGAGTGGATCTCCAACATGGTCCCCATCACTAAACCTTCTGGTGACATCAAAATCTGCACTGATTTCACAGATCTTAACAAAGCTTGTCCAAAAGATGATTTTCCCTTGCCCAACATAGATATGATTGTAGATCTTACAGCTAGACATGAAATTTTGTCCCTCATGGATGGATTTTCTAGGTATAATCAAATCAAGATTGCAAAAGAGGATCAAGATAAGACAACATTCACTATCCCCTTGGGAACCTTTTGCTACAATATGATGCCTTTTGGCCTAAAGAATGCTGGGGCTACCTATCAAAGAGCTATGATAGCCATTTTTCATGATCTCATCCATAGCATTTTGGAGGATTATGTGGATGATATCTTGGTCAAATCTCATACCTTCATGGATCATCTTGCTGACCTGGAGAAAGTCTTTGATAGGTTAGCCAAATATCATCTCATGTTGAATCCCAAGAAGTGTGTCTTTGGGGTCACATTTGGCAAGCTTCTAGGCTTTATAGTTTCTAAACGAGGCATAGAGATCGACCCTAAGAAGGTCAAGGCTATCTTAGACATGCTTCCTCCCCAGACATTGCGATAGCTTTGCACTCTTCAAGGAAATCTTCAATCTGTCGGTACTTCATCTCCTAGCTTGCAGATAAGTGTACACCATTTGCACATTTACTGAAGAAGGATGAAAACTTCAAGTGGGATCCTTTATGTCAATGCAGCTTTGATCATCTCAAGCAATATCTCACCAATCCTCCTATCTTGGTTCCACCAGTTCCTAGTCGTCCCTTGATCTTGTACATATTAGCAACACCTACTACTCTAGGGGCACTTCTAGCACAGCATGATGACTATAGTAGAGAAAGAGCCATCTACTATATCAGTAGAACCCTAGTTCGTTATGAACTCAATTACATGCCTATGGAAAAAGCTCGTTTGGCAGTTGTTTTCTCAACTCAAAAGCTTCGCCATGACATGCTAAGTCATACCATCCAACTAGTCTCCAAGATCGACCCTCTCAAGTATATGCTCTCTAGAACAGCACTTACAGGCTATTTGGCCAAATGGGTTATGCTGCTTAGCGAATTTATCATCCAGTATGTAGACAAAAAGGAAATCAAAGGTCGAGCTATAGCAGATCACCTAGCTAATGCACCTCTAATAGATGCATACCCTTTGATCATAGAATTTTCAGATGAACATATCTATCTAATTGAATAATAGCCCCCATGAAAACTTTATTTTGATGGCTCATACACATCTCATGGATCAGGGGCAGGAATATTGTTGGTCACACCTCAAAGAGATTACATTCCAAAAGCCTTCAAGCTACAATTCCCTAGCACCAACAATATAGCTGAATATGAGGCTCTCATAGTACGATTAAAGATAGTTGTAGAATGAAACATCACTGAGTTACAAATATTTGGTGATTCTCAGCTCATCATCAAGCAAGCCCTAAATGAATATCAAACCAAAGATGAAAAGCTATTACCCTACAAAGAGCTAGTTGATCAGCTAACCCACCATTTTACAAAGCTTCAGTTTACACAAGTGCCTCGAATGCAAAACAAAGCAGCGGATGCTATGGCTACCATTGGCTTGCTCTTATAAATTCCCCAAGCAACTATGCAGTATGAGATCTTAGTCAAACAGCTCCTCACACCCGCCTATGCAAATGAGGATTCAAATCATGTTTGCATCTTGGTTGGTCCCCAATCCCCTTGGTACCATGAGATTCATGTTTACCTTAACAATGGCATCATATCCCCTCACCTCACATGTACCCAACGCTAGAACCTTATCCAAAAATCATCCCGCTATGTCATCATAGCCAATACCCTATATCATCGAGGTTATCATGATACTCTCTCTTGATGTTTAGATGAAAATGAGGCTGTGATGGTGTTAAAAGTACACTCTGAACTTTGTGGTGCCCACATGAGTGGTATTGTCCTAGCATGAAAAATCCTTAGAGCAGGCTACTATTGGCCTACTATTGAAGAAGACTCTTGTGACTTTGTCATAAAGTGTCTCCCATGTCAGTAGCACGCAAATCTTGTGCACGTTCCAGCACAGGATCTACAGCCTATTGCACCACCTTGGCCTTTCGCTTATTGGGGCCTTGATCTAGTTGGAACTATCACACCTCTCTCATCTGATGAACATAAATGGGTAATAATAGCTACAAACTATTTCACTAAGTGGGTGGAAGCAATCCCTCTAGTCTCAGCTACAGGAGTTCAGGTCTCCAAGTTCATCTTGTACCACATTGTTTGTCGCTTTGGAATCCCATCCACCATCTTCACTGACCATGGAGGTAACTTTGAAAATATCAACATGGAAGAATTATGCACTTCCCTCCGCATCCATCACCACTTTTCTAGCCCATATTTCCCACAAGGTAACGGCCAAGCAGAGGCAACTAACAAAACCCTCCTCAAAATCCTAAAGAAAGTTGTCAATGATTTCGGCTACGGTTGGCACCTACAAATAAATCCAGCCCTATAGGCCCATCGAACCTCCTTTCGTACATCCACAGGAACAACTCCATACTCCCTAGTCTATGGTGCCAAAGTGGTACTACCCATAGAGGTTGAACTTCCCTCCTTGCGCATATCTTTGCAAGGGCAAATATCAGATGAAGAATATAGAGTAGCTTGGTTCACCTAGCTAGATCTCTTAGACAAGAATCGACAACAAGCCTATGATCATCTCACAGTATCAAACTCATCTCAAAAGAAATTTCAACAAGAAGCTACTTCCACAACACTTTCAGTCGGGCGACATGGTCCTCACAGAAAATATGAAAGTCCAAGCCGATTGAGAAAAGAAAGGCAAGTTTGAACCTAAATGGCTTGGTCCTTATGTTGTCACTACATCCTTTGGCTCTGGAGCCTATCAACTATCTACACTGGAAGGAGAACTCTTGAATGATCCTACTAACATCATTCATCTCAAGAAGTTCTATGCTTGAAGATCCTTGGTATACCCAACTTTTGAAAAATACAAAAAAATAGTAAAGAGAAATAAGCGTCCAATGGTGAAAACTTGGCAATTCAAGTGCCTTAGATAGGTACCTTGGTGAAAACCTAGTAATTCAGGCACCTTATGTACTAAGACTAATCCATTATCTATCACTATCTTATCCCTCATCCATTCACCCACCATCCCATAAAACACCTGCTTGTTCCCTTGGTGTTCCAACCAAATATCCAAAATTTAATGAAGCTTGTAAATACCTCTTGTACAGCTTGTAAATCTTGTACCTTAGCTTGTAAATCTTGTACCCCAGCTTGTAAATCTTGTATCATCCCTTGTATCATAGCTCGTATATCCAAATCTTTTCCAAAGCTTGTACCATATTCCAACGTGTAAATAAGCTTGTATCCTAGTATTTTGTATCCTATCACATGCACACAAAGAACCCCATTTTGATTTAAGCTTTTCGCAAACCATCTACCTATCTGCCTATCAACTATTATAGACATCCCACCCTTCACAAACATTTCCATCTCACAAAACCAAAACATGAACAACCTTATACATTTGTAACATATCTTGGTCTGTCAGCTTGTAGATCCTCTTTAGCTTAGTACCATTGTATCTATCCAGCTTTCATGTCAATTCCTCCTTGATCAGCATCTTGCACACATCGCACAACCCTTGGTTTGCTATTCCAATGCATCCTTTAGCTAGATCTCCTATCACCAAAGTGTTATCCTTCTTAGTTCGGCTTGCTAGATGCATCACTCATCCAAATCCATTAGCTTACGTGCTCTCTGATAGATCCTTGTAGGATATAGCTTTCCTCATGTTTGATCTTGGTCCATTAGTACCTCATCCTACCCATCTTGTTGGCAAATGGTTCTCTTTTGGATTTTTGCTTTCTTTTGATTTGGAATCTTCCCTTTTGGGTCTTGAAATATCTTTTCCAAGCAATCTTTTTGTTCCCTCCTCAAGGTTGCCACAATCTTCCATATCATGGTATACTGCGAATGGGGCAATTTGAGCGTAAGGTCTTGATCAGGTCTTTTGTTTGTTTTTCTTTTCTTCTTGTGGGTTACCCAGTGTCGGTTCCATGCTACTTCCTCTAAGACTCATGTGTGATGCTGGGGCAATCCTTGCGTGTTTTTTTTGAGTCAGTTCGTCAGTCCTCTGGATGGTTGGTGAAAAGGCCTTGATGTTCTTGGTAACCTTGGTAATTAACCAATAGTCCTATAGCAAATCTAGTGCTCAAGTACATGGTGGTACTTCTCTTTGAAGTATCCCCCCGCTCAATAAGCTTCAATGGATTTCCTTCATCTCCATTATCTCCCATCCATATCTAGTGTTTGTATCTCTTACCCCAGCTAATGCATCAGTACCTCTTTGACTCAAATCTTCACTTTTAGCTTTAGGGATCCACAATCCTAGTCTTAGAGATCCATCAATCCAATCAATCCACCAAGCCTCATATTTCAAGATTCGCAATCCTAGTCCTAAGGATCTCCGAAACCCATCTTCTGCGAATCTGACTCTTTGTAATCCTATTGCATCAGCTTTATAATCCCCTCGTCCTTCTCCCTATCCTGGATTCCTTTTTATAGCACTCCGCTCCTTCATCCTCCACCTTCCTTAAAGTCTTAAGCTTGCTTTACTCTTGTGCCTCTAATTCTCCTTGTATCATTCTCCCGTAGTGAGAGTTTGAGCTAATTCAGCCCCTTCTCTTTGCCAATCTAAGTCTCCTTGCTCATCTTGGATTCTTGTATTTTTCAAGAAATCGTCGACCCTTGTTTTCTCTCCCCATCGTCTTCTTGAGGGGGCATCATGCAGTCCATTCTCTCTCTTCTACCTGAGAATGGGGCAACTGTGTTGCTCCATAAAGTTATCTCCATGTTGTTTATATCCAAACTTCTTTGAAATAATGTTGTTTCAACACTATGTCAAAGAAGGGCAAAATGTAGACACCTAAAATCCTTTAGAAATTAAAGTATTTTTATTTTTTGAAAAAAATCCCTGATGACATCATCATTTATTAATTATTTATTTATTTAATTAATTAATTTATTTATATGCCATTAAATCCCTTTATCTTAATTAAAAATATTTAATTAAGGAATCCCTCCCAAAAATGTTTAAATCTTATTTAAACATTATTTTCTTTATTTATTAATTTTTTAATTAATAACTTGACCAAAAATCCCAAAATAAATAATTTATTTATTTTTTGCCCAAAACTTGGCCAATTTCCTTAAGATCACTAACCTCTTCCAAAATCTTTTAATCCTTCTTTAATTTCAATTAAAGGCTAATCCCATCATTTTCTACCCTTAATCCCAACTCAAAATATTTAATTAAAGTTAAATATTAATCCTCATGTTTATTAAAAATGTTTTAATGAATATCTCCTCAACCCAAACCCATGCAATAAATAAAACTTTATCTATTTCCTAAAAACCCTTTTATCCTCATCCTAGGAAATTTTAGACTCTTCTAGAAGGTCTTCATCCTCACCCTAAGCCTATCTTTGAACCTCCATTTTAGCCTAATCCACCCCATCCACCCATACTAACCAAGCTTAGCTACTAACTCACCCACCCTCATTGTATGCCATCCACTTGCATATCTCTAACATCCCTAATCTAAATCCTAAATCACCTCTAATCCCCCCCTAACCTTGTCACATTCCCTAAGCAAGCTTAAGACTTTTCTAAGCCAAGCAAAGTCAACAATCTCCAAAATATCCCAACCACCCAGCCATGAATGCTCTTGCAAAGCCATAAAGACTCTTACAAGCCCATTCATTGCTCTTACAAGCCATTTATGAAGGGTCTTTATGAAGATATTATCCCTTGAGCCTCCTTTGTTGACTCATCTTTGCCCTTTCCTCCATCTACTCACCCTGTGACATGTGTCACTCCCTGATTGGTTGTAAGGAAGCACAATCCATTTGCTCTCCTCTCATGCAATCTGAGCCCTCCATGAGCTTTTCTCCATCCTTGCATCTTAGCCCTCAAACCCTCAAACCCTTAGCCTATAAATTGGATCCCCTCCCAAGCCATTTCATCACAATCCTTAAGCTAAAGTTATAATGTTATTTTGAGAAGCCAAAATTCATACTTTTTACATACATCCACATCCAAATCCTAACATCCATTGAAGCAAATTTGAAGTCCTTTGAGCATACATACCAATCATTTACTTAGACTCATCTACCAAGCAAAGAGTGAAATCCTATTGGGAGAGTCCATTCATTTGGCTCACATTCCTAATTAGGGGTTCCTCTTTAGTCTCTCATATATGCTATATTTATCTTGTTAGTTAATGCTTTGGTTTTTAAATAGATTAGTGTTTTCTTGCTAACATATTAGTGTATACACAATAAAGAATCAATGGTTTAGTGATCTCTTCCTTCATACCTTTGAGCAGTTGGTTTTCTCCATACAATGTTTGTATAATTTACCACAACAAAAACATATTCAGCTTTAGCAATAGATTGAGAAGTGCAGTTCTATTTCTTGCTAGTCCATGTAACCAGCCTCTTGCCTAAGAAAAATACTCCTCCAATGGTGCTCTTTCTGTCATCAATATTTCCATCCCAATCAGTATTATTATAGGCTATTGATTCAAATTTCTCATTTTTCTTGTAGTATAGACCATATTCCTTCATTCCTTTTAGATATCTCATTATTCTCTTTACAACCATCAAATTATTCGATTAGCAGAGAATCTTGCAACTATCCCTAAAAATAATGTTATACCAAGTTTGCTACGTGCTACATATTGTAATTTCTCAATCATAGACATGCATAATTTTTGATTCACCTTAGCTGAATCATCATTCTTTGATAATTTATTCTTGATATATGATTGAAAAGATCATTTGATTAGAAATATTGTTGAAGAGGACTATGTGTTTCAATCATTGTTTTTTCACTGATGTCAAACCTACTATTTGTTGGTAAGACAATTGCTTAAATGGTTAAGTATTATCACTTAGTTGATTGATGAGGAGGATTTGATCAACAAGATGTAACAAAAGTACCAAGAAGAAAGGTTGAGTTATGATTATGTAATGAAGTACAAGAATCATTTAAGACAATGATAACATAATGTATTGATGATCTACTTGAGGTTACAAAATGACTAGCTACACTTAGAAATTTCAAAAGAATAAAATTAAACAAGGTTCATTTGCCAAGCTTTACCAAGTGGATAGTAGGTGCCAAGCAAAGTTAGTTCAAGTTGAGCAAAAAGTCAATTGGAGCCAAGTGAAAGAAAATTCTAGTGGATTTCAAGCAAGTTAGTAGATGTCGAGTAATTTTTAGTTGATGCCAAGCACTAGTAAAATCCAATTGATACCGAGTGATTTTACAGTTGATGCCAAGTAACACAATATGTTCCAAGCATCAAAAGATTGATAATGTTGAGATGTTGCATTATGAAAAAGATTGAAGATTCACCAAAGAAAAGCTAACAAGTTTATTTTCTTGGAACTTGTGAATCAGGAGGAAGATAAGATTGATGAGTTGGTGGCACAAAATCTTATGTAAACTATTTTCGAAGTGAAATCAAATTGATTCTAAGAGAAGTTTCTAGAGAAGAAAAAATATGGGGTAGATACATTGTATCCTACCTAATCCAACAAAAACCCTAATTTTGATGATGGTTAATGAGTGAGAAAATGTTCTAATTTCCTATATCTAGAAATGTCTAATCATGAAGAAAAAGAGTAAGAGAGAGTTTGATGCAAAAATTTGATAAGGAGAAGGAAAGGGATTTTGCTTCATCAAGTGACCTAAGTGAAGAAATTTGTAATGGTGTATTGAGAAAGAAGGCTTAAGAGGATTAATGCTTGAAAGGTGAACAAGTTATTAGAGCTACAAAGAATGGAAGCCAAGTAGATTTGAGAACATAATAGAGATCTTTAATCTACAAGTAGTTGTATCAGATCAAAGCTCTACTATTGCCTTCTAACAATTGTATCAGCCTAGGGTAAATCCTTTGGAGTAAGGTTCACTTAACGGTCATTCAAAAATATTTTAACAAGGTGGCATTCCAAGTGTATGGCCTAAAGTCCTCTAACAAGGCTCACTTTTAGCAGGGTGATTGAAACCCCTTAATTGGGTCACATTTAATAGTGTGTATTGTAACCTTTAATAGGGTTGGCCTTTAATAGGGTATCACTTCAAAAGAGTGAAAAAGGAGTAGCATCTTACTGGTGGTTTTTCCCAAATTGGGTTTCTACATTAAATCATTGTGTCAAATATGCTAATGGATGTGTTGTGTTTCATAGTTTACATTCTACAAGTTGATTTGACAATAACGTATAAGTTTTAGTTGATACACAATGAACGCATGCATGGATAAGAATGTTTAATGGGTTCACTAAATTGTGAAAAGTATTATTTGTACATCTAGATCTTGAATAACTGATTCAACCCCCCCTTCCCTCTCAATTATTCTAAAATAATTTCAACAATTGGAATCAAAGCCATCTACTTAAGAGAATTAGTTCTAAGGTACTAGAATCATAAAGATCAAGATGTCAAAAAGAGAAGTACCCAAGCTCAATAGAGATAACTTTCCTGCATGGAAAAGTTTGATGAAGCTACACCTTGGAGGATTTAGAGATTATGCAAAATCTTGCATTTCAGTAGAGCATGTTGATCTAGTAGGAGCCCTAACTGCTGAAGATATGAAGAAAAAGAAAGAACACAATCAGGCAATGTTGGAGATTGTCTCTGCCCTAAGCTATGTCAAATTTGATGATATCAAAGGCCTTAATAGTGCAAAGAAGGTATGGGATGCCCTAGAAACCATCTATGGAGGAGACAAAAAATGTTCAAAGAGCCAAGTCAGAGAATCTCATAGGTAAGTTTGATGACATGAGAATGGAAGAAGGTGAGAATATTTCTCAATATGTTGCTAGGATAAAAGAAGTCATTAGTGTAATAAAAGGTGATGCTAGTAAAATAGATGATGATATTGTGCTAAGTAAATTCTTGAGGATATTGTTTTCTATTTATGTCATTAGAGTTTTTGCAATCCAAGAGTTAAGATGTATACCAAAAAATGATCTAACCCATGAACATTTGGTAGGTAGACTCACTACTTTTGAGCTATCTAATTTTGACAACTACAAACCAGAGAGTATTGAATCAACTTTCAGAGAAAAATTGTTATTGAAAGATTCTAAGGAGGTAAAATAGAAGAAGAAAAGAAAGATAAAGTATGCATCTAGTGATAGTAACACAGATGAGGAAGACATTGAAAAATTGGAAGCATTGCTGGCAAGAAGATTTCACAGGGGAAAAGGCAAGTTCAAAGGTAAGTTACCAATCATTTGTTTCAATTGCAATGCAGTTGGTCATATTGTTGCAAGATGTACACAGAAGAAGAACTATAGAGAAGGAAACAAGCACAAAAATAGAAGAGAAGATGATGGAAGAGACTATAGATACAAAGGCAAGAAGTCATGCTACATTTTTGATGAACATGACTTTGATGAAAACAATGATGGAGTGGTATATGTTGCAATGAAGGAAAAATCTAATGAGGACGAGGCAACTGCACTTATGACTTGTGTCAACAAGAATGACAAATGGATCATTAATAGTAGATGCTCACATCACATGACTGGAGACAAAAGTAGGTTCGCTACCTTAACTTGTTATGATGGAAATAGTGTAAGGATTGGTATTGATGTGCCATGTTTGATAAAAGGAAAAAGTTCTATCAAACTCACAGACAAAATTTCATGTGACAATGCTTATTATGTTGAAGGATTGAATTGTAACTTGTTAAGTGTGTCACAATTAAACAATTTGGGATGCAAAGTCAATTTTAAAAATAAATCTACCAAGATATATGACATAAATGGAAACTTGATTGGAAAATGTGATCAAACTAGAAGTAATCTATTCTATCTAAATATAGAAGATGCTACTTGTCTTATTGCAAAATTTGATGATGTATGGCTTTGGCACAAGAGATTATGTCATATTAATTTTGATAATATGATTAGTATCAATAACATGAAAAGAGTTAGAGGTTTTCCTATGTTGAAGAAACTAGGTAATATAACATGCAAACAATGTTAGCTAGGCAAGATTACAAAGTCAAGCTTTAAAAGTAAAGATTACACCTCTAAAGAAATATTAGAAATTATTCATATTGACTTGTGTGGACCTATTTAAGTGCAAAGCTACAAAGTAGATACGTACATAATGCTATTTTTTGATGATTACTCTAGGATGATGACAGTCATGTTTTTGAAACAAAAATCTGATGCTTTTCAAATGTTTAAGTGGTACTTGGCAAGAGTTGAAAAAGAAACAAGTAAAAGTCTATGATGGGGACACAACCCAAGAACAAAATGGACACAACAGAAAAGGGAAAATTATATTAACTGAGAAAATAAGCTAGTACAAATAGTACGGAGAAAATAAACTTCAAAGCATGCCCTAAGGGCTTACAATAGCATAAATCTGGAGATAATTTCTCCTTTCAGTACCTCCTCTCAAACTCCACTCCATACTGCCTTTTACAATGCCAGAAATCTCCTTAAATAGACCCCAAAGGGTTAAGGACTAGGAGTACATTCTAGAAAGTGCTAGTAGGCATCCACCGACCAAATAGAAGGTTCCAAAAGCTGCGTTAGAAGTCGGTGCAAATCTAGAAGAATCCAGAAACGGTAATTGAACTTTCGGGAGGCATAACTTTTGGACCGTAGCTCTGATTGACGAACCATTTACATTTTTGGAAAGATATCGAAGCACTCTATAACCCTATGGACCAGCTTCACTTGTCCCCCATTTTTCAGCCCTTTTTGAGGTCATTTAATGCCCCTAATCTGAATTTGAAGCATTCTTAGGAGGTCTCCAAAACCTGAAAAACTGCAATAACTTTCAAATCGTGGGGCCTATTGACCTGATTCTTTTTCTGGAATGCTCTAAATCACAATTACATTCATTTGGCCAATTCAAACCTTCTAGGTCACCAAAATGATGGCCAAATTGCATGCTCCTATTTTTTCAGGATTTTCTAGCACACTGATAGTTGAACTGTGAGAGTTGGAACCTTTATTTGACCCAAATGGGTATCCAAAAATGAAAACACATGAAACAGAAACTAAGTCTAAGTACATGTTTTTTGGTGACACAGGATTGCCCTTATACCTCTAGATGCTCCTGCATCAGACACCCAGGGTAGATTGAAAAGTGACCCTGTCACTTTATGGATGGTAGAGGAAATCCCAAATGGGAAACCTCAGCTACTGAAATCCAAGTTGAGTCCTCGATCGACCGTCCTTTCCATTTGACCAAATATTCTTTATACTGCCTATTTCTGGTACTCCTACCCACACGACGATCTAGAATGTCTTCTATCTCCTCCTTCTTAGAAGTAGGAATTGGACATGGCTCTAACACCTCATCTGCACCATCATCATGATACTCTGTTAAATCTGCAATGTTGAAAATGGGAGAAATGTGAATACCATCTGGCAGCTCTACTTCATATGCATTTCTTGAGTCATGTTTCTTCAAAATTTTGCAGGGGCCAAATTTCTTCATTTTCATCTTGTTGTAAGTACCAGCTGGAAATCTTTCTCTTCGTAAGTGCACCATGACTAAATCTCCTACTTGGAATTCCTTATGTCTTCTCCTTTGATCAGCCCTAGCTTTATACTCTTGATTCATCTTGGTTATGTGTGCCTGAACCTCTTCATGTAGACACTTGATATGTTCAGAAAATTTCTCAACTTCAGCACTTGTCCTCTCCCCTTGTTCTATCTTCCTCAACTCTGGTGCAGTCCTTGGGCTATTTCCATATACAATTTGGAATGGTGATTTTCTAGTACTCCTATTTATAGAGTTATTGTAAACAAACTCTGCTTGTGGTAGAATCAAATCCCACCCCTTGGACTTATCCCCAACTAAACATCTCAGCAAATTTCCCAGACTTCTGTTTACCACTTCTGTTTGGTCGTTAGTTTGTGGGTGATGCGTGGAACTGAATTTCAAGTCTGTTCTCAACTTTTTCCACAATGTCCTCCAGAAATACCCCACAAATTTAGTATCTCTGTCAGAAACTATGGACCGCATCATGAGTTTTGTGGCATGGAATGAAATGTGCCATTTTAAAGAACCTATCAACCACCACGAATACTGAGTCATTACCCCTTTGTGTCCTTGGTAATCCAAGAACAAAATCCATACTTATGTCCTCCCATGGCCTTGATGGAACAGGAAATGGCTGATATAGGCCAGTATTGTGACTAAACCCCTTGGCAACTTGACAAACCTGGCAACTCTGTACAAACTTCTTCACATCTTGTGAAATTTGAGGCCAAAAATAATGTTCTCTAAGAATGGAAATGGTCTTAGCTCAACCAAAATGTCTTTCCATCCCTCCACTGTGTTTCTCCTTAATCAGATTTTCCCTCATGGAACTCCTTGGAATGCACAATTGACTACCCTTAAACAACATGCCATCCTGAATCAAATAGTCTAACCACTTGGTTCTATCTACAGCAACAGGTTCTTTACAAGCTTTCCATGCTTCAGCAAAATCAAGATCCTCGGGGTACAAATTCTTGAGTTCATCAAACCCAACTACTTCAACTTGCATTACTGTGAGTAACAACTGTCTCCTACTTAGTGCATCTGCAACCCTATTAGATTTTCCACTTCTATGCTTCAACACAAATGTATAGCTCTGCAAGAACTCTACCCACTTCATATGCCTCTGATTCAATTTACCTTGACTATTTAGGTACTGTAATGCCTGATGATCAGTATACAAAACAAATTCCTTTGGCAATAAATAATGCCTCCATTTCTTTAAGGCTTGAACTATTGCATAGAACTCTTGATCATAAACAGAATACTTCTTCTTTGCATCATTCAATTTTTCACTAAAATATGCAATAGGCTTACCTTCTTGGCTTAATACATCCCCAATAGCACTACCACTGGCATCACAAACTACTTGGAAAACCTTTCTAAAATCTGGAAGTGCCAACACAGGCTATTTTGTCACCTTCTTCTTTAGCAATTCAAAACTTCTCGCAGCTGTTGCAGTCCATTTGAACTCTTTTATATCCCCTCTTATTGTATTAGTTAGGGGTGCACATATGCCATTGAAATTCTTAATAAACTTCCTATAAAAACTAACCAGACCATGAAATGATCTTACCTCAGTAGCAGACCTTGGAGTAGGCCATTCCAAGATGGCTTTTACCTTCTCTGGATCCATTTTGAGACCTTCAGGTGATATAACAAACCCCAAATAGACTAACTCCCTTTTTGCAAAGTTACACTTCTTTAGATTAATTAACAGTTTCTCTTCCCTTAGCCTTTCAAGGACACTACGAATATGCAATAAATGTTCTTCCAAAGTCTTGCTGAAAATTAAAATATCATCCAAATAAACAATAACAAATTTTCCCAAGAACTTCTTAAGTACCTCATTCATGAGCCGCATTAAGGTGCTTGGGGCGTTTGTCAATCCAAAGGGCATGACTAACCACTCATAAAGACCCTCCTTGGTCTTGAAGGCTATTTTCCACTCATCTCCTTCTCGAATCTATATCTGGTGATAACCACTCTTTATATCTATCTTTGTGAAGTACTGAGCTCCACTCAAGTAGTCCATAATATCATCCATCCTTGGAAAAGGAAACTGGTACTTGATGGTGATCCTATTTATAGCTCAAGAATCTGTACACATCCTCCACTCTCCATCCTTCTTTGGTGCAAGTACTATAGGTACTGCACATGGACTCAGGCTCTCTCGAATCAAGCCCTTCCTCAACAACTCCTGAACCTGTCTATTTAGCTCCTCTGTTTTAGTAGGAGTCATTCTGTGAGAAGCCTTGTTAGGCAAACTAGCTCCTGGAATCAGATATATATGATGACTGATTTGCCTTATTGGTGGCAATCCATCTGGAACATTATCAGAAATAATATCTCCAAACTCCCCTAGTAAATCTAAAACTTCAAGTAGTATTTCACTACTACCTTCTTTATCTTTCCTAGGAATCAAAGCATAGCACATATGCTGATGTTTCATGCCATCTAAAAACTTCCTTCCATCAACAAGACAAATCCTAGCACTGCTACATACCTTTTCACCTTCCTTTTTCATGGGCTTCAATTTGTGGTGAACTCCATCCTTTATCAGAGAGTATGTGTTTGCATGTCCATCATGCACTGCATGTCTATCAAACTGCCATGGTCTACCCAATAATAGATGGCAAACATCCATCGAAATAACATCATAGAGAACTTCATCATGGTAACTCCCAATTTTGAATTTTACTAAACATTGTTCACTTACCAGGACCTTATGATCATCTTTTACCCAAGCAATCCGATAGGGCTGGGGATGTTTCTCCCTCTTGAGCTTCAGCTTAGAGACCATCTCTTCTGATACCAAGTTATCAGTGCTTCCACCATCAATGATCACGTTACAACATTTATCCTCACACTTGCATCTGGTATGAAATAAACTCCTTCATTGTCCTGGTTCAATCTCACCACTTAGTAGGACTCTTTCATTTACCAAGGTCTCTCCTCTTTCTACATCCTCTGAATATGATGATTGTGCATCCTCATCCACATGAGCAACCCTAGCTTGGCCCTCAACTCTCCTATCTGTCCTTCCTTATCGTTGAGGGCATTCAAAGGCATGATGACCTTCTTCATTGCAATGGAAATAGGTACCACGGAAGCCTCCTCTTCCTTGTCCACGTCCTCTACCTCTTCCTCTTTGATTTCCAAATTCTTGATCATGGGAGCGGTTGAAACCCTCATTCCTCTGGTTCCTGCTAGTACCCACATCTTCATTTTTCTTTTGGGTTTCATTGCAGCCTTCGAATGATCTACCGCTTCCCCTTCCTCCTTGATCGCGCCCTCTTTGTCTTCCTTCAAAACTTTTATTCATCTTCTCTTCAACTCGTAGGGCAATTTGGTATGCCTCTTCAACATTGTTCATTCTTACCAGACTTAATTCCTCCTGGATGCTAGGTCGCAACCCATTGATATAACGAGCAACCTTCTCCTTATTTGCTTCTACATGTCTCGCTCTAATCAAGAGTCAGTAAATTTCCTCTGTATATTCTTGGATGGATCTTCCTGCTTTCTTTAACCCATGCATCTTCTTAAACAAATCAAGCTCGTAGTCCACAGGAATGAACTGCTTCTTCAATTTGTCCACCATGCGATCCCATCTTGTGATCTTCTCCTTTCCTCTTCTATTTCTTTCCAATTGGACCTCTTGCCACCAGATTTTGGCATGGCCTTTCAGTTTGGCCTTTGCAAACTTAACCCTATCTGGGTCCCTGATATCGTCATACTCAAAGTATTCTTCTAGTTCATTGATCCAATCAATCAACTCATCTGGTTTCAGATTTCCTAAAAATACACCCACTTCAATTGTGGGTCTTTTCCCAAACTTAGTAATGGCCCTAAAAATCCTTTCCTCTACATGATTCAAAAATTCCCCAAAAAATTTCTCTTCTGGTCCCATTACTTCTTCTTCATTGTCATCCTCACTGTTGTCACCTGCGGCAACATTTGCTCCTCTACGAAGCTCCTCTTGCAATGCCCGCACCTGCCTTTGGAGGGCTCTAACCTCCTTAGGATTAATAGCTCTAGCCCTTCCACCACACTTTTTTCATGGAGGCATCTTCTAACTCAAACCCACAACCACACAGTCCTGGTGCAAACTGCCTCACAGTCGGCACTCTGTCTACACACTCAAGAAAACCCGCTTTGATACCACTTGATGGGGACACAACCCAAGAACAAAATGGACACAATAGAAAAGGGAAAATTATATTAACTGAGAAAATAAGCTAGTAAAAATAGTACAAATAAAATAAACTTCAAAGCATGCCCTAAGGGCTTACAATAGCATAAATCTGGAGATAATTTCTCCTTTCAATACCTCCTCTCAAACTCCACTCCAAACTGCCTTTTACAATGTCAGAAATCTCCTTAAATAGACCCCAGAGGGTTAAGGACTAGGAGTACATTCTAGGAAGTGCTAGTAGGCATCCACCAACCAAATAGAAGGTTCCAAAAGCTGCGTTAGAAGTCGATGCAAATCTAGAAGAATCCAGAAATGGTAACCAAACTTTCGGGAGGCATAACTTTTGGACCGTAGCTCCGATTGACGAACTGTTTACATTTTTGGAAAGCTCTCGAAGAACTCTATAACCCTATGGACAAGCTTCACTCATCTCCCATTTTTTGGCCCTTTTGAGGTCATTTAATGCCCCTAACCTGACTTTGAAGCATTCTTAGGAGGTCTCCAAAACTTGAAAAATTGCAATAACTTTCAAACCGTGGGGCCTATTGACCTGATTCTTTTTCTGGAATGCTCTAAATCACAATTACATTCATCTAGCCAATTCAAACCTTCTAGGTCACCAAAATGATGTCCAAATTACATGCTCCTATTTTTTTGGGATTTTCTAGCACACTGATAGTTGAACTGTGAGAGTTGGAACCTTTATTTGACCCAAATGGGTATCCAAAAATGAAAACACATGAAATAGAAACTAAGTCTAAGTACATTTTTTTTGGTGACACAGGATTGCCCTTATACCTCTGGATGCTCCTGCATCAATCTAAAATGCTTGAGATCAGATAGAGGAGGAGAATTCACTTCAAATGAGAGATGTTTTATAATGATAGTAGAATCAAAAGACAGACATCTGCACCTAGGACATCTCCACAAAATAGAATTGTTGAAAGAAGAAATAGGTCTATAATGGACTGTGCCAAAACACTCATGATAGAGAAGAATATTACTCTCAAATACTGAAGAGAAGCTATAAGTACTGCTATGTATACCTTGAACCATGTGCAAGTCAAGAAAGGTACTCATTCAACACCTTTTGAACTATAGTATGGATATCCACCTAATGTGAAATACTTTAAGGTATTTGGAAGTAAATTCTATATTCTTAAAGATGTTAGGAGTGGAAAGTTTGATGCAAAAAGTGAAGAAGGTATATTCCTTGGTTACTCCACAAGAAGTAAAACTTACAAGTGTTTCAATACTAACACTAAAAAAATTGTGAAAAGTGCAAATGTGAATTTTGATGAGTTTACAGAAGTACATGAGGTTGAACCTACAAAGGAACCAAAAAAATATAAATCATTTGTATACTTCTATGAAGGAATGCCTACTAAAGTAGATGCTACAAATCAAGTTGTAAACCAATAGCAAGTCTTAATAACTATCTAGTCATAACCTATGAATGTTGAGTTGCATTCAAAT
The DNA here is from genome assembly GCA_028749045.1 of Cupressus sempervirens. Taxonomy (NCBI): domain Eukaryota; kingdom Viridiplantae; phylum Streptophyta; class Pinopsida; order Cupressales; family Cupressaceae; genus Cupressus; species Cupressus sempervirens. The sequence continues at coordinate 130,081,957 of CM053787.1, forward strand.
GCCAAGTTTTAGAATGAGGAAAATGCACATTTTGATTTTGAGATTAGCACACATGAAAGAGATGTAAATAGTGACACTGAAACTAAGAGACAAAATATAGTTACAAGAACTGAGCCTAGACTCTCCAAATATGTTAAAAGACATCATCTTGCAGATCAAATCATTAGAGACAAACATGCAAGGCCAATGACAAGAAATAGATTAAGAAGTGAATCATGTTTGTTAAGCATGAAGGAACCTAATATAGTGAAAGATGCATTGGAAGATGATGACTAGTACAAGGCTATGGAAGAAGAAATTCAACAGATAGAGAAGAACAAGACATGGAGTCTAGTTCCTAGACTAGAAGGCAAGAATGTGATTGGCACCAAATGGGTATTCAAAAACAACATAGATGAGAATGGTGAAGTGACAAGAAAAAAAGTAAGACTAGTTTGCAAAGGGTATGCATAAGAAGAAGGAATTGACTATGGTGAGACATTTGTCCCTATTGCAAGAATGGAAGGAGTAAGACTTTTGCTTGCTTATGTTGCATATAAAGGTTTCAAAGGTTATTAGATGGATGTCAAGTCTACATTTATGAATGGCATATTAGAAGAAGAAGTCTACATAGAATAGCCAAAAGGTTTTGTTGATAAAAATAATAAGAACATGGTATGTAGATTGCACAAAGTCCTCTATGGATTGAAATAAGCACTAAGAGCATGGTATGAGAGACTTCATACTTATCTTGTGAAGATTGGATTTGAAAGGATGGATGATAAGAGAAATTTGTACATGAAGACAAATAAGGACAAAGGTATACTATTATCTAAAATATTTTTTTGATGATATCATATTTGGAGGACAAAATGCTTTGTGTAAGGATTTTGTGAATCAGATGAAGCAAGAATTTGAAATGTCAATGTTTGGTGAGATCAAATTCTTTATGGGACTGCAAGTATATCAGATGAAATGTGGCATATATATCACTCAGTCAAAATATGTCAAAGAGATATTAAAGACATTTGGACTAGAGAATTATGAACCAGTAAGTACACCTAAGGTGACAGCACTCAAGCTATCAAAGAATGATGGTTCAGTTGAGGTAAATCAAACATTATATAGATCCATGATTGGCAAATTACAATATGTAGTACACAAAAAACTTGGTATTGCATTAGCTGTGGGGATAGTTACAAGATTCTCTACTAATCTCATAGAGAATCACTTGATGGCTATGAAAAGGATAATGAGATCCTTGAAAGGAACAAAAGAGTTTGGTTTATACTATAAGAAGAATGGAAAGTTTGAACTAAGAGCCTACACTGATGCTAATTGGGCTAGAAATATTAATGACAGAAAGAGAACCAATGGAGGAGCATTCTTCTTAGGAAAAAGACTTGTTAGATGGACTAGCAAGAACTAGAGTTGTACTTCTCAATCTACTACTGAAGCAGAGTATGTTGTTGCTGCTATTAACTGCACAAACATTGTATAGATCAAACAACTACTTAAGGGAATGAAGGAAGAAATCATAGAATTAGTGACACTTTATTGTAATAATACAGGTGATATTAATATATCAAAGAAGCCTATGATGCATACAAAGACAAAGCAAATTGCAATCAAGTATCATTATGTAAGGGAATTGGTTCAAGATAAAGAGGTAAAGATGGAATATATTAACATAAAGGAGAAAATTGTTGATATCTTCACAAAAGCATTACCTAAGGATGTTTATGAGTATCTAAGAGGTAAACTAAGGGTGATACCCCTATCAAAGGCTATGTAAAAGATAGAGGGAGTTCTCGGCATCAAGGAAGCTAACACCCATTTAATACAAATTGATGCAATGGATCTTACTTTAGGAATTTCCTAAAGTAATCATAGAACTAGAACTACAAATTAGTCACAAGCAAGGTAATAAAGGGAGAACATTAAAAAATCTACAAAAGCCTATATCTGCATATATTAAAGATGCCAAGTATTGAGAAAATGTCTTTGGCATTGTTGTCAAAGAGGAAGAAAGTACATTAAATTGATCAAGTGCAAGAGGAATAATGGAGAGAATACATCATCAGAAGATCAAAAGATCAAAAGAAAGAAAGAGGGAGAAAGTAGAAAGCAATAAGAGGAAGGATCAAAACAAAGAAGGAGATATTCTACTAATCAATTCAGTATGAAAGAAAAAAGATATAGAAGGAATTCAGAGGGAGTTATATTTGGTAACCTAATCAAAAGATGGAAATTTCTAATATTGTCTTACTATTTCAACCTAGTCAGTTTGATGGAATAAGATATTCTCCATTTGTTTGACTTGGTTGATTAGTTTGGTTTTCCATCAATGTCAAAGAGAGAGATTATTGATATCTAATTGAAAAGATCATTTGATTAGAAAGATTGTTGAAGAAGACTATGTGTTCCAATCATTGTTTTGTCACTAATGTCAAACCTACTATTTGTTGGTAAGACAATTGCTTATATGTTTTAAGTATTATCACTTAGTTGATTGATGAGAAGGATTTGACCAACAAGATATAACAAAGTATCTAGAAGAAAGGTTGAGTTATGATTATGTAATGAAGTAGAAGAATCAGTTAAGATAGTGATAACATAATGTATTGATGATCTACTTAAGGTTACAAAATGATTATCTACACTTAGAAAGTTTAGAAGAATAAAGTTAAACAAAGTTCATTTGCCAAGCTTGACCAAGTGGATAGTAGGTGCCAAGAAAATTTAGTTCAAGCCAATCAAAAAGTTAGTTGGAGCCGAGTGAAAGAAAATTCTAGTGGATGTCAAGCAAGTTAGTAGATGTCGAGTAACTTTCAGTTGATGTTGAGTGATTTTACAGTTGATGTCGAGTAACGTAGTATGTACCAAGCATTAGAATATTGATAATGTCAAGTTGCTACATTATGACAAAGATTGAAGATTTTCCAAAAAAAAGCTGACAAGTTTGTTTTCCTGGAACTTGTGAATTAGAAGAAAGATAAGATTGATGAGCTATTGGCATAGAATCTTATGTAAATCATTTTGGAGGAAAATTCAAATGGATTCTATGAGAAGTTTCTAAAGAAGACAAGATATGGGGTAGATACATTGTATCCTACCTAATCCATCAAAAATCTAATTTTGATGATGGCTAATGAGAGGGAAAATGTTCTAATTTCTAGTATATAGGAATGTTTGGTCATGAAGCAAAAGAGTAAGAGAGAGTTTGATGTGAAAATTTGATAAGGAGAAGGAAAAGGGTTTTGCTTCATCAAGTGACCCAAGTGAAGAAATCTGCAATGGTGTATTGAGAAAGAAGGCTTAAGAGGATGAATGCTTGAAGGGTAAACAAGTTGTTAGAGCTGCAAAGAATGGAAGCCAAGCAAAGTTCAGGACTAAATAGAGATTTGTAATCTGTAAGTAAAATTGTAAGTTGTATCAGATCAAAGCTCTACTTTTACTTTCTAACAATTATATCAACCTAGGGTAAATCTTTTGGAGTAAGGTTGACTTAACAGTCATTGGAAAATCTTTTAACAGGGTGGCATTCCAAGTAAATGGCCTAAAGTCCTCTAACAAGGCTCACTTTTAATAGGGTGACTAAAATCCCTTAATCGGGTCACATTTAATAGTGTGTATTGTAACCTTTAATAGGGTTGGCCTTTAACAGGGCATCACTTCAGAAGAGTGAAAAAGGAGTAGCATGTTATTGGTGGTTTTTCCCAAATTGAGTTTCCACATTAAATCATTGTGTCAAATGTGTTGATGGATGTGTTGTGTTTCATGTTTTACATTTTTACAAGTTGATTTGATAGTAACATATAAGTTTTAGTTGATACACAATGAATACATGCATGGATAAGAATATTTTATGGGTTTACTGCATTATAAAAAGTTTTATTTGTACATCTAGACCTTGAATAATTGATTCACCCCCCCTCTCAATTATTCTAAAAGAATTCCAACATTTAACTCCTATCACCATAGGTGTACTTACTAGCTTGGAATCCTCCGATCCAAACAAATTCAATATCTTCTTAACATAGTTTGATTGAGTGATGTATATACCATATTTCATCTCATGTACTTGCAAATCCACAAAGAACTTGATCTCTCTAAACATAGACATCTCAAATTCTTGCTTCATTTGATTTGCAAAAGCCTTACATAAAGTATCTTGACATTCAAATATGATATCATCAACAAAAAATTTAAATAACAAAATAGCTTTTCCTTTTTCTGTCTTCAAGTATAAATTTTTATCATCATCAATCCTTTCGAATCCAATCTTCACAAGATAATTATGAAGTCTCTCATACCATGCTCTTAGTGCTTGCTCCAAACCATATAAAGCTTTTTGTAATCTACATACCATGCTTTTATTGTTAACATCAAAAAATCCTTGTGGCTATTCTATATAAACTTGTTCCTCTAATATACCATTCAAAAATGTAGACTTAATATCCATTTGATAAACTTTGAAACCTTTGTATACAAAATAAGCAAGCAGAGTTCTTACTCCTTCCAATCTAGCAATACGGCCAAATGTTTTTCCATTGTCAATCCCTTATTCTTGTGCATATCCTTTACAAACTAATCTTGCCTTGTTCCTTGTGACTTTACCATTTTCATCTCACGTGTTTTAGTATACCCATTTGGTACCAATCACATCTTTGTCTTCTCGTCTAGGAACTAGAGTCCATGTTTTGTTTTTCTCAATTTGTTCAATCTCTTCTTCCATGGCTTTACTCTAGTCCACATCTTCTAAGGCATCTTTCACTATTTTGGGCTCTTTCATGATTAGCAAACATGCATAATTTTTCAACTTGTTCATTGTCATTGGTATATCATCTTTATCTCCAATGATTTGTGCAACAGGATGATGTTTCTTGACATATTAGGACAATCTTGGTTCAACTCTGGTTTCTTCATTTAGTCTCTCAACTTCTGAATCACTATGTACATCTATGTCAAGTAGTTTAGCATCTCTTTCATGTACACTAATCTTAGAATCAAAATATGCCTCAACTTCATTCTGTAACTCAACACTAAATATAGCTCAGTTCCTGAATGCAGCTTGACATTCATAGTATGTGACTTAGTAGTCACCAAAACTTGTTGTTGGTTTGTAACTTAATTTTTAGCATCTTCTTCAATAGGCATACCTTCATAAAATTATACAAATAATTTTTATTCTTCTGGTTCCTTCATAGCTTCAGCCTTATATATTTCTATATATTCATCAAATTTCACATTTGCACATTCCATAACTTTGTTAGTGTTAGTATTTAAACACTTGTAAGCTTTACTTCTTATGGAATAACATAAAATTATACCTTCTTCACTTTTTGCATCTATTTTACCATTCATGAAATCTTTGAGAATATAGCATTTACTTCCAAATACCTTAAAATATTTTACATTGGGTGAGTATCCATACCATAGTTCAAAAGGTGTTGAATGAGTACCTTTCTTGACTTGCACATGGTTCAAAGTATAGATAGTTGTAATTATAGCTTCTCTCTAGTATTTTAAAGCAACATTTTTCTCCATCATGAGTATCATAGCACAATCCATTAAAGACATGTTCCTTCTTTCAGCAATTCTATTTTGTAGAGGGGTTCTAGGAGAAAATGTTTGTCTTTTGATTCCTTTGTCATTACAAAACATCTCAAACTCATTTGATGTAAATTCTCCTCCTTTGTTAGATCTCAAACATTTCAGATGTTTACCTATTTCCTTTTCAACTCTTGTTAAGTACCACTTAAACATTTTGAAAGCATCAAATTTATGTTTCAGAAACATAACTGTCACCATTCTAGAATAATTATCAACAAGCATCATAATGTACTTATCTCCTTTGTAGTTTTTCACTTCAGTTGGTCCACACAAGTCAGTATGAACAATCTCTAGTATTCCTTTAGAGGTATGAATCTTACTCTTAAAACTTGACTTTGTCATTTTGCATAACTGACATTGTTTGCACATTATATTATCAAGCTTCTTCAATTTAAACAAACCTCTAACTTTTCTCATGTTACTAATACTAACCAAGTTATCAAAATTATCATGACATAACCTCTTGTTCCATAGTCACACATCATAAAATTCTATAACTAAACAAGTAGCATCCTCTCTATCAAAGTAGAATAGATTACTTCTAGTTTGATCACCCTTTCCAATCAATTTTTCATCAGCATCATATATCTTAGTAGTCTTGTTTTCAAACTCAACCTTACATCTTGAATTATTTAGTTTGACACACTCAACATATTATATTTAAGTCCTTCAACATAGTAAGCATTGTCACATAAAATCTTTTCTATAAGGTTTATGGAACCTTTTCCTTTTATCAAATATGGTGCATCATCACCAAATCTTACACTATTTCCATCATAAAAATTCAAGATAATGAACTTACTTTTATCTCCAATGATGTGATGTGAAGGCCCACTGTCAACTGACAGTGTTTGCACATTATATTATCAAGCTTCTTCAATTTAAACAAACCTCTAACTTTTCTCATGTTACTAATACTAACCAAGTTATCAAAATTATCATGACATAACCTCTTGTTCCATAGCCACACATCATCAAATTCTATAACTAAACAAGTAGCATCCTCTCTATCAAAGTAGAATAGATTACTTCTAGTTTGATCACCCTTTCCAATCAATTTTTCATCAGTATCATATATCTTAGTAGTCTTGTTTTCAAACTCAACCTTACATCTTGAATTATTTAGTTTGACACACTCAACATATTATATTTAAGTCCTTCAACATAGTAAGCATTGTCACATAAAATCTTTTATATAAGGTTTATGGAACCTTTTCCTTTTATCAAACATGGTGCATCATCACCAAATCTTACACTATTTCCATCATAAAAATTCAAGATAATAAACTTACTTTTATCTCCAATTATGTGATGTGAAGACCCACTATCAATGATTTATCTATCATTCTTGTTTACACAAGACACAAGTGCAGTTGCCTTATCTTCATTAGATTTTTTCTTCATTGCAATATACACCACTTCATCATCATGATCATCAGATTCATCTCTTGTTTCCTCTTTAGCAATGTAGCAAGACTTCTTGCCTTTTTTATTGTAATCTTTGTTGTCTTCATCTCTTCTACTTGTTTACTTTTCATCACCTCTATAGTCCTTCTTCATTGGAAATCTAGCAAGAAATGACCAACCTCATTGCAATTGAAAAAAATGATAGGTATTTTACCTTTAAACTTTCCTTTACCTCTGTGAAATCTTCTTGCCAATAGTGCTTCAATTTGATCCACATCCTCCTTATCTATCTCACTATCACTGGACACATATTTTGGTTTTTTCTTCATCTTCTTCTCATCGAGTTCCTTTAATGATAGCTTAGCTTTGAAAGAAAATTTAATATTTTCAAGTTTGTAATTTAGATAGCTAAAAATCAATAAGCCTACTTACCATACCTTCAAGAGTTAGATCATTTCGTGGTGCACATCTTAGTTCTTGTATTGCAAAAACTTTAATAGCATAGATGGGTAGTAGTGTTCTCAAAATTTTGCTTAGTATAGTATCATCATCTATTTTACCATTACCTCTTCTTATTGAATTGACAACATATTTTATCCTTGAGCAATATTTTTACCTTCTTGTATTCTCATATCATCGAACTTACCTCTAAGACTTTCACCTTTGGCTCTTAGAAAATTCTTGTTACCTCCATAGATGGTGTGTAAAGCATCCCACATTTTCTTTGCACTATCACATCCTTTGATATCATCAAACTTAACAAAACTTAGGGTAGAGGCAATCTCCAACATTGCCCAGTTGTGTTCTTTCTTCTTTTTTAGATCTTCAGTAGTTAGGACTCCAGCAGGATCAACATGCTCAATAGAAATGGTAGATTATGCATGATCTCCAAGTCCTCCAAGGTGTAGCTTCATCAAAAATTTTCATGCAGGAAAGTTATCTCTATTAAGCTTGGGTACTTCTCTTTTTGACATCTTGATCTTTACGCTTCTAGTACCTTTAAACTAGTCCTCTTAAGCAGATGGTTGTGATAACAATTGTTGGAATTATTTAAAATAACTGAGAGGGGGAAGGGTGAATCAATTATCCAAGGTCTAGATGTACTATTAAAACTTTTCATGGCTTAGTGAACCCATAAAACATTTATCATCATGCATGCATCCATAAGATTATGCAATCACTTAAAACTTATAGGTTACTGTCAAATCAATTTACATAGATGTAAACATGAAACATAATAGTTTCAATAACACAATTGACATAATAATTTATGTGGAAACTCAATTTGAGAAAAACCACCAATAACATGCTACTCTTTCTCACTCTTTTAAAGTGATGTCATGTGAAAGGCCAACCTTGTTAAAGGTTACAATACACATTGTTAAATGTGACCCTGTTAAACAATTTAATCACCACATTAAAAGTGAGCCTTGTTAGAGGACTTTAGACCATTCACTTGGAATGTCACTTGGTTAAAGGATTTACAAATTATTTTTAGGTCAACCTTAACCAAAAGATTTACCCTAAACTTATACAATTATTAGAGAGTAACAGTAAGGCTTGATCTGGTAGCAACTTACAACTATGTTTTTAGATTATAGATCTATGTTTTAGTCATCCATTATGCTTGAATTTCACACACTTCAACTCTGATAGCTTTTTCACCCTTCAAGCATCCATACCCTTAATCTTGCTTGCTTAACTTGCCAATGTAGACTCTTCTCTTAGGTCACTAAATGAAGAAATACCCTAGACTCCTTGTCTTTCTTAGGTTCTCACACATGACAACCTTTTCTTCTGAACAACCATCTCTATAAATACAAAATTAAGATATTTTTTTCATTCATCCTCCATCATCCAATTTAGGGTTAGGACAGATTAGGTAGGATTCAATGAATCTACCCCTTATTTTATTTCATTCCCTTTTAGAAACTTCTCCTTCTATCCTCTTTGAATTCACCTCAAAACGGTTTGCTTCATAAAATTTTGTATTAACCTATATGAAGCTTTGTATAAACTAAGGTATGCCCCTTTTATACTATATAATATAGGACTTTAGTTCCAAGCAAGACTGGAGGTTTAGTTGCTCTGTTCTTTACTACCAGTGCTCACTTGAATGGAGAATTCTGTAAATTTAATTTAATTTATTCAATATAATACAAGGCTTTGGCTATTTACTAATATAAAAAAACAATGATTGAAGAAAATTTATCATCTTGTATCAATCTATTTTCAACAGTTAGGAGTTGTAGAAGATAAAAGGACCTACTGTCCAAACAACTTCTAGGGCAAGACCATTGAACTCACTATCCAACTAATCTCTTAACTATTCCTTGTAGAATAATTATTTGTACTATGCTTTATCCTCTTTCCTCTATCCTATCAACTGGACCAATCACTATCAAACCTTGTAGACTAGGTCACGAACCTCAGATCCAAATATCAAACCTCAGTAATGAAGTTCTCTCCAACTTCATTTTGCTCTTCCTATCTTCACATTCTGCTCTTCATGCTTCTTTCAATCATACATAAAATCATATACAATCAAAGAAAAATTTCCTTCCTTTATATCAAATCCATAAAACAATTCCTTGAGTTGGCTATTACAACTTCTCAATTAACTATTATAGGACCTCATTAAGAACATGTTACACTTAGTGATAACAATAATCAGTCACATTGTAACTTGAATAACTTTCTATACATGTAATATTATTACTAGAGAGCTTAACCACATCATCACCAATATGTCTTTTGTATGTCTTTAACCTTGCTTCTCAGAATAACAATTATGCTAAGAGATATAACAAGTTTAACAAAACATGCTTTTGTAAACTCTATCTTAGAATAGTCTTCACCAAAACTTGCATAACTTCTTCTAGACTTAATATATTCTTCTTTCAAGGTGAGCTACATATACTACACATTTAATAGTATCTCTCATTAACCTCGCTACTGAAAGTACTCAATGATCTATCTGTACCAACTTTATCTTTCCGTTGTTCTTTTGTCAAGTACCACAGAAAACTATTATGTTGACATTAATGACAAACACAGTCATGAATATAACATATCATCATAATCATGTTTCTATAATACTCCCCCCATAGAAGTAGCATTAGCATTCATGCTTTAAACAATCTCCCTTATCCTTTCTTTTCAAATCCTCTTCATCAATCATTCTCCCCATTAATATACCTCAATGTACTTTACTCTTCTTGCTATAATCTCACTCTTCAATATACTCAAACTATTTTTCATAATGTAATCTCTCCCACATTGACATCAATGTTAAAGGTTTCAGCAACCATCTATCACTGCAACAATTGTCTTTGACTTGCTTAAGTGTCCATAGACATTGTTCAAAAAAAATCCATCAAGAGTCCTAGATGACTCTGTCCATCACAGATACTCACCCATATAGGAAGCATCAACATTCAGTCTAGACAAATAATAGTTCTCTGTAACATTGGATTGATGCACTCTTGCATTATCTATTCTAATATAAGTAGGGGCATAACCCCTAGCATACCTTGCAAATACTCAAAAGTCTCTTTGGGAAGAGGTTTGGTGAAAATATTTGCAATCTACTCTTTGGTGCTTACATACTCCAATCTGATTTCATTTTCTACAACCTTCTCTTTCAACATGTGATACTTGATATAAATGTGCTTATTCTTAGAATGTGATACTAGATTCTTTGACATATTCACTATACATGTGTTATGACAATATATGACAATAGGTTCATTGAATTCTATCCTTATAACCTGTAGCATCTGCTTCATCCAAACAACTTGATTACAATTATTTGTTGCTATAACGTATTCTACCATTGTTGTACTCTGTGAGATACAATCCTACTTCTTACTTAACCAAGAAATCAATCTTCCTCCAAGAAAAAATGCTCCACCATTGGTGATTTTTCTATCATCCATACTGCTTGCCCAATCAACATTAGTATAAGCATATAAAGTGAAATCATTAGATCTATCACACCATAATCTAAACTCTAGAGTTCTCTTCAAATATCTAAATATTATTATAACTACTGCATAGTGTGCTTCTATGGGATCAACTTGAAATCTAGCAACAATTCCAACTGCATTTTCTATATCTGGCCTTGTGTGAGTCAGATATTGCAATTCTCCAGTCATAGATCTGTACTTCTTCTACTCAATAGTAGGTGTCTCATCCTTTGTAGATAACTTGTGTATAGTTACCATAGGTGTTCCAACTGGTTTACAAGTTTCCAAATCAAACCTCATAAAGATATCTTTCAAATACTTAGTCTAAGAAATAAAGCTTCCTTCTTTATCTTGCACAATCTTTAATCCTAGGAAGTATTTTATCTCTCCTATCATACTCATTTCAAATTCCTTCTTCATTTCTTCTAAAAACTTGCCACTTTCATCATCATCTCCTCCAAATATGATATCATCAACAAATATTATTAAAATCATCAATCTATCATCTATTTCTTTCTAATATAGATTATTGTCTACCATACCTTTGTAAAATCAATTTTAGTCAAATGTTTGTCCAATCTTGCATACTAGGTTTTGGGTGCTTGCTTTAAGCCATACAATTCTTTCTTCAATCTACATACCATGTCCTTTTCATCTATCAAGGGAAAACCTTTAGGGTGTTCTATGTATACCTCTTCTTCAAGTTCTCCATTTAAAAATGCTAACTTGACATCCATTTGATATACAATAAATTTCTTATGTGTTGCATAGACTAAAAGAATAATCTTACTGCTTCAATTCTTGTCATAGGAGCATAGGTTTCATCATAGTCTATTCCTTCTTGTTGTGAGTAACCTTTACATACTAATCTTTCTTTTTTTCTTACAACTTCACCTTGTTTATTCATCTTATTCCTGAATACCCATTTTGTTCCAATCACATTCTTGTCTGTTGGTCTAGGGACCAATTCCCATGTCTCATTCTTCATTGTATGATCCAATTCTTCTTTCATAGATTGCTTCCAATAGTCATCTTTACATGCCTCATCTACATTCTTTGGTTCTATTTGAGCTATTAGACATAGTTCTTCATTGATTTTGCTTCTTCTCATCACACCTTTATCTCTGCTACTGGTGATCTATTGTTGGAATTATATTGTATTTGTCATTAGTGACGACACTTACTCAATTCTAAATGATTACCAAGTGCATCACTCAGTCTATAGTGTCTACCAAGCATTCAGTGGTTACCTTGTAGGTTCATCACTTAAGTAGTTCATATTGAGCATTCATGAAGCTACCGAGTGGGTGTATAGCCCAGCAGTATACACTGAGCTTCACAGTTTACACCAAGCTTCATAGTTTACATCGAGCTTCGCAGTTTACACTGAGCTTCACAGTTTACATTGAGCATCTCAGTATCTACTAAGCAGTAAAACAGTCTCATAGGAATCCAGTGTAAATCAAGTAATGAAAGTGTAGTGTTTATCAAGTGAAATCAAGGTAAACGAAGGATTCAATTTTTACCGAGTGACACTATATCTACCAAGTCACCTGTGGTTACCAAGTTTAGAACTATGTCAAGTGATTAGTATGGACTAAGCCTTCACTTCTACTAAGTGCATGAAAATGCCAAGTAATGTAGTGAATGTCGAGTATCAGAAGGTCACTAAGTTAGTTCAGTGAACTCGAGTTTTTTACTGTTTGGCCGACTCAATAATATTTTGTTCACTTGTGTTTTGGCTGACCTTGCAATTGTAATTATTGGAATGGTATATATGTAATATATTATATCTTTTACAATGAATGTAGAACATATCAAGACAGACATGTAATTCTTTGAGAAGAATGAAAGAGAATTAGCAGAAGAGCAGAGTATTCAGCAAGGTCTACAAGGAGCAGTAAAAGATTTATCAGTCACAAGAGGTGATCTATACTTCAAGGATCTAATCAAAAAATCAAGTTTGTAAGAAGATCCATTGTTTCATTCTAACAGGTGAATCAGTTTTGTAAATCCTTTAACAGGGTAGACTTAACAGTCTTTGTATAAATCTCCTAACAGAGTGCATACTTCATTATATGTCTATAAATCATCTAACAAGGTGGACTTAACAATCCTTTGTGCTCCTAACAAGGTAGATCACCAGAAGTGGTCAATGTAAGCCTTAACAGGTTGACTTCATACTACAATAATGAAGTTTTGTGGGTATCATCCCCACCCCAATTTTACTTTCTATTTGGAAGGTTTATGGGTTACCAAATCACTGTGTACATGTGTTATGAATTTTTGATTTCTCATATATGCAGTAGATTAGATGAATGAATGGTGAATAGTATACATGGTTAAAGTGTTGAATTGTTTAAAGTTTTGAAGTTACTGATTCACCCCTCCCCTCTCAGTAACCTATCATATCTTGAATATTTCCAACAATTGGTATCAGAGCTTTGTGGTTCTCAGGATAAATTTTGATAGCTTGAGCAAAGATCAAGGACAATGGAGATATTTAGGCTTGACAAATCTATTGAAAATGAAAAGCTAGATCTGGAAATGGCCATGGCTCAACTCAAAGAAGCAAAGGATCATCTTTCCCAATCCCTGAAGAGAAGGAAGGAACTTGCAAGACAACTGAATGACCATCAGTATGTTGAAGAAAATATTGAAGACTTTTTACCATCAAGCAATTCAGATGAAGCTAATGAGACAATCAAGGAACTCCTAGCAAAGAATGGCTCTTTGAAAGAAGAAGTAAGAAAGCTTAAAAGAGAACAAAAAATCCAATCAATCAGGCTATGTGAAGTTTTAGAACAGAGAAACAAGGCAACTAAAGACTTAGAAACAAAAAATAATCAATCCAATCAGCATGAAGATCTTGTGGATCAACTATCTAATGCAAATGAAGAAATTATGAATCTAAGATCTGAAAATGGAAGCCTGGGGAATGATTTAATCACTGAAAGACAAATCAATGAAAGCTTACAAAGTGACTTAAGATTTGAAAGACAAATCAATGAAAGTTTAGAAATTGACCTAAATGCTGAAAAACAAATCAATGAGAGAATGATGAAATCTTAAGTAGATATGACTCAATTAAATCAACAAAGTGAGCAGAATATTCATAGACAAAAAGGTAAAGTTGGACATGGTTATAAGGAAGAAGGTGAAACCTCCAAACAAGGTGCCCAAAGGAATCAAATACCTACTTGCAATCACTGTGGTAAGCTAGGTCACACATCAAACAAGTGTTGGAGCAATGGAAAAGGTAAATTCAATGGTAAATGTTACAATTGCAGTCAACATGGCCATAAAGTTAATGAATGCAAGAAGAAACCAAAATTTGAAGGAAATTGTCACAAATGCAAGAAGCATGGTCACAAGGCATTCCAATGCAAATCCAAATCATTCAATCCAACTGAACAACTTGTTAAAGCAATATTTGGATGGGACTACAATACCTGGTGCAGATGTCATTATTGTGGAGAATATGGACATATTGGTATAAACTATGCAAGACATCACCTAAGGAAGAAGGACACTACTGTAAGGTGCTATACATGTATAGAACTCAGTCATATAACTAAAAAATGCATCAACATAGGAAGAGTTGAAGATGAAAAGAAAGCTAAAGTTGAAAACATTCGGAAGTAGATGAGGCAACAGTGGATTCCTAAATCTACCGAGCAAGATGATTCAAATGATGGAAATGTCACTCAAGAAGTAGGTGACTCTGCCATCTCCAAATAGATCCACAAATAAGGATATGGACCTGCATCCTCTAGTGATATCTCAAGCAGTTCCAAAATAAAAGAAAACAAAATGATCAAATCAGTATTCCAGATACACTAGGATCAAAGAAAGTGTATCTTTCACCGAGTTGCATCTACCAAGGAAGACCGGTTGAAGACCTTATCGAGCTAGGTCAGGAGCAACAAAAGTTTTATTTGATCATCAAGTTGCAAGCTTCTACCAAGCAAGTGAATGATAGCCTGTCAAGCACTATGTCATCTCAGCTACCTTCGTACCAAGCATTTATGGAAAAAATTTCATCAAAAGGGCAGAATTTGATTTCATTCTTCACTGCAATTACAAAGCTAAGAAATCTCCAGCAGCTCCAAAGCAAATTCCAAGCAATTTCAAGAAATTTTCAAGTGGAGAATTTGTTCAAAATTTTCTTACACCTACTGAGTAGCGATGGCATTTGGGAGTAGCAGTAGCACCAAGGGCAAAAGAGGTTCAAAAATGCTAGTTAAAGGTGTGGAGTGGAAGGCGCCGAATTTCAAGATAGTTCCAGCAATTGCAAAATCACTCGACCCTAATGGAGCTCAATCGCAAACTCCACCTAAGGTACTTCTCATAAATGACATTCATACACATTTCAAATGTTTTGTTCAAGAGATTGGAAACCTAGAGATGGACAATGCCCTAGGAGAAATGAGTGTTGATGGTTCTCTAAAACTCGAGTATAAGCATCTAGAGACCAAAGGGTTAACCCATATCTCGTACTTGCCAAGAAGTTTCCAAATCAAGTGGATCAGGTACATACTTAGTCATGTTCATAACATGCAACTATGGTTAGAGAAACCAATGTTAATTACCAAGAAGATGATTCATAAGATTATTGGTCTCCCCATGCTAAGTAAAGTGAAAACTACCAAAACCCTAGGTCAGGAGGAGTTGCAAATTCAAACCCTAACTAAATGGGATGATAGAGGTTTAAAGGTCAACACTGTATCTGATGTTCAATTAAGGTTTTGCATTCACATCATTGTCCACAAAATTTATAGCTCTAGTCATTTGAAAAGTGTGCCATGTGAGGCATTTGATTTGGCATTCAAAATTGTGAAGAAAAATCTTGAATTTGACCTGTACGAATTGTTGTTGAAACAATTGAAAAAAAATATGGACAGCATAAGAACTTCAAAGAATAATCCTTGCAAATTTGGTTCTCTGTTAATTTTTTTATTTTTCTATATTCAAAAATTCTTTCCATCCAAAGGAACAGTTGTGTGGAGAAAAGATGTTCCAATTTTATATCGGATTAATGAGTTTATTGCTGACATCGGTAAAAACTTTGAAAAAGTTATGGATAACTATTTTGAAGACTTCAAGGAAGGAATGAACAACAGGTTCTGAATTCCACCCAAACTAATTGGAGATTATAAAGATGATGTATGCTTCATGGTTGACTGTGATAATGTAAACATTCAGGCAGTCAGACCCCGAGTTGCATGGGTAAACCTCTTCCTTATGAGGTTAATATTGATGAAACCAGGGACATTATTGAAGCACTAGTAAATGAACCTGTAGATCCTAAGCTTCCTACCTTTGGCACTTATGATGAAGCCAAGACTAGAATTGAGCTTGAAATCAAGCTACCCCAGGCTATAAGCAAAGGCAAGAGAAAGATAGCAAAGTTGAAAATTGCAACCGGCCCTCTTATGCTTACCGAAGGAAAAGTTGAGGATGAAGAAGAAGTAGAAGAAGGTGAAGAACCTAAATCTAAAAAAGAATAGGAACCACCAAAGAAGAAAGGGAAGGTGATTATCAGAAAACCTAAGAAGAAGCCTACTGCAGTATTCTCCAAAAGAACCAGACAAGGCAAGCAGGAACCTGTACTTGTCAAGCCTCCACTCACACTTGAGGAAAGGCTAAAACAATTAGAAGAGGGAGTTGGCATCACAAATTTCAAGGCATTGAAATTTGAAACAAGGACTGATGTAGAGAAAATGCAGATTGAGGAACTGGTACTTAATAAGATGGGAAAATGTAAATACTCCCCAGACTAGCTTGCCCCTCAAATCTCCAAAGGGCTATTGGAGAGATTGCAACCAAGATGGGAGTTAGCCACCCAAACGGTCAAAGACATATATGAAAAATCCCTAAAGAATCTTCTACCAAGTCTCACTGAAGTAGAAATAAAGGTAGTAATGAAGAACAATGAAGGTAAAATGATGATTGATTTCACACATGTTTGATTTTAATTAAGGATATTGAGCATGTTGTAAGAGATGCAACAAACATGTGGGAGAACATCTATCATCTACAAAAGCCTAGTGATGATCCTGTTGAAATCAAGGATGATGACAACAGTGATAGTGATGATTTTGATAGCACTCCATCCATCACAGTTACTCCAGGAGATCTGCATGCATTAATGGAAGAAAAAGAGGAAGAAGACAAGGAGAAAGAAGCACATGAGGAAGAAAAGGATGAAGAAGATCCAGTAAAAATTATAGCAGAAGTTATTGCATCCCTTCCTCACTCTCCACCAAAGATAGTTAAATCTACTTTGGAGATAGCTTTTGCAAGTGAGATTGTGAGCACAATAGTCACATCAATTGCTCAATCTTCACTAGCCACCTCCCAGCTCCAGCTATCTAAAACAGATGTGCCAAGCACTTCATCTACCGAGCTATCTGTCACCTCTTCAGCCACTAAGTCAACCTCCTTAGCTCCTTCATCAACAATGAGTGTACCAGTAAGTTCCACAATTTTTTTTTCATCAATTCCAATAAGTTCCATAGTTTTGTTTCCATCAGCATCATATGTAACCACTTTGATTCCATTCAGTTTAGATACTACTATGGGTATCCTACCAAGTATGATACCATTTTTGGGAAGTGTTTCAATTTTTTATCCGATTAGCACTTCTATTGGAATTCAATCCTCGAGTCTTATCCTAGTTTTCACTGCTAGCCCTTCTATCTCCACTATTGTGTCTATTCCTAAGGTCAAACCAATAATCATAGAAGTCAAACAAAAGCATCCATTAAAACTTATAATCATTGGAAAAGAAATTGGAGAAGATATTGACTTAAACACAGAAATAGTAATTCCAAAGATTGACTATGACAATGCTACCATTGAAGAGATGAGGTTAGCCAGTCAACTCATAGAGATGAAAGCTATGTAGAAATAGTTAAGATCAAAAAGGGATAAGGAATACAGAATAATTGAGAATGCCAAGGATATAATTATAGATGTTATAGGTATTGAAGTAGATTCTACTCAACACATTTTGATTTAGTTAGAAGAGGCAGTACAAAAATTTAATGAAGATTCTTCCAAACAAGAGAAACTTATTGAGAAAGTTGAAAGGAAATTTGATAATAAGGTGCTAGAGCATATTGCTCAAAAGATAGCAATCAAGCAAGTTGAATTGTCAACATTTTTGGGAAATTTTGAAAATTCTTTTAATAATGCAACATCACTTTTTTCTAAACTTTGTGATGTTTCTGGTTTCACTAAAGAAATAAAGGATAAGCTAAATAAGATTGACATTGATATGCAATCAAGTGCACCCAACTTAAAGGTGGACTCCTCCTCCACAACCTCCCATCAGACCAAAATCAGATACTTGGAAGATGTATAGGCAGAACTATTGAGAGAGGAAGCAAGGATCCAGTCTACACTCATAGATATCCAAAACATGATCCTTCCTATCATGGACACAATGTAGAAACATCTTGCTCATTACAAAACATTGGTCCAAGATCAGAACTTCTCAGTGGTTGATCACTTGATCCAATTATCAGCAGAAGTTCAAATTTCTCTCTCCACCTATCAAATTTTGTAGCAAACTTGGGATAATACTTTTGCCACCATCCTTAAGGTACATCAAGAATTTCTATCTTACTTTGGTGTTGTCATATAAGCTGTATATATGTATTCCTTTAGCATTATTGTCAAAAAGGGGGAGAGATTCAGAATAATAACTGAGGAGAGTTATCACTATAAGTGATAGGGGGAGTTAGCACTCATTAGAGTTAGCATGTGTACATAAGTATCTTTGTATATACATTGTAAGTCATCAAGAAGGTACATAGAAATGTATATGCAATAGTTCTACAAAGATCAATTTTAAAAAACCAAAATTCATTGAGTCAGGTTATGTACATATGTTTTGGCTTATAAGTGTTTTGTCACTAATACCAAAGGGGGAGATTGTTGGCATTATATTGTATTTTTCATTAATGACAACACTTACTCGATTCTAAATGATTACTAAGTGTATCACTCAGTCTATAGTGTCTACCGAGCATTCAGTGGTTACCTTGTAGGTTCATCACTTAAGTAGTTCATACCAAGCATTCATGAAGCTACCGAGTGGGTGTGTAGCCCAGCAGTATACACTGAGCTTCATAGTTTACATCGAGCTTCACAGTTTACACCGAGCTTTGCATTTTACACCAAGCTTCATAGTTTACACTGAGCATCTCAGTATCTACCAAGAAATCAGACTATGTCATGGGAATCTAGTGTAAATCAAGTAATGAAAGTGTAGCGTTTACCGAGTGAAATCAAGGTAAACGAAGGATTCAATTTTTACCGAGTGACACTATATCTACTGAGTCACCTGTGGTTACCAAGTTCAGAACTATGTCAAGTGATTAGTATGGACCAAGCCTTCACTTCTACCAAGTGTATGACGATGTCGAGTAATGCAGTGAACGTCGAGTATCAGAAGGTCACCGAGTCAGTTCAGTGAACCCAAGTTATTTACTATTTGGCCAACTCAATAATATTTTGTTCACTTGTGTTTTGGCCAACCTTGCAATTATAATTAT
Source organism: Cupressus sempervirens (assembly GCA_028749045.1). Lineage (NCBI taxonomy): Eukaryota > Viridiplantae > Streptophyta > Pinopsida > Cupressales > Cupressaceae > Cupressus > Cupressus sempervirens. The sequence goes on from CM053787.1 coordinate 130,101,491, forward strand.
TGGAATGGTATATATGTAATATATTATATCTTTTACAATAAATGTAGAATGTATCAAGACAGACATGTAATGCTTTGAGAAGAATGAAAGTGAATTAGTAGAAGAGTAGAGTATTCAGCAAGGTCTACAAGGAGCAGTAAAAGATTTATCAATCACAAGAGGTGATCTATACTTCAAGGATCTAATCAGAAAATCAAATTTGTAAGTAGATCCACTATTTCATTCTAACAAGTGAATCAGTTTTGTAAATCCTTTAACAGGGTAGACTTAACAATCTTTGTATAAATCTCCTAACAGAGTGCATACTTCATTGTATGTTTGTAAATCCTCTAACAAGGTGGACCTAGCAATCCCTTGTGCTCCTAACAAGGTAGATCACTAGAAGTGGTCAATGTAAGCCTTAACAGGCTGACTTCATATTGCAGTACTAAAGTTTTGTGGGTATCATCCCCACCCCAGTTTTACTTTCTATTTGGAAGGTTTTTGGGTTACCAAATCACTGTGTACATGTGTTATGAATGTTTGATTTCCCATATATGTAGTAGATTAAATGAATGAATGGTTAATAGTATACATGGTTAAAGTGTTGAATTGTTTAAAGTTTTGAAGTTACTGATTCACCCCTCCCCTCTCAATAACCTATCATATCTTGAATATTTCCAACATCTGCTCTAGTGGATGATGCTTTGTCATATTCTTACTAGAAGTAAGATTTTTTATCTCAACTATTAGCTCTATTCTAGGTTCTAAACTTTGTTCTTTCCTTAGCTCTCCTTCATTCTACAAATCATTGTTAGTCTCAAAGAATACTTCATCATTCCTTAGTTTAATAACAACATTCTCATCATCAAAATTGTAGTCAACTATTCTTTCTTGTATCCTAAATTTCTCATCAACTCTTACATTTGCACTCTCAACAATAGTCTTAGTTCTCGTATTATAACATCTATAAGCTCTTCTTTTTAATGAATAACTAAGAAAAATACTTTTATCAATTCTAGCATCAAATTTACCAACATCATTGTCTCTTTTGATATAACATTTAGTATCAAAAATTCTGAAATACTTAACTATAGGTGATTGAGCAAACCATAGTTCATAAGGGGTCTTGTTTGTGTCTTTCCTGACTTGTACTCTATTCATAGTGTAGACTAATGTATTCACAACTTCTCTCTAAAACATCTTAGATACATCATTTAGCCTTACTTCTTATGTTACTAACCTATTTCTTCTTTTAGTGATGCCATTTTGTTTAGGAGTTCTAGGAGCTAAAAATTGTGTTTTGATTCCATTAGCTTCACAAAAGATATTAAACTCAATTGAGGTAAATTATCCTCCTCTATCCAATCTTAAACATTTAATCTTCATACCTAATTCATTCTCAACTCTATTCTTGAATATCTTGAACTTGTCAAATGCCTCAAATTTTTCTTTAAGAAATGCAACTTACATCATTCTAGAAAAGTCATCAACAATAATCATGAAATACCTTTCACCATAGAATCCTTTAATATTTTTAGGACCACTAAGATCTATGTTTACAATCTCCAACTTAGTTTTAGTAGTAAAATTCTTGTTGGGAAAAAAGTTTTGCTATGCTTTGCCAACACACACTCCTTGTAAATTGTGTTAGTAGACTTTACAATCTCAGGCAAATCTCTAACTGCAAACATATTACTAGTTTTCATAATACTATCAAAGTTTATATGGAAAAATCTCTTATTCCATAACTAACTATAGTCTACCTTTACAACCAAAAATGTCATTTTAGTGGGATTCAGCTAAAATACATTACCTCTAGATCTGGTTCCTATTCCAATTACCTTTCCATCTTTGTCTTTGATCATGCGTGTCTTCTCTATGAACTATAACTAATAACCTTTATCCACCAATTGTCCAACACTCAAAAGATTGTGTTTCAAACCATCAATAAGGTATACATCCTCAATGTTAGTCTTACCATCAAGAGTTATAGATCCAGTACCTTTAACATGGCAAGTTGCATTGTTTCCAACTCTGACAATGCCTCCATCATAACTTTTGAAGTCAAAAAACTTGTTCATATCACTAGTCATATGATGTGAACAACCACTATCAATTATCCAATCAAGTTTATTTTCAACCTATGATACCAAAGCCATTTTCTCTAGACTTTCTTCTTTAATAAATACAAATCCTATTTCATCATCACTAGCACTTACTACTTGATCATCAAAATCATCTTCTTCATTGGCATATAAACATTCTCTATCTCTTCTAGGTTTAAACTTTATTTTATACTTTTTCTCTCTTTTAGGACACTTAAATGCATAATGACCAAATTCATTACAAGTCTAACATTTAAATATTTTCTTAATATAGTTTTCTCTTCTTACAAGAAGGGCTACTCCTTCTATCATTCTACCCTCATTAAATATATTGCTACTAGAAAACTCTCCTCTAGCACTTGTTATCCTTGATAGATTAGGTTGAATGTTCAAGGCATTGAAAGTTGTCTCTGTTCTAGACAATTCTCCAAACTATCTAAGCTCATTCTCAGCTACTTTAAGTCTCCCAAGTAGTGTCTCCTTGGTAAAATCTTTACTACTAGAGATCAACAACTGTATCATTTGAACTACTTGCTTAAATGGTGGCGTTAAACTTTTTAATATCTTCCATATCACCTCATCATCTTCCTTGGTTCCTCCTTGAGATCTAATACTTGCAATAATTTCTGATATTCTACCTACAAAATTCTTATAGATTCATCTTCCATTATTTTAGCATCTTGAAATGCACAAATCCAAGTTTGTAAACTCAATTTCTTAGAATTCTCATCACCTCCAAAACTATTTTCCAAAGCTTTCCAAATTTTATGAGAAGTATCAAGTGTTTTTACCTGGTTGTACTCAATTTCAGGAAGCGTAGACAACAATGCTTCTCTAGCTCTCATGTTGCACATGAAAAATCCTCTTTCATCCTGAGTACAAGATTTTAGTGCACTTTTAGCAATAATTGTCTTGTTTGATTTTGTCAAGATCCAATATCCGAGACCCATACATAGTAGATGTGTCTTCATCTTTTCCTTCTAACTATCATAATTTGTTCTATTAAACTTCAGACTATCCTTTCTAAATATGTTGGTCATGGATCTCCCAAAGTTGTTAAACTTTATCTTCAAGGACCTGATGCTTTGATGCCAATTGTTAGAAATAATAGTCCACCAAGATAACTTGGGGGGTGAATTAGTTATCCAATTAAAATATTTATCAACCTTAATTAATCTTAACCATTCAACCAAAGTAAACAACAACCATAACAAGATGCACATATACAATTACACAAAAAAATTTAACTAGGAAAACCTTTGATTAGAGGGAAAACTCCAGTGGGAATGATGCCCACAAAGATACATACATACAAATATACATACATACATACATATATATTCCTTGTTATATGGTTGACCCTATTAGGATTCTATAAACACATTTAGTGCATGTAAGAGTCCCTATTAGGATACTTTGAATCCATGTTAGGAGATTCCAACCCTGTTAGGAGTTGTAGAAGATAGAAGGAACCATTGTCTAAATAGCTTATGGGGAAAGACCACTAAACTCATTGTCCAATTGATCTCTCAACTATTCCTTGTAGAATAATTATTCGTACTATTTTTTATCCTCTTTCCTTTGTCCTTTCAACTGGACCAATCACTATCAGACCTTGTAGACCAAGTCACAAACCTCAGATCACTCAATAAAACCTTGGCAATGAAGTTCTCTCTAACTTTTCTCTGTCTTCTTATCTTCTCATTTTTCTCTTAGTGCTTCTTGCAATCATACATAAAATCATATACAATTAAAGGAAAATATCCTTCCTTTATACCAAATCCATAAAATAATTCCCTAGGTCAGCTATTACACCTTCTCAATTAATTATTATAGGACCTCATTAAGAACATGTTACACTTAGCGATAACAATAATCAATCGCCTTGTAACTTGAATGATGAGTGACTTTAGCTAGGTTATCACCAACATGTCTTCTATATTTCTTTAGCCTTGCTTCTTAGAACAACAATTTTGCTAAGAGATATAACAAGTTTACCAGAACATGCTTCTATAAAATTTATCTCAGAACAATCTTCACCAAAACTTACATAATTTCTTCTAGACTTAATAAGTTCTTCCAAGGTTAGCTACAATACTAGACATTTAGTAGTATCTCCCATTAACCTTGCTAGTAAAAGTACTCAATGATCCATCCATACCAACTTGATCTTTTTGTTGTACTTCTATCAAATACCACATAAAACTGCTATGTTGATGTCAATGAAAAACACAGTCATGAATGTAAAATATCATCGTAATCATGTTTCTACAATACTCCCCCATAGAAGTATCATAAACATTCATGATGCTTCCAACAATTTGTTTGGTATTTTTATATAAGCATATATGGGTGCACACACACACACACATAAATATAAATATACATCGAACATAGTTAATGTACTTAAGTATTTGTGTATGTTATAAATTATTTGTGATTGATTTATTAATACACTTAGATATAAAGAGAAGATTATTAGAATATACAAATAAATTAATTAAAAGGGATAAAACAAAATACATAAGTATTTAGAAGAGGATTAATAACATGCATTCAAGAGCAAAATGCAATAGGTGTTATGCATGTGGAAAAATATGAGGCAAAATATAAATACAATGATGGGCATAACAAAATGGGTTAGTATTAGAGAGGGTATTTACATCATTTTTGGACCATTTATTCATTATATACCTATAGAATAGCCTTAATTTACCCCTAATATGCCTAAAAAACTTGTAATATAGTAGCTAATTACATAAACTAAGGCAATTTTAGATTTTAGAATTACTTTTATTTTGAACGGTGGTGTCTTTTACCTAAAGGTGTATGAAAGCTATTCAAGAACATATATATGTGGTTTAAAATATAAATATGAAGGGGAGTATGTATGAAAGGTAGAAGAGAGATTGGTTTTACTTTTTTATAAATATTTTTATCAAGAAAAATTAATGGTATATGAGGGAGAGTTTGTGAGTATAATTCTTTAAGGATTTATAAGTTCCTTTCCTTTTTGGAAAGAGATTTATATATGATAATTTAAATGGTAAAGAGAGGGATTTATTACCATGTGATTTCTTTTTTCTTCCATGAAAATTTGTGAAAGTGGAAAGGGTTTGAATGGTTCATCTCAAGTAGATTTATTTTACTCTATCTGTCTGCTTGCTCCTCCTTCTGTTGAATCTTCATAGGACTTAAGATATGGATTGAACTTATTAATTGCACCATTTATTTGATTAAATATAGATATATTTATATTTTCTCTTGATTTACTATAATTTTATTTTTAATACCTAGAGTTATTTAGATGTTTCGAGTTTCTATTTGTGAAAATTACTATTAATTTTTCTATGGTATTTAGCCACTAGTTTTTGGAGATATATTATTTTCTATTAGAGGGTTTTGGTAACTCAAGTCATGGAATATTATATTTTTATATCTTCCATGTGGTATTATCCATGGTTTATTGTGTCTACTACATGTTTCTATTAAATGCTTTGGAATTATATATGCTTGATTTGGGGGTTTTAAACTAGTTTGACCTCCTACTTAAGTTTTCATGATCTCAATTGTTCTTCAAGACACTAGAGGCATGTAAAATTGTTATGTGATGCATAAAATTTATACTTAGCATTGAAAATTCTTGGAAGAACATATTCTTAGAGCCATGTGCTTTATAATTTTTTATGTATTGTGATGCTTGTATTATGAGTTAGGGTCTTGGTTAAACTAAGGGTATATGACCCTTGGAATATTGTTCCCTAAAATCTTCTATGATTTTGGTTTTGGATTTTTGAGTAGGGTAGAGGCCCTAGGTGAGTTTCTCACCATAGGTGTTGGGGCCCAAAAGTGGCTACCTGAGGATCCTATGCTTAGAGACTAGTGCCCTGTGTAGGTTAACTATATATGTGAGTTAGTTAACAAGTGATCACATAGTTAAAAATTTATGGGAAGGGTTTGGGTCTCATATTAAACAAGATAAATAATGAGTGTTGTTGGAGTACTCAAAGAGGGGAGATCTTGTGTAGATTATTAGTCCCTAACTTAGGTGAATGATCCCAACACTACTAGTTCATTCATGTCCTGTTGGAGTACTCAAGGAGGAGACATTTTGTTTGGTAGGATGGTCTTCAACCCATGTGAATTATCCCAAAAATATTGGAATGTAAGTTGACACTCACCTAGATGTGATTTAACCCCTAACTTTTCTTTTTCCTCTAGTTTTCCATTTGCCTTGTGATTTCATTTTGGGCATTATGCTTTGTGTGGCCTTATGTTATCTTTGTAATTTAATTTTTGGAGTATAAACCTTAGATTGTCTTAGAGCCTATGTGGATCATGTTCTTATCTCCTAGATTTTGGGAGCAGACCATTTATGCTTCCACATAGTTGGGGGGTAAAATATTTTTGAGGTACTAATCAAGTTTTCATGGATGACTTTATATAGATCCGTGTTGAGCATTTTTTGAAGATTGATTCTTGAAGTCTATTTGTTGCATTCCCTTAGAAGAAATATATGTAATATTTTAATGTAAAATATTGAATAAATAACAAATCATATGCATATGTATCATGAAATAAAAAGATATGTAATAAGGGTAAAGGGTATCTCAAGGAGAAATAAAGGAAAATGTGAACATATTGTATTATGTAGTAGCCCATCACCTAGATCTAATGAGTGCTAAGTGTTCCATTTATTATCATCAGAGATGGAATCATGTTGAATCACTACTCATGAAACATGGGCCAATGAGTTTGACTCAAATCACACAGTTAAATCCTGATAGCAATATCACAATATTGTATTATTTCAAAAGATGAATCAAGTTATGATGATGTCATTGTAGACACCTAAATCCTTTAGAAAATAAAGTATTTTTATTTTCTAAAAAAAATTTTGATGACATCATCATTTATTAATTAATTAATTAATTATTTTATTTATTTATTTTTATGCCATTAAATCGCTTTATCTTAATTAAAAATATTTAATTAAGGAATCCCTCCCAAAAATGTTTAAATCTTATTTAAACATTATTTCCTTATTTATTAATTATTTAATTAATAAATTGACCAAAAAACCCAAAATAAATAAAAAGTTTTTTTTTTTTCCAAAACTTGGCCAATTTCTTTAAGACCACTAACCTCTTCCAAAATCTTCCAATCCTTCTTTAATTTTGATTAAAGGCTAATGCCATCATTTCCTACCCCTAATCCCAACTCAAAATATTTAATTAAGATTAAATATTAATCCTCATCTTTATTAAAAAAGTTTTAATAAATATCTCTTCAACCCAAACCCTTGAAATAAATAAAACTTTATTTATTTCCTAAAAATCTAATTTATCCTCATCCTAAGAAGTTCTAGACTCTTCTAGAAAATCTTCATCCTCATCCTAGGAAGTTCTAGACTATTCTAGAAATTCTTTATCCTCATCCAAAGTCTAGACTCTTCTAGAAGATTTCTTTAAACCTAATCCTAATCCCCTCGTAATCTTGTCACATTCTCTAAACATGGGTTAAGACTTACTAACCCAAGCCAAAGTTAACAAATATCTCCTCCTTCACCCACCCTTATTAAATGCCATCCACTTTCCTATCACTAAGCTAGTCCTAAACCATCCTAATCCATCCTCTAATCATTTGTACAATCCTAAGCAAGCTTAAAACCTTCCTAATCAAGCCCAAGTCAAAATTCCTCTCATCTCCCTCAAAGTATCCCAACCATAAAACTTTATGAAGCCCACTAGGTCATAAATGACTCTTCCAAGCCCTTTCATTGCTCTTACAAGCCATTACGAGGGTCTTTATGAAGATTTTATCCCTTGAGCCTCCTTTGTTGACTCATCCTTCCCTTTTCTTCCATCCTCTCACCCTGTGACATGTGTCACTCCCTGATTGGTTGTAAGGAAGCACAATCCATGTGCTCTCCTCTCATGCAATCTGAGCCCTCCATGAGCTTTTCCCCATCCTTGCATCTTAGCCCTCAATCCCTTAAGCCTCTTTCCTATAAATTTGATCCTTCCCCTTTGCAAAAGAACACAATCCATGAAGTAAAGTCATAATGTCATTTTAAGAAGCCATTTTACATCAAAACCATACACTCACACCCAAATTCCAACTCCATTTGAAGCCCTTTTTGAAGTATAAGCTTGAGCATACATCTTATCTATTTAGACAAATCCACTCAACAAGAGAGCTTCTCATTGAGAGAGCCCATTAATGGCTCATATTCTCAATTGAGAGATTATCTTAGTCTATCTTGAAGTTTACAAATTTTGTTTAGTTTGTAGAAGCTTTATTTAAATTTTGTTTCTATTAGCATACTAAAATTTCTCATATACATTTTGGCACGCCCGGTGGGACCCCGCATGGGTCATCTTCATTAGCTTTTTTAGTCAAGTTTTGTATGTCATTTGCTAATTTTGGCTAATTTTTCTTGTTTTTGCGATTGTTAAGATTGTATAAATTGGTTTTGTAGGTCCACATGAGCATGAAGAAGACAAAGGAACTCATAGTCTATCTCATAGTGTTTGTAGATTTTTCAAGCTTATAGGTGGACAAAGCACTTGAAATTCTTCTTCCTCTTCTTGTCTATATTCTTCTTATTCCATCTACTTCTTCTTCTTCTTCTTGTGGGAGATCTTGGCCATTTTTTTTTTTAAGGGAGAAAAATCATACACACTTCTTTTTAGTGCTTAAAATGAACCCCCAAATCATACTTAAATCCATTAAAATTTTAAAATTTGCAAAAATAAAATAAAAAAATTTAACAAGTGAAACTAAACCAATCCAATCATTTGCATCCTTGCAAAATCAAGGTTTTAGATGCATTCATGCAAAGTTAGGAAGACTTCATTTTTGGAAATTTAAAAAGAACTTCAAGTTTCCATTTCAAAAGGTTCAAAATCAACACTAAGTGCACACTAAAATCTAAATCAAACTCAAAGCATCAATCAAGGATAAAATGAACCTCATTTGCAAATATTTTAAAGTTCTTTTAAAACTCTCATGAAAACTAAGAGTCCTAAATGGTTGCTAAAATTGTCCTAAAAGCTTTGTTATTTGTTCCAAACAAATGTATTGTTGCAAAATCTTGAATGTTTCTTAAGTTTTTCATGCATCAAAACAATCTAGGAATATCATTTTTGGGCTTAAAACATGCAAACTAGAACACAAAACCTTGAATGAAAACCAAAGTCGAAAGAGTCATTTTCATTTTTTAGTCCAAAACAATCTTGAATGATCTAAGGTTAAAACAAAGCACTTCAAAGTTCTTAAAACAACACACAAAATCTCAATCTTGAATGCTCAAAGGAAAAAACTTGAATGTTTAATCACTTGTCTTTGAATGCATGTTGCTAAAATCACTCTTGAGTGCCATGGATTAAAATCAAGTTTTTTTTTTTATGAATGCATGATTAAAAGAACAAATCCAATATTGAATGCAAAAGGTCAATTAATCATTACAATATCTCACACTTCATCTTTTGGGGCATAAAAAGAATCTACATTTTAGAAACTTTCTAAGTTATAAAAACAAATAAAGACACTTTGAGTGAATTTGTTGTTGGACTCACCCTCTTTAATCACCTATCATTCTAACCATTAGTTGCAATATCAGCACCATATATGGGGATGGATCTACCTAAGAAGGTGTTAAGTGCTCCACAAAAATCAAATTCCACTCACTTGAGCTTTTATTGGTTTTTCTAAGATAGAAAATTTCTTGAATGCACATTAGTCTCGCTAACACTTCATTTGGGCATAAAAATTGAACAAATCTTGACGTGGAGGGCCTCTGGGTGTGTGCTTGAAATTGATCTTTACACACATCTTTGTTTTGGGCTTCAAACAAACTCACACTCAATCTTGATTGCCTTAAAGAAAAATCAATCGATACTTGACATGAAGGGCCTCCGGGCACGTGAGTTTACTTTTATTGACCCTAAATCTTCTTAGTGTATTCATTCTTTGATTGATTTTACTTTTGTTAATGCTTCAAGTTGGAATTGAACATTTGCATCCTAAACATGTGTGTTTGCAAGGTCTAGATCAGAAAAACTTAAGTGTCAGTTGGAAAAGAATTCTGTCTTTTAGCCCAAGATCATCCAAGTCTTCTCTCCCCTTGTCGTCTTTCAAGGCCATCTTGGGTGCATAAGATTAGGATACAAAATCTTATTTAAATTTTAGGAGGTCTTCTTGGGGATTTCATCACCCCCTGGGATGACCTCAACTCCAGCGCTCCGGTGGAGTATAAAGATCGAGAGGTGAATCCAAAGACACCTCTCTTGGGATCAAGATTTTGTCACTCAGGCTAAGCCTCAAGGAACTTTATACCCTTGAGAAGTGAAAGAGGAGAAGTGGGTTACCACTCCTTTCGGCTGTGTGACATCTTTTTGTTTTCATCTACGGATTTGGGCCTCACATACCTTGGGTATATCGAGGACTCCCTAGCCAAACTAACTGCCAGCCTTGCAGACAACCATCTAGGATGTTAATGTGTTTGAAGTGACTGATTGAAACATTTGTAAAACATACACACTCCTTGGCGCAAGTATCACATTCTGAGAATCAAAAACTTCTATTTGGCTGTTCTTAAATATTGCTTGATTTTTTACTTGTTGAATGAATGTTTGCCAAACTTGGTCAATCCTAGCTTAGGGCATACTTAGCGTAGTCACTACCTATTCCAGAAGTTGAACGAGTTGAAGCAAAACAATCAACATCTCTCAAAGCCAAGCAGATTTAGGAATTTATGTTAGAACAACCCAAACTCAAACAGAAGTTTCACAAAGCCAAAATCAAGCCATCTCGAACATACCAAGAAATTTCAGCCAAGAAAAAGGAAGTAACACCAAGCCCTCAAATTGCCAAACTCCACAAAGCAGAAGACAAAGCTGTCGACAAAGCCCTTCAAGAGGCCTAGTTAGATTGCACTATCAAATTTAGCAAACATCCAAGAGTTAACCCTACTTATGCCTTACCAACTAGGCATGATTTCTATGATTAGACCCCCTTGTTTCTCCACATCTTCTTGCATGAGCTTCACTTTAGAGTCATCTTTGTAAGAAAGCCAACCATTTTAGGTCATCCCCTTAAGCATTTTAGCTCATCCATCTCATTTAGATCTTCACTTTAGAACCAAACCAATACCCTCAAACCTAGCTAGTATCCCAAAAGCCTAAACTTCACATCCAAGCATTCAAAATTGTTGTGACCTTGCCAAAAGTTTGTCATTCCTAACATCTTCCAAATCCACCAATCTCACCAAGATTATCCCTTTTGATAGAGCTTTGTCTAAGGTAATCTAGCTTTTTCACTTGTCATCCCTCATCACCTTGAGCTAAAGGTTGGGATCCACAAGTGGTCAATCTCATGTTTTTTCTAAGGGATCATCAGTCTATCCTTAAGTTGACAAAATCACCACCAAGCTTGCACATAGGAAAGCATACCTTTCATGATTTGGTGACATATCTTTGAAGTTAGAATCCCCAACCCAATCCTCCTTAGGTTTGTCATATAGCTTTGCCTCAACCTAGGAAATCATTTGCATAGAAAAGCCTTCCCCCTTTGCATCCATCAAAATTGTTGCATCTCATCCCTAGGAACATTTTCATGCCACCCGTCACTCGCTTAGCCAAGAAAAAGAAGGAAACAATGGAGCCTTATCATTTGGATCAAACAGCATCACTCCCCTTGAGCACTCAAGCATCCTTCAGCCCAGAGAACACTATACCATCACCTACTAACATTGAAGCTTTCATGAACCAACCAGAAAATGCAGTATTGGGGAACACCATTATAGACAAGAACAAAGAAACAATCATGGCTAACTTTCGAAGGGACAATATAGGAGCCTTCGAATTTGGAAGACCTCCTCCCTTATCAGATCCATCCCACCCATTGTTTGGACAACTACCACTCCCAATAGGCTCTTATGATTCAGATTATCCTCAATATGTGCCAAAAGAAGAGCCTCAAGCCAATCCTTTTGATCCAACAGACCCAAATATACCATCCTCCACCCAAGTTGAAATCTCCATTCCACAAGCCAATCCAGCCACCACCACTCCATCCTTGGTTCATAAATCACCACTCGAAACTATCTTTGCCCAAAACACCTCACCATTAACTCCCTTCACTATTGTTATTGCTGCTCTCCAACCCAGCCTTCCAAATCCACCCATCTCCCAAATCAGTGCTAGCATCTTTAGCCAACCTCAGCAATATACAGCTAGGATGCCACCCATGGGGCCAAGTAATCAACCTTTCATCACCCCCAACTTGTTTACCTCAACTCAGAACACAATTCCAACATTTCCACTAGGTCCTTGGAGCTCAGTGCCATCAGCCACAAATCCACAAGCGACTATCCTCACTCCACAAAGCTATCAAACCCCACAAGCTACTACCAATGTTCTACCAAGCTCTCAAGTGACCCAAGCTCCTACCACCACTCTACTAAGCTTTCAAATCCAGCCACCAAGCTATCAAACCCCATAAGTTCCATTCCCAAGCTTTCAATTCCCACCACCTCCACCACCAACTAATCCATTACCTCCTATTACTAACTATTTTTCTATTCCACTTCTAGGAGGAAATCCACCACCACCAACCACCAATTACTTGGTCTCTTTTGCCATAATACCCTCCCAAATGGGGGCACAACCCACATATATTGATCAAAATCCTCAAATCAAAAGTCAAGTTCCACAAGCTCCCCGATCCTTTCTCCAAGCTTCACAACCATCTTATACCTTACCTCCACAAAGCAATCCATTTATCCCATAGCGAGCCTACGTCCCTCAATCCCTATCCCAAATCACATATCAATAGTAAGCCTCGCAACACATGCAGCAATATGTGCCTCCTCCACCTCAGCAACCCATCATCCACCATTCAGTTTCCCAAGCCATGTACAATCCCTACCAGCCCATACCTCAAAGCCATCCATGTTCCATTGCCCCATCTAGCACATACCTACCTCAGGGCACTCTTACATTGGGTGCACCCTAGCCATCACCCATTAATTTAGAATGGGAAGCCATGAAGACAACTTTGAAGAACATCTAGGAGGGAAATGATCCAAAAACCTTCAAGTTTGAAAATGTGTGTCCTTACCCATTTGACAGAGCCATTACCATGACACCATTTTCCAAACACTTTGAGATACCCAAGTTTGACAAATTCAGAGGAAAAGGAGACCCTGTCACACATATCAGAGAATTTTACATGCACTACTAAGAAGTGGCATACATTGACGTCTTCCTCTTGTGTCTCTTTCCCAAAAGCTTGGCAAGACCAACTCTTGAATGGTTTTATAAAAACCCATATGGCACAATTAAAAACTTTGCTGAATTGTCTGAGGCATTTGTAGCCCAATATGCCCATCTTGTCAAAACAAAACCAGCAGTAGTTGATCTTGTCCACACTAAGCCAAAAGGTGGAGAAAGCCTTCTCGAATATCTACAAAGATGGCAAACCCTTACCACCTGCATATCTTGCACCTTGCCAAAGCGCCATTTGGTGAAAATGTTTATTGATAATGCCCATCCTAGCTTGGCTCACCACATGACCATGAACTATTTGTAGACCTACAAAGATATCAAAGAGAAAGGAATGATCCTTGAGCAAGGACTCATTAAAGATGGTGTGGTCAAGATTTACAAGGAAGTCAACCAAAATCAAACACATTCAAATGACAAGTCTAGGTATTGGAACAAAAACAAGCACATTGCAATAGATGGGGTTACTAATACAAGACATGTGAATATTGTTGGTCCTTCCCAAAATCAGTCCAACCCACCATATCAATCAAACAATCAACAAGCTATCAACTACCAAAAATAGAATCACCAAAGCTATCAAAGCCACAATCCAAGACCCAACTTTCAAGGGTCTAGCAATCAAGCTAATGCCATCAATGTAGCTGCAAGACCAAAGCCTAAGTTCCAACTTGCACCTAGAAACTATACACCCCTTGGTGAGCCATTGGATGTCATTTTTGAGAAATTGACTAAAGAAAATCTCATCAAATTTCCTCCTACCTAGCAAATTGACCTAGGCCAATCCAAAGTTGCATGGTACAAAGACAATGAGTACTGCAAATTTCATAGAGTAAAAGGTCACACCACCTTCAGATACATGAAACTGAAAGATTATGTGTAGAACCTCATTGATCGAAAAGAAATCACTGTTGGTGCCCAAACCTCTCCCAATGCAGGCTTACAAATCTATCAAAATGATTTTCCTCCTCACAACAACCAAAATCCTAGAAAAGCACCTATCCAAACCAACAACAACAATACCAACAACTGCCAGCCTAACCAATAGCATGGGAAGAACAATGACCACACTTCATCCTATATAGATTATGGTAGGCTCATAGGTTGTATATCTGAGAAAGAGCCTTCTGTCAATGTTATCAATATCCAAGGACCAAACAATGAGTGTGCAGTCACCACTCGAAGAGTGCGATTTAAAATTACAGGCCCACTAGTTTCACCAGCAACATCAGTTCCATCAAAAAGCCAGTACAATATCTTGGAACACCTTGGGAACATGCCAGCCCAAATCTCCATTTTAGACCTTCTCCACACTAGTCCTCTGTACAAAAACATCCTTGACATTGCTCTCATAGAATCTTGTGTCCCTTCAAATATCAACACCACTGATTTTCATAATCTCGTTCGACACCTATCCTCCTCATGTGCCCTATCATTCAAACCCACTGACATACCCGTGGTCAAGCCAGATCACACCCTTTCGCTTCACATAGCCATCATGGTATCCAACTTCACCATAAAAAGAGTAATGATAGATAATGGATCAACCTTGAATATTTGCACCCTAAAATTCATAAAACAAGTTGGGTATACTAAGGTAGATATCATCAGAGAGGTTATCACCATCAAAGCTTATGAAAACTTGGAAAGAACCATAGAAGGAACTATTTTGCTGCCAATCAAGGTTGGGCCAATCATCCAAGAAACACTATGCCATGTTATTGATCTAAACCTACCATTTAACATCCTCCTTGGTCTACCATGGATTCATGCCATGAAAGTCATTCCATCCACTTACCATCAATGCATTAAATTTCTACATCAAGGCACTAAGGTAACCATCCATGCTGATCCAGAACCCTTTTCTTTCTGCAATGCAGTTGAAGCTTCATATACAAACCATTTCCCTAGAATTGATATCGGCACAGCCATCACCAGCTCATCCCACACTTGTAATGACCCAGAAACCATCCTCGCCTCCACCCTATCTACTATAAAGATCAATAACAAAGGTTGTGGAGAGTATAGTCTATCAGATGCATTTTTTGTCAAAGCACTCCCACTTGATCCACATGCCCATGGATGACCAACATATCAAAAAGCTAAGAAGATTCCACCTCCTTGATACAAATAGTTTGGCCCAACAACCTTTGTATCCTCGAAAGTCCCTCTTCATGAGGAGCTCACTCTAGATATCAACAATTGGTTAGATATCAACCTTTGTATCCTCGAAAGATGATTTTCCCATGCCCAACATAGATATGATTGTAGATCTTACAGCTGGACATGAAATTCTATCCCTTGTGGATGGATTTTCTTGGTATAATCAAATCAAGATTGTAGAAGAGGATCAAGATAAGACAAAATTCACTACCCCTTGGGGAACCTTTTGCTACAATATGATGCCTTTTGGCCTAAAGAATGCTGGGGCTACCTATCAAAGAGCTATGATAGTCATTTTTCATGATCTCATCCATAGCATTTTGGAGGATTATGTGGATGATATCTTGGTCAAATCTCATACCTTCATGGATCATCTTGTTGACTTGGAGAAAGTCTTTGATAGGTTAGCCAAATATCATCTCATGTTGAATCCCAAGAAGTGTGTCTTTGGGGTCACATCTGGCAAGCTTCTAGGCTTTATAGTTTCTAAACGAGGTATAGAGATCAACCCCAAGAAGGTCAAGGGTATCTTAGACATGCCTCCTCCCCAGACATTGCAACAGCTTTGCACTCTTCAAGGAAAGCTTCAATCTGTCTGGCGCTTCATCTCCCAGCTTGCAGATAAGTGTACGCCATTTGCACATTTACTGAAGAGGGATGAAAACTTCAAGTTGGATCCTTTATGTCAACGCAGCTTCGATCATCTCAAGCAATATCTCACCAATCCCCCTATCTTGGTTCCACCAGTTCCTGGTCATCCCTTGATCTTGTACTTATCAGCAACACCTACTACTCTAGGGGCACTTCTAGCATAGCACGATGACTATAGTAGAGAAAGAGCCATCTACTATATCAATAGAACCCTATTTGGTTATGAACTCAATTACACGCCTATGGAAAAAGCTTGTTTGGCAGTTGTTTTCTCAACTCAAAAGCTTCACCACTACATGCTAATTCATACCATCCAACTAGTCTCCAAGATCGATCCTCTCAAGTATATGCTCTCCAAAATAGCACTTACAGGCCGTTTGGCCAAATGGGTTATGCTCAGCGAATTTGACATCCACTATGTGGACAGAAAGACAATCAAAGGGCAAGCTATAGAAGATTGCCTAGCTGATGCACCTCTAGTAGATACATATCCTTTGATCACAGAATTTCCAAATGAGCATATCTATCTAATTGAAGAACTACCCCCATGGAAACTTTATTTTGATGGCTCATACACATCTCATGGATCAGGGGCAAGAATATTGTTGGTCACACCTCAGGGAGATTACATTCCAAAAGCCTTCAAGATACAATTCCCTAGCACCAACAATATAGCAGAATATGAAGCTCTCGTAGCAGGATTAAAGATAGTCACAGAATGGAATATCACTAAGTTACAAATCTTTGCAATGGTGAAAACTTGGCAATTCAAGCGCCTTGGATAGGTACCTTGGTGAAAACTTGGTAATTCAGGCACCTTGTGTACTAAGACTAATCCATTATCTATCACTATCCTATCCCTCATCCATCCACTCACCATCACATAAAACACCTGCTTTTTTCCTTGGTGTTCCAACCAAATATCCAACATCTAATGAAGCTTGTAAATACCTCCTGTACAGCTTGTAAATCTTATACCTCAGCTTGTAAATCTTGTACGCCAGCTTGTAAATCTTGTATCATAACTTTTATATCCAAATCTTGTCCAAAGCTTGTACCATATTCTAGCTTGTATTATATGCCAAATCTTGTATCCTAGCTTGTATCCTATCACGTGCACATAAAGAATCCCATTTTTCCTTAAGCTTTTCGCAAACCATCTACCTATCTGCCTATCAACTATTACAGACATCCCACCCTTCACAAACATTTCCATCTCACAAAAACCACAACATGAACAACCTTGTACATTTGTAACATATCTTGGTCTATCATCTTGTACATCCTCTTTAGCTTAGTACCATTGTATCTATCCAGCTTTCGTGTCAGTTCATCCTTGATCAACATCTTGCACACATTGCACAACCCTTGGTTAGCTATTCCACATGCATCCTTTAGCTAGATCTCCTGTCACCAAAGTGTTATCCTTCTTAGTTCAGCTTGCCAAGTGCATCACTCATCCAAATCCACCAGCTTAGGTGCTCTTTGATAGATCCTTGTAGGATATAGCTTTCCTTATGTCTGATCTTGGTCCATTAGTACCTTGTCCTACCCATCTCATTGGCAAACAGTTCTCTTTTGGATTTTTGCTTTGTTTTGATTTGGAATCTTCCCTCTTGGGTCTTGAAGTATCTTTTCCGAGAAATCTTTTTGTTCCCTCCTCAAGGTTTCCACGATCTTCTATATCATGGTATGCTGTGAATGGGGCAATCTGAGCATACAATTTTGATCAGGTCTTTTATTTGTTTTTCTTTTCTGCTTGTGGGTTACCCAGTGTCGGTTCCACACTGCTTCCTCTAGGATTCATGTGTGATGCTGGGGTAATCCTTGCATGTTTATTTTGAGTTATTCCTCTGGATAGTTTGTGAAAAGGCCTTGATGTTCTTGGTAACCTTGGTAATTAACCAACAGTCCTATAGCAAATCTAGTGCTCAAGTACATGGTGGTACTTCTCTTTGAAGTATCCCCCTGCTCAAAAAAGCTTCAATGGTTTCCCTTCATCTCCATTATCCCCCATCCATATCCACCATCTGTCTCTCCTACCCCAGCTTATGCATCAGTATCTCTTTGAATCAATCTACACTTTTATCTTTAGGGATCCACAATCCTATTCTTAGGGATCCACCAATCCAATCAATCCACCAAGCCTCATCTTTCGAGCTCCACAATCCTAGTCCTAGGGATCCCCAAAACTCATCTTCTGCCAATCTGACTCTTTGAAATCCTATTGCATCAGCTTTATCATCCATCTCCCTATCCTAGATTCCTTTTTATAGTGCTCTGGTTCTTCATCCTCTGCAATCCCTGAGATCTTAAGCTTGCTTCCTCTTGTGCCTCTGATTCTCCCTTTATCATTCTCCCATAGTGAGAGTTTGAGCTAACTAAACCTCTTCTCTTAAGCCAATCTGAGTCTCCTTGCTCATCTCAGATTCTAATACTTTTCAAGAAGCCATCGAGCCTCACTTTCTCTCCTTGCCGCCTTCTTGAGGGGGCATCTCGCAGTCCATTCTCTCCTCTTCTGCTCTAGCCTTGGGCATCTTATTTTCTTATCTTTGATGCCATGCCACTTGCGGCATCACATCAAAGAGGGGAAAAATGTAGACACCTAAATCTTTTAGAAAATAAAATATTTTTATTTTCTGAAAAAATTCCTGTTGATATCATCATTTATTAATTAATTAATTATTTAATTTATTTATTTATTTGTATGCCATTAAATCCCTTTATCTTAATTAAAAATCTTTAATTAAGGAATCCCTCCCAAAAATTTTTAGATCTTATTTAAACATTATTCCCTTATTTATTAATTATTTAATTAATAAATTGACCAAAAAACCCAAAATAAATTAAAAAATTTATTTTCTGCCCAAAACTTGGCCAATTTCCTTAAGACCACTAACCTCTTCCAAAATCTTATAATCCTTCTTTAATTTTGATTAAAGGCTAATCCCATAATTTCCTACCCCTAATCCCAACTCAAAATATTTAATTAAGATTAAATATTAATCCTCATGTTTATAAAAAAAAGTTTTAATAAATATCTCCTCAACCCAAACCCTTGAAATAAATAAACTTTTATTTATTTCCTAAAAATCTAATTTATCCTCATCCTAAGAAGTTCTAGACTCTTCTAGAAAGTCTTCATCCTCATCCTAAGAAGTTCTAGACTATTCTAGAAAGTCTTTATCCTCATCCAAAGTCTAGACTCTTCTAGAAGATGTCTTTAAACCTAATCCTAATCCCCTCCTAACCTTGTCACATTCCCTAAACATGGGTTAAGACTTACTAACCCAAGCCAAAGTTAACAAATATCTCCTCTTTCACCCACCCTCATTAAATGTCATCCACTTGCCTATCCCTAAGCTAATCCTAAACCATCCTAATCCATCCTCTAATAATTTGCACAATCCTAAGCAAGCTTAAAACCTTCCTAATCAAGCCCAAGTCAAAATTCCTCTCATCTCCCTCAAAATATCCCAGCCATAAAACTTTATGAAGCCCACTAGGCCATAAATGACTCTTCCAAGACCTTTCATTGCTCTTACAAGCCATTATGAGGGTCTTTAGGAAGATTTTATCCCTTGAGCCTCCTTTGTTGACTCATCCTTCCCCTTTCCTCCATCCTCTCACCTTGTGGCATGTGTCACTCCCTAATTGCCACTCAACAAGAGAGCTTCTCATTGAGAGAGCCCATTAATGGCTCATATTCTCAATTGAGAGCTTATCTTAGTCTATCTTGAAGTTTATTAATCTTTTTTAGTTTATATAAGCTTTATTTAAATTTGGTTTCTATTAGCATACTAACATTGATCATATACAGTCATAACATTGTATACTTTGTATTTAGATGAATGGGTGATGAAATAAAGAACCATGTACTCTTCATAATAGTAGTAGTGAATAGAAGGTGATTTGGTCTACATGTATGGTTGATGGTTTAAATCTATTTAATGTATATTTTTTGCATGTTAAGTAGATACGTTTGATTATAAGGACTAGGACATTAGTTCTAATTTGTAAAGGGATATTAGGATAGATAATGTATTAAATCATGAGTAGATGTAACACTAAGAGATGGATTAACTTAAGTAGTAAGGATGAAATGTTAGAAAGGAAATTAAGTAATGTAGCTTAAGGGTGACATTAGGGAACCTGTTATGAATTTACATCTATGGTTAAGTGAACTTAGCAAGAAAAAGAAGTTTAAAAAAAATATTCACCAAACTTTGTGTTAATTTGTCTTATCCTTTTCAGTTCCCTCGTGGGGCATTACAAACACTTTG